>OX415241.1:38784587-39384587 GCA_948330725.1 Sherardia arvensis
ATATTTTCAGATTTGCATAATCCGTTTGGACCTGCACCTAAAATCCCTGCATTGAATTGAACAAAGGGCGAAGAAAGGCAAGGTCGCATGCTTGAGCATAAGAATCAAGCACTAGTTATTCCATTAGTTTTCAAAATAAAATAAACAAAATAACCTCTCAAATCGAATTCCATACTACACAATCAAGATTATAGGATTCAAAAGATTAGCATCAAGTGTGCATTTGTATTATGTTTCCATGGTAACTATTTCCAATCTTAATATATTTGTAATTCCATTTAAACATTACTCCACTCCAGCGCTGTAGTAGCATTCCTGATATACCTGATAGAAACAAAGGTCATTAGAGTCAAATCACAGCCTAGAACCAGATCTTCATCCTCCCCCACCTGCCTCGCTAAACACAGTCACACACACTCACACCAGTAGCTTCTTCTTCACAGCGCACCATAACTCTCTCTACATTAAACCCCCCAGCTCACACCATTTCTCTCTCACACACTCACACACTAACAATGCAGCTAGCCACGGCCATCGCTGTCGTCACCATCGCCGCCGTCGTCCTTTTTCCGGCGACGACGGAGGCCTTCAACATCACCCGCATTCTAGCCAAGAACCCAGACTTCTCCGACTTCAACCGCGCGTTGTCCACCACGCACCTCGCCGACGACATAAACACCCGGAGAACCATCACCGTCTGTGCTGTCGACAACGCCGCCATGGCGGATCTGCTCAAGCGCCACCTCTCTCCGGCGACTCTCAAACAAGTCCTCTCCGTCCACGTCCTCCTCGACTACTTCGGCGCCGAGAAGCTCCACAAGATCACCAACCGCACGGCGGTGCTCGCCACAATGTACCAGGCCTCCGGCGCCGCCCCTGGCGCTGCCGGATTCGTCAACATCACCGATGAGAAAGGCGGCAAGGTCGGTTTCGCCTCCGTCGACAACGGCGGCGCATCGTCAGACGCGACCTTCGTGAGGTCCATCCTCGAACAGCCCTACAACATCTCCGTCATACAAATCAGCAACATCCTCCCCTCGCCGGACGCGGAGGCGCCGACGGCGGCTCCAGCCGACGTCAACATCACGGCGGCGATGTCCGCGCACGGCTGCAAGGTTTTCGCCGACATACTGTCGGCTTCTCCGGCGGAGAAGACGTTTGAGGATAACCTCAACAGCGGGCTAACGATTTTCTGTCCGGGAGACGACGCCATGAAAGCTTTTCTCCCGAAGCTCAAAAACCTGACCAAATCTGAACAGCAGTCTTTGCTAGAATACCATGGAGTTCCCATCTACCACACGTTGGCCATGCTGAAATCCGACAACGGTCCGACGAACACGCTTGCCACCGACGGAGCTCAGAAGTTCAGCATTGTAGTTCAGAACGACGGCGCGGCGGTTACCTTAAAGACCACCGTAGTCACGGCGAAGGTTTCGAACAATCTGCTCGACCAGGATCCCATTTCAATCTTCACCGTCAGCAAGGTTTTGATGCCGACGGAGCTTTTCAAGCCGGATCTTTCTCCGTCGCCGGCGCCAGCGCCGGCTCCGGAGAAGTCACCGAAGAAGAAGAAGAGCAAGTCGCCTCCAGCTGCGGATAGCCCGTCGGAGTCTGATTCTCCGGCGGATGCTCCAGACGGGGATGTGGACGACCAGACCGCCGCGGACGACAGCGGCGCCGTTTCGGTGGCCGGGAGGTTCGCCGGAGCGTGGTTTAGTTTGCTGGTTGCATTTTTACTGCTTTGAGTTGAATTTTGAATTCTTTTATGTTTTGTTTTTAGGGTGTTAAATAATTACGGTCTGTTTGGCAATTAGTTAGTAAAATATTTCGTGTACAATTATTTGAATATTTGTATGAGTGCTTTTTGTATCTGATTTTTTTCACCTTTATGTTCACTTTTAGTGTGTGTTTGAGTGGATGCCATATGATTTTGTACTTTACAATTCTATAATTTATTTATTTTTGGTGAAGAAAATGATTACATAATGATCCAATTGCTTTAATTATAGATATATCATTTAATTTTTTGAAAAATAAAACCACACTCTAGTCCATTTCAAGTTAAATTCATCTTATTATATCAACTTGCTTATTACTGGTATTTAAGTAATATCAACTTTTACATCTATAGTTATAAATTCTCAGCACGCAGTTTCAGTTAATATTTTAATAATTTTCATCAATTACTTTCAATCTGATTGAACATGATCTATAACAAATTTGACTGCATATAATTCATGATATTACAATTGAATAGTGTAATATTATATTGTACTATAAAATATTGGACTGAAAATTTTAAAAAGTAGGAAACATTTTTTTGAAGAATTGAAAAGTAGGAGAATGATTATAGAATTATAAATAAATGCCAAATATTGGTCATAGTATGCTCATTTTAGTAAGCTGCCTTTCCTAAATTCAAATGTTGGTTAGGATTGTGATCATGTGCTTTTCCCTTTCTTGTATTTATTTTAGGCAAGTGAGGGACCAATTAGTAGTCATAGAGACATGGACTCATGTGGTTCATTTTTGCTATTGAATGCAAATGTTACCAAAATTATTGACCACATGCATCATATTTTGGCTTGATAAGATATGAAATGGAGACACAAATGATAGGGAGCATTTGATTGGTCAGATTTTTGAAATTCTGATTTTTATTTTGGGTTTTTATTTAAAATTTTGAAAGTCCGATTTTGCAAAAATTTTATTTTATTGGGTTGGATTTTGTAAGTCTGAAATAAAACCTTTAATTGATTTTTATGATTTTGCAAGTCTGAACTTTGGGATCAAAATAGGATTTTGTAAAACTCCGTGAACCAAACAAGTTTTCGGAAAGTCCAGTTTTCCATAAACTCATCCAACCAAATGCATCATTATGTCCCGAAACTACTCCAGACGACACAATCTATCATCCTTTTGTTACCAAAATCATGTCTACGGGCAGAGGCGGAGCCAGGAATTCAACAGTGGGTTGCAAAATTAACAAATATTATGGGTATTAGTGCTATTTTCAGAAAAGTGGGTGGCAAAATTATGATTTTTGAAAATTTATAAGGTAAAAAATGTTTAAAAAATATTTTTTGGGTGGCATTTGCCACCCAAGATAGACTGTACCTCCGCCTCTGTCTACGGGACCAGTGGCAGAACCATGACAAAAAAAACAAAGGGCAAAAATTCAAGTTTAGAATAGGCGTCTACCCGAAAGTCGGAAAGACCCAATTTTGACCGGTGAACAGTAATATTAGATGGATTTCGAATTCTAAGATAGACCCAGACCTACCCGACTCTGGGCATAATTCTGCCCTTCAAGACTACTTCAGACTACACAACTTTTCGTACTTTTAGTTGTCGGGTTGAACTCTTTTTTCGCAAGGAAAAATAATTGATTTCATACTACATTTGAGTTTTTGAAAATAGTTCAGAATTTTATTTTTTGATACAATCGCGTATATTAAATAGTAAAAGTTCGACTGCCCTTCACACAGACAATGTCTAGCAAATTTCTACTAATTTACAATTTACTGAGCATTTGACATCGTCTTACACCATAATTATCGCATTTTAACAAATCATTTAATAAATTTACCGACATTATCTACCAAATTATTAAATCTATGTAGCATCATATTATTGTATATAAAAATATCAATCAAATTTCAAGAGTACGCGTTAGACCCCGTCATGACGTACCATAGTCGGTGGATAAAACCAAACCTGCCTGCATAGAAGGACTGTATGAGTCAAGCCAAAGTTGTCTTCCAAGTTTATGGGTTGAATTGTAGACTTTTGTAAACTATATTCAACCTACATTTAATATTTTTTTAAAAGTGGTTCAATCAGTCCAGTATTTTACTTTAATGTAGTTCAAAAATATAATTAAAATTACAATATTATTTTGAAATATTATTATAAAATTTCAATTGATATAATAAATAATAATATTTTCATAAATTGATATCATATTTTAGATTATAAGAGTAAAATACCGACCCATGTTTTCGTCGCAAAATAATAATTTATGAATAGAGATTGGCCTGAATCAAATAACGAATTATAGAGCGACTGACTTGACTGACCTGACCGACAATTTCACAGAGATTTTCGAGATTGATTAACCAGCACAAAGTGCTTTTCACTTGGATGTTATCGGTACTTTCTGACATTTTTTACAATTATGGAAACGGACGCTATCCGATCATATTTTTAGTTTTAGTGTTACTATTTTAAAATATAAAAAAAAATTCATTTTTTTAAAAAAATAAGGACAATAAAACATTTATCAAAATGTTAAAAGCAGAGTAAATCTAAAAATGCATAGAAAAATAAGATTACAATTTAACTATGAATGAAAGCATTAACATAATTAAATTTTCTTTTCCATATAAATACTGTCATCATTAATATGATCAAATGGTGTATCGCTAAAGAGCACGTCATTCATATCATCACTCTTTTCATCACTGTCTCCATCAAAGTAATCGATGTTATAAAAGTGGTGATACAGTGTGTCCGTGTCATAGTCTTCGATATCACCCTCGTCACTACTTTCTGTATCCAATACCTCATCATCCTCATTGCCATCAATTATAGTTGAAACAAAGCAATTTTTGCTCTTTTCAAACCATTCAAAACGTTCTTCTCTCTTCTCAACCCATTCACATTGAGTTGGGTCCATCAACTTTGAAATGGCTCTACCTGAGCAATTATCTGGAAAAGATTGAAATTCTCCACTCTTCAAACAATAAAATACGCCATGGTTCTTTCCATCCAAATAGGTAAAATATATCTTGTTCCTCATACTTTGATGTGTGCTCTTCTTTGCATAACTGATTTTTTTGCTTATGAAAACCGTACTTTCTCCAAGGTCATCAACTTTAATCCAAATACATTTGGAGTTATCATATTTGCTAACCCAAATGTTACGTCTCTCGTTTATGAAAATTGCAATTAGCTCACCATCAACTTCTAGTAGGTAACTTCTAATAGCTCTCATAGTTTCTAATGGTCTCAAAATTTTAATTGTTTCCCCATGACTAATCAAAAGATTTCCTGTTGCCCCTAGACAAACAAACATTCCCTTGTAATAAATAGGATTATTACTACATGGGTAATGAGGTGTAGAATGATCGACTCTTTTTCGCCTCCGAGCTTATCCCCGACGGAGGTTGTAAAACAATCCAGATAAAGTTCTGAGAATGAATGCGGACATACACCAAAAACTGAGCACTTTTCTGAGGTTGGGCTGGCACTGGAAGTAAAACACTGAATTTGGCACCAGATTTGGTCAGGTTAGGCAACTTAATGATGGATTTTGAGAAGAAACTGAAAAAGAATACCTTGTAACAATCTTTATTCATGAGTAGCCAACCATGATTAGAACATAGAATAGAAGCCCCATGCATCATATCATGGATATCAACGTTGAAGTGAAAGGGGAAATTAATAGTTGGGAGGTGCACGATGATACATGATTTTTTAATATTTTTTGCAATGAGCCACTGCATTTGTTGGAGAGATCGATTCTTGTATTGGGTCGCCGAAAGACACCATTATTTGCAAACGTCTTGAAATCGTTCAAAATCCTCCAGCGACTTCAACTTTGATATGATCAATTCTAGTATATCAACAGGAATATCGCCACTCCAATCTCTATACTCAATTATTGAATTTGTTTCCATGGGCATGTTTGTTATGTGTGTGTTAGAAATTAAATTGGCCTATATATGTGAAGTACATGCATAGAATATTCAAAGGACCGGGAAATCATTTTTCAAAAAGGAATTTAAATCAAGATCCAATTACAAGAAAGAATAGGTATCAAAAAAATCTGATTTTAATATTCAAATTGAAGTATTTGTTAGCTAAATCCAATCTTAAGATGGAAAAGACCATTTCAACGCCGTTAAATCGTTGTTGTTTACAAGTTTGATCCGAAACACATACTTGAAATCAGACGACAATATTGATGATTGCGCCTTTTTCATTGAGGATGATGTGCATCCAATTTCTTGTTCTACAACAAATTTTGATATGACAACACCTTATCACACAAAATCACCACCTTATCACACGATCATATCAGCATTCTATACTCTTCTGATCTTTGGCATGATTATTATAGGAAGAACAAGTAAATCTAGCACAAACCAACAGTTATACTACTAGGAAGGTCCAAATATTCAACAGTCATTACAAATTAATGCTTGTCCACACACGAAGAGGCAGCAAGAGGCGAAACTACAACCCCTTGCTTGCACTTAGGGAAAACATAAAACATAAACAACATTTGAAATGAAACAAATCCAGGGCAATCTAGGTGTTCCTCTTGTTCTTGTCAACGCCACCAAATGCCACAGCAGTGAGAACTGCCTTCAGCTCCATAGCATCCCCCAAATCCATGCTGCCTACCTCCTGGTCTCCAAGGGTACCCAATGCCAGTTCCAGATCAACTCCAAGCTAAATACAATGAACAGTTACAAAACATTAGAATGAAGTTAATAGGAAAACACCTAATCAAGCAAAATCACAACACCTTATCACACAAAATCACTACCTTATCACGCGATCATATCAGCATTCAAGTTGCAAAATCACACGACCAAACAACCAGGCACACTACTATAAGATTTAAATAGTTCTTGGTTTCTTTCCTCACAATAATAGGGGTAGAAAGAACCCCAGGAGGAGAAGGAGGAGGAGGAGGAGGCTACAACTGAAGAACTTGTGGAATAATTCATGATTGAAGAAGATGTGTTGGATGAGCACGAAATAGTTATTGATTGTGCGGATGAGAAATCACGAGAAGTTGAAAGTGATCATACTGATGAGGAGAAGGAATAGGAACATTTAATTGTTGAACTGAAAAAAGAAGATAAAAATATGAATGACGTCCATGAGGAAAAGAAAGATGAAAAAATGATTCTCGAAGAAGCTGAAACTAAGAGAGAAAAGAAAGATGTGACTGCTCATGAGGAGAAGAAAATAGAAGATTTGATTGTTAATGAACTGAATCAAAGGCAATTGATGGAGATGAAGAAGTGCAGATGGACTTTGATCTCGTTGAAATTTTAATAAAAGATATTAGTTCTCGGGAGGAGATGTATGAATATTCAGAGATTGAAATTCCAACTTCTAAAGATGTTGAAAAAGAGATTATTCCTTTTAGGGATAAAGATGAAGATACTTTTGAGTTGTGTCAGTGATAAAAATAAATCACTACAAGACATGGAAGAGAAAAGAAAGAAAAATTTCAAGATAAAATTAAAATGAAACTGTGATGATGATGAAGAAAACCTATCTCAAAGAAGAGTGGGTGAGTATGAATGACTTCTTTGATAAGAAAAATTCCAAAAAATATTTTGTGAAGCACCAGTTTACAAATATGCTAGTGACATATGCAGTGATCAATAGGGAGTTTGAAAAAACAACGAATGAGTCACATGCTACTGATAAAACTACGGAGTTTACAATGACGTTTGTAACTTGTGATGGTGCTGGAACTGATTTGAAGACAAGTTTGGGTTAAGGGAGGATATGTTGGATATTAAACTAAAGTTAATTAGGATTTGAGATATTTTAGTATTGCAATTTATATTATTAATTGAAATAGTATAATATTATTTATACTGAAATGTTTGACTGAAAATGTTGAAAAAAATGTTGAAAAGTAAGAATGTTTTTTGGAGAATTGAAAAGATTATGAATTATAAATAAATGACAAATACTGGTCATAGTATGCTGATTTTAGTAAGATGCCTTTCCTAATTTCAAATGTTTGTTTGGATTGTGATCATGTGCTTTTCTGGACTCATGTGGTTCATTTTTGCTATTGAATGCTGTAACGATACCAAAATTATTTTGGCTTGATAAGATATGAAATGGAGAAACGTATGTTATTATGTCGCCGGGACTAATTCAAATCAGTGGTAGAATCAGTAATTTATTTTAAACTATGATCAAATGACTAAAAAATAAAAACAGAGACGTATATGTTTAGAACAGCCGTTTAGCCGAAGGTCTGTTTCTTCCGACTAATAATTCAACTCTTCCGACTTCTCACATACATTTATACACGATATGACATAACATTTCGATACGTAACTGTACTCAGATTCTGAAAATAATCGATCATCAAAATCTGAGTACGCGGATGCTTAATTCTAAAGATGAAAAACCCTGCGATTCAAATCTTGCTTGTTCAAATAAAGGTAGCTGATGGAATCATTGAAAAATGATGTGATCGGACGAGGCGTAAATCCAGCGTAATTTCCATCCAATTTTGCCAAACACAAGTCGTTGATGTATTTGTAGAGACCGTGCTTTTGAGTCGAAGCCAAATTTGCATACTCTTCCACCGGCATCCACTGCAAAATAAGTTGAATTTTCATTTATAATAAACCGTTCAGTTGGTATCTTACTTATTTACAGTGTGTAAAATTAAAAAAAATTACGTCTTTAATATATCTGCTATGATCCATATTTATTTATTATATCAGTCACGTGTATCAGTACATATTATTTCTTGATATACAATTACGAATAAGTTAAATATTAAAAATATTATATAATTATATAATAAAAATACGGTATTTAGTTGTCTATTATTTTTGACCATTTACCTTTGCTGCGTCAATTTCAAGGTCTTGCTTTTGAATCTCGAATGACAATGGACGTAGCATGCATAAGAATAGCAAATCCGACTTCCCAAATAGTGCATTGTGCATTTGCCTACAGTCATATAAAATTCTATCAACTGAACTGAACTGAACTGAATAAACTACTTATTATAATAAAATCGATCATTTAAGTATCGTAATATGCTGATTAATATCATATTATGATATAGTAAAAATAAGTTAAGAACACCAGGACTTTATTTCACTAAAAATAATCGAGAATAAATAATGAAAATATTGGGTTGACTTGAATAGAAATTATTTTTCAAAAGTTAGGACAACCTAATTAGACTAATTAGTGGTGTTGCATCAATGAATTAGTCATCAAGAACTAATCAAAATTATAAATAAAATCTAGTCAGAATTCAGAAGTACCTGAAAGCTAGTAACTCCACAAACTCCGTGTCCACCTAAAAACATACATTAGTAGGTGAGATTAAGAAATTATTAATCATTTGACTAAGAACCAATAAAATTTTAAAAATTTAATCTATATTTTACTCACTCCTGTTTCTTCCTTGACTTCTCTTATTGCACCAGCAAAGATATCCTCACCCTATCATAAAAATTATATGATCAAAATAAAAATTATAAAATTACACTGATTGTTCGTGACAGAATCGTATATACCTGATCGACCACTCCAGTAGGTATTTTCCAAATTCCTTTTCCTTTGAGCCTACCATTCTTTTCCTGGACAACGAGTAACTACGAGAAACAGAACAAGATTAAGATCGATTGTATATCGGTTTCACTGTCTGGTGTCGTGATACAGTCAAATTCGTACCTCTCTTTTATCATTGACAATAATAGCCCCAATCCCTACTCTATGAGAAGCATTTGCTGGGATTGTGCTATCAGTCCCAGGGATCCAATTGACCAGCATGAGATAATTAGGCTCAGCATGGTGATACCAAAACCCTTCCTAAAATTCAACAGTCAGTCCACAGTTGGAAGAAAAGTCAACAAGTCAATAAGATGACACACGGTCAAACATTGTCCAAAACAAAATCAGGCGTTTACCTTGACCGTGATTTCAATGAGGTTTGCTAGTCCAATTGGCATTTTGATCCACACACCCTTCTTACCCTTCAAATTCATCAAATAAATTCAAGAATCCCGACATCTGAACTGAACTAAAGTAAACTAATTTGAATTGAAAATCATTATATAGTACTAGTAGGAATCTTATGGCTACAAAGTTGATTTTCAATGTCGAAATGGATTAAACTGAAGTGAACTGATGCAAGACTTTTTCTGTTGAACGGAACTGAACTGGAGTAAAAACATTTATGGTTACACACCCACCATTGCCAGTTGCCAGATTTGAACAAAACTTTTAAACTCTCCATTGCAGTAAAAAAAAAGTTTCAACAACTGGAATGAAATACAAACCTGCAACTTCCATTGCAGCAGAGAAGCTCTGAGCCTGGAAGAGAAGGAGGTGGGGTCCACAGGATCCTTCATCTCCACGATGATTCCTCCATGATCATCATTAACACCAGGAAGCAACAGATCCTTCTCTGATCCAGAATAAAGAAAAACCTCCTCCATTGCAGAGAAAATAAAAAACCTGCAACAAAAATTCAAAGCTTACAACTTTCTGGAAAAAAAGCTCCATATAAACACACAATGGAGGTGCCAGTGTGAAAGTGGTAAGTTTCGCCGCCGTCCCACTAAAAATCCAATCTTTTTCTGCAATCATTTCATCAAAGAAAGAAGCCAACTAAACAAATAAAGCATAAAGTGTACCTTGTTGCTTGTTCTTGGTTTCTGAAGCAAGAAACGTGGGGAAGAGAGAGAATATGAATCGGAGTTTGAAGATTAGAAGAAAAAAAGGTTTTTTTTTTGGGGAGAGTTGACAATTTGGGTTGATTATTGCTTGTTTATGCAATCATGCAATGAGGTTCTGGCCTTTGTAGTGTGAGAGTTGCAGAGAGAGCACATCTGGTGGTTATTATATACAGAGGCCCCTGAAAATGATAGTATATTTTTAATATTTTTATTTTTAGTATTATTGTGATAATGATGATGATGTCATTAATATGATAATGATGTCATTATTGTGGAGTAAATAAACTGAAGTGCTATATGCAGTCCATTATTTTACTCAGTGTAGTCCAAAATACCAATGAAATTACACAACCGTTCCCTGCAAGTTGCCTAGTTCTTTTAAAAATCAAACAAGTTGGGGTCATTTTCGTACTTTTACATCGTATTTTGAACTAAAGAGTAAAATACTTGACTGCATGGAGCAACACCCTTAATAAATAAGTGTGGATTCATTGTCTCTGTTATTCTGATCTTACTGAATCTAACTGAATGAAATTATACTAAACTGAAATAAAATAAAATTGAATTGAACAAAATTAATTTATTTATAAATTCAAGAAAACATGACCATTAACAAAAAAAAGACTGCACCAGCTTCTATCTAATTTTGCTAGTGCTGGTTAGATTTGGTTTTATTGGGACATATTTTTACTGTGTTTAGTGCCCTAATAACAATATAAATAATAGTAGTGATTTCCCTATTAAAAAACGTGGTACTCATTCCGTACCGAATTTTGCTTTCTTACTGTCTTGTCTAACATAATTGCTTTAACTTCACTGTAAAAAAATGGAATGAAAAAAAAAAAAAGAATTAATCTGTATCTCTATGTAAATTTTCTCAATCTTTATTTGTTAATATCTTTCAAAAAATGTTGCTAAAAAACTAATATCTTATTTTTTGACTCAATAATAAAATGAGGTCATTCATCCATAATTTATAATCTCCTTTCACACTTAAAACAAACTTCCTTTGTCTTGTCTAGTGACATTTGATCTAACTAAATTGGATGTTTATGATATTTTAATTTTCATGGTATTTCAATTTTAGTTAATATGTTCATGCTAAAATTATATAAAAAGAATATGCAAATTAAGATTCCTACGCACGAAAATGATAGCGCTAGATATCATTTTATAAGGTCCATTAAAGTTTAAAGTTGTCTACAAAATAAAAGGATGAAAAAAACGTTTATAGTATATATATTTGGTGGGTGATTTAAACTAAAGATGTTGATGTCTCAAATAGTTAATAATTTTAGCCTAAAAATGAGTACACTTGTCACTTTTATGGGACTTCACGTACAATTATTACTAAAATCACCTCAGTTTCAATCCATTAAATTTTACTCAGCACCGTTTCAAACTGCACATATCACTATTTATTTAGTTAATATTGAATATTTTAAATATTTAAATTAAAATAGTATTATTAATCAAATATGATCATATGAAATTAGATTTATTATAACATGTATTTTTATAACATCAAAATTTCATCATACACAATTACTCACAAATAAAGATATTGATAGTCAAACATACATTTGCTAAATCTATAAGAGTCAAATCGTGCGACCTATTTATCAGATTCATAATTTAAACTCAAAATATTAATCTTGGCGGGCTTTGAATTTCATGAAAATTGATAGGTGCAGTCCAACATTAGTTATGCAGTCCATGTTTGTATTTAAAATATCTGATATACCCTTATTTATGACAACCACGTTCACATTTAAATAAATACTGAGAATATTAATATCACTTTATGTATTAATAAATATTAGACTGCATATAATAATGTCCAATATCATTTCTACCTATAAAATTTCATAATCATATTACATTAATGTTAATACAAATTAACGTCAACAATATTTAGTTCAGTTATATGGAATGGAAGCTGGATTTTTGAGATTTTCGGCATGTTCATGTTGAAGGGGACCTTTAACGCCAAAAACAAAACAAAATGATATATGTATTATTAGATATATGTATTATTAGACAATATTTATTGCAGCTGTCTCATCACATAATATTGATGATAAGTACAACATTATTTTCATAAAATATAATATCTTCTTTTTCATTTCAAAAAGATAATCAATTTAAGTATAACTCTATTTGAGTATGTTTCACTATTTTTCACCTTTTCTTCGCATTTACACATGAAAGTAAAAGACTTCTTATAATTAATCTCATTTTTTAGATCAAATAATAAAGTCGATGGTAAATATAAAAGGAAAGAATACGAGAACTGATCATCAAGTTCAATAATAAAATACTTACATTTTAAATATTTCGGATAATTACGCATTAGTTTTTCTAAGCCTGAACGCAAAATATTATAATATTAAATTAGGTTCAAAAGAAACTTGACAACACAACAATGGACCAGTCTATTTTCCTTTAAAATGAGTATAAATACCATGGAATATGACAATGAAATCCAGATAATATTATTACTGATATTTTAGAATTTGTTGTATAATATAATCGCATTCAAATCAGATGCGGATCTAGAAAATTATATCAGGGTAGGCGGTAATATAGATCGACGATGGCGCTATAATAATATTTAGCCGGAAATTACTATTCACGGACTTGTCCGATATATTTTAGAGCAGCCCGTGAATGGATCCGCCTCTAATTCAAACTTATTCAACGCTTAATAATCAAAGCTTATCGGTAAGAAATTACTAATCCATGCATTCTCAATTTCTGTCATGTCTCCCCACAACGTTGCCTTGCTTTTAGTTTTATAGTCATCATATTATGATTCATGAGAATGTTATTTGACGGTAAATTTGATAAACAATAATTTAAATTGTACATTAATAAAATATTAAATTCATCAAAACCAGGAAGCAACAGATCCTTCTCCGATCCGGAATAAAGAAAAACCTCTTCCATTGCAGAGAATTTTTTAAAAAACCTGCAACAAAAACTCAAAGTTTATGACTTTCTGGAAAAAAAGCTCCATATATATAAACACACAGTGGAGGTGCCAGTGTGAAAATGGTGAAGTTTCACCGCCGTCCCACTAAAAATCCAATCTTTTTCTGCAATCATTTCATCAAAGAAACAATCCAGCTAAATAAATAGAGCAAAAAGTGTACCTTGTTGCTTGTTCTTGCGAAGAGAGAGAATATGAATCTGAAGTTTGAAGATTTGAAGAAAAAAAGGTTGTTTTTCTGGGGAGAGTTGACAATTTGGCTTGATTATTGATATATAATGCAATCATGCAATGAGGTTTTGGCCTTTGCAGTGTGAGAGTTGCAGAGAGAACACATCTAGTGGTTATTATATACATAGCCCCTGGAAATGATACTAGCATATTTTAATGTTTTTATTCTTAGTATTGTCGTCATTAATATGGTGGTGATGTCATTAATGTGAAGTAAATAAATTAGTGTGGATTTCAGGATTTGGAGATGGGAACATTTTGATAGCTAGTATTGTCTCTAATCTTCTGATCTTATTTCTTGTTGAATTTAACTTGATTAAACTGATTGAGATTGAACTGCGAAAACGTGAGTATACTTAAATTTGATCTATTTTTTGGTCTCCTTGATTGAATGTCCAGTTACCGTGTTCATGTATTATAACATCGTTGCAAATTGGTTAAGAGATTATAATGTTAAATATGCATAATATAAAAATACTGGAATTTATACGGCAGTTCGGTGTAATCCACCTACTCAGCGGAACTGCTCTGCTTTACTTGAAAAAAATAACTAAATTGTCCGATAACGGTACAAGGTTCCTCTTTAGAGCAAGACCAACAGTTATTCTAAAACTATCTCTAAAATAGAGTACCCCAAATTTCAAAAATTTCATAATTAATTTGCCCACATCCAATAGTTGTTCTATTTTATCATTCCATATTTTATCATATAAACAATAGTTATATATAAACATGCATTGAAATATTATATCATATAAACATGCATCAATAGTTGTTCCAATAGTTATCCAATATTTTATCATATAAACATAAAATATGCATTGACATATTATATTATTATACTATTATACTAGTTAAATACTTTATACAACTATAATCAAATGTATCTACCTTTAGGGCTTGTTTACCTAGTTTATTTTTTGCTGAAGTAAACTGAAATGAAGTGAAACTTTAATGTACTAAAAAACAGAATTAGGAATTTCTAAATTTACATGAATTCGATCAAATTATATTTTCATTGTAATGAACTAAATTAAGTAGAACTGGAAGGAACTGTTCTACTGATAAGTTCGTGAAAACATGACCTTTATATGATTCAATGAATATATTTGTAGAATACATTGTTTTTAATAAAAAATTGAACAAATTATCATTACTATTGTAATATTTTTAAAATTTTAATATTTACTTAAATATTTTTCTTGGTCAGCTCTTCGAAGCAGATTTCACCACCGGGGATGGGATCGGAGTTTCTTCAGCGGGGTCGCCGGAATGTATCGAGACGCGGCAGAACTTCCGATGTGATGTGATGTGATGTTTGATCATTGTTACAATTATTTCAAATCATAGGAACATATATTTCAGTATACTAGTTAGTGGTTTCGGTAATCAGGCACTCATAAAACTGCAAAAATACATATTTTTGCAGTTAATGCCACTAATTATTATACATTAAATTGTAATGGATTGTTTCTAATAGTTTAAAACTTTGAGGTTCGGGTGTATATATAAATTATAAAATATACTGCACCGATTTCGAATAAGACTCTCCTTGCAAGACGTCTGATTTCAGACACTTATGTAATTCGCTATTGGTTTTTGAAAATAACGAACTGAATTCGGTATTATTATTTTTTAAGAAAACTTTTGACTTCGGATCTTATTTAATTTACTTATCGATAGTAACTGATAAGGAATCGTAATCGGGTACTAGCCTCCGAGCAAGTCGTTGGATTTCGGGTGCTTATTTAATTTATAAAATATGATGCACCGATTTCGGATAAGGGTCTCTTTGCAAGACGTCTGATTTCACGCGGTTAAGTAATTCGCTATTTGTTGTTGAAGATAATGAACTGAATTCGGTGTTATCCTTTTTTAAGAAAACTTTCGACTTCGGATCTTATTTAATTTACTTATCGATTGTAACAGATAACGAATCGAAATCGGGTACTAGGCTCCGAGCAAGTAGTCGGTTTTCGGGTGCTTATTTAATTTGTAAAATATACTGCACCGATTTCGGATAAGGGTCTCCTTGCAAGACGTCTGATTTCACGCGCTTATATAATTCGCTATTTGTTGTTGAAGATAATGAACTGAATTTGGTATTATCCTTTTTTTAAGAAAACTTTCGAATTCGGATCTTATTTAATTTGCTTATCGATTGTAACAGATAACGAATCGAAATCGGGTATTAGTCTCCGAGCAAGTCGTCGGATTTCGGGTGTTTATTTAATTTAGATAATATTGAATCGAATTCGGAAACTTCATCTCTAAACACAACTTTGGATTTCGGGTCCTATATAATGTGCAATCGGTTGTTATATATAGCAAACCGAATTCAATTGTTATAATATCTTCATAATCATTTCAAGAAGATAATCAATTTAAGTATTCACACTTCACTAATTTTCCAGTTTTCTTCAAATTTAAACATGAAAATAAATCCATAAAAAAAACAGGAAATTAAAGAATCCGAGAACTGATCATCCAATTCGGTAATAAAACACCTACATTTTGTATACTTCGGACTATTAAGCATTATTATTTTTAAAGTCTGAACGCGTAATGTTATAATATCATACTATTTTTTAAAAGAAATTTGACAACAAGTCTCATACAATCGTCTGTTTTCTTTAAATGGAGCATAAATAAGATAGAATCTTCCGGCGGGGGATGCTCGTCCGGTCGCCGGAGAGACGAGAAATAGAAGTGGCGACGGAGGGTGGGATCGGAACGGTCGAGATCTTCGGACCAGTGCATTATCAGGCCGTGGTGCCGGCGCCGGTAAGTTTTGCGGAACGGAGAGCTTTCTATCATTGAGAGCCAGGCCTTGCAGACGATCTTGCAGCGGGCAACTGGTTTTTCGGGAAGCCGGGTCAGAATGTTGGAGATGATCTCGCTGGGTAGGGTGGTGACCGGCGTCGGCCTTTTTCCGGCGGGAATAGATGACGACATTTTTTGAACAGTAGAGCAATGGCGCCAAAAACTAGGGTTCACTTTCAGGTTCAGGATAAGATTTCCATCAGAATAACTGCTCAAGATAAGATTTTACTGAATACATGGGCCACGATGGTAACAAAGGGTCTAAAAAAATTTACAGTAAATATAGTTAAATTTTTACGGAACCATGTGAAGTTAGAGTGAAGTTATTTAATCGTTTATTGATTTTTTACCTTTATTTTCAATTATTATTAGTGGTGTCGATTTTAGTAATGTTGATTTTGATTAATTCGATATCTTTTATAAGATTGCTTTATTTAAGATTTTATGATGCATCTGTTTGTGAATTGTATGCTGGAAAACAAAATCTAATTATTAATTAACATCTACTAATAAGGTCAATCTATTTTAGTAGTACAATTATTTAACATTTAATAATATCGTTATAGAATCAGATTCTGGGGAACTGACAAAGATATGAAATTGTTGGATTCTTGAATCGTGTTAGAATTGTGAGATCGGATGCGTTTTATCCCTGGGAAATGTATGAAGATATAGAACAGATGAATGAATCAAACTGGTAAATTGAGTAAGAACACAAATTAGATTAAACTGATTAATTAAATAAGTACCATGGAAACGTTGATTTAAACTATAAATTTGAATTTTGTATTATGGCCCTGTCAAGTTCAGCTTAAATTCTGCACATTTCAGTTAAGTTAAGCAGATTTCAGCGGACTTCAGCTGGGTTCAGCAGACTTCAGCGGACTTCAGCGGACTTCAGCGGATTTCAGCAGACTTCAGCTGGCTTCAGCAGATTTCAGCAGACTTCAGCGGTTTTCAGCTAAATTAAAATAAATTCCCTATTTTCACTAAATTGTTTTAAAATAAAATTTCCTACAATTCAAAAATGTCAATGAAATACTTTTGTTTTGATTTATCAAATGAAGTTAACTGAGAACAAATGTTTCTTCAATGTATTTTGTTTTAATTTATCAAATAAAGTTATTTTTAATAGTTCTAATTTATACTCAAAATTAACAAATTCAACAATAAGGGCCTGTTTAGTACAACTTATCTGAATATTTTCAGTTCAGTTCATTATTTTTCAGTTCAGTTCATTTTAGTTCTGTTCATTCCAGTTCAGTAGTTTCAGTTCAGTTCAGTACATTATACTTCAATTAAAATTAAAACAAAATATATGTTAATGATTCAGTCCAGTTCAATCCAATTCAGAGAACTTGTAATTTATTTCAATTCAGTTCCCCGAAAATATAATTTGACGATTTTAAGTTTACATTGAAAATTCAGTTCATTTTTGTTAAATGAAGTTCAATTCAGTTAAGTGTAGTTCAATTCAGTTCTATTTTCTGTTCTTGAATTTCTGTTTCTCTACCATTAGATAGAGATTTCCATTTGATTTGGTGCAATATTTATTCGATTCAGTTCAGTTCAGCTCAGTTCAGGCGTATTAAACAAGCCCTGATTACGAATATGTCCATTAACAAACAAAATAATTATTGCGAAATATTTATTATTTGATCAAATAATTACTGCGAAACAAAGTATTTCATTTTTTGATTTGTATGATATGTGTCATTTTTGAAAAACCATTGTACAAATAAAATAATTGCTTTAAAATCTTTATTATTTGATCAAATTTGAAGTTGAATGTTTGAACTCAAATTAATAATAATGATATTATTATTATTATTATTTATTATTATTATTATTATTATTATTATTATTATTAAATTTTGTAGTTAATTTTAACACATTTCAGCAAATTTCAGCAGATTTCAGCGAACTTCATCGAATTTCAGCAGACTTCAGCGAATTTCAGCGGACTTCAGCAGACTTCAGCGGATTTCAGCAGACTTCAGCGAACTTCAGCAAACTTCAGTTAAGTGAATTTCAGTTCAGATGAACTTGACAGGGAGTAAGTTAGTGCACATAAACTCGATTGATAGTGCATGTAACGTAGATGCTTAAAGTTGCATGTTACGAAGCAAATTTTGGGTTATCAAATGTAGCAATTTCTCACACACACATATATTCTTCTTCATTGCATTTGTTAATAACAATTGCACTGAATATCTACTATCTATCAACAATTCGACTTGCCACCCCAAACAATTCGACTTGCACTGAATATCTACTATCTATCTACCTAGATTGCTTTAGCGAGGTCCTGGACAATCAAACAACTATTTATACACAACATGAAACTCAAGACAATCAATCATTGACGTCTGCAGGCAGTTGAATTCGCGGATTCTCAAATTCGCGACGCATCTGGGGAGCATTTTTGGGCTCCATTGTCGAATTCGCGGTCCTTGAATTTCCACTTTGGAAACTCCGCCGCCTCATCATCAACATCATTGAAACTAACAACCAGCATCATCTAATAACATCAAATCTAACAATCAACATCATCAAATCACACAGAATCTCACAATCAAACAACATCTAATCTAACAATTGAAAACTAGGGCTGTGCATATGTAATTACCCGCCCCACCCCGCCCCGTTATTAAATTATCCGTGGGGCGGGGCGGGGCAAATTATCCAGGGGGCGGGGCGGGGCAAATTATCCACGGGGCGGGGCGGGGCAAATTATCCGTGGGGCGCGGATAATTGATGGATCGATCCAATTTGATGATATTTTATTAGCCTCCCCAAACCTTAATAAACTGGACTTCTCAAAGGGAAGCAATTTTAGAGATTACAAAGAAAGTTTGAAACCTAATCCGTATCCGAAGAACTGATACACGTTGTACCTAAACTAAAAAAGCCACGGAATGCATATGATCATCCTAAAATCTAATGTCAAGAGCATCTAATCATCTGACGGGTAAACCATCAATAATTTGAATCAACCATAACAATAAAGTCCCAACCAACCAAAATCTACCGGTCTATATTCACTCGCATCTACGCCGGGAGTAAGTTGTCAAAACCATGCATCTTCATCCTCCTCAAGCTTTACCAGAAACTTTAACAGCCATGTACAACGCGAATGCGTGAGGCAATATCTTTTCATCAATTCGACGCCTATAAACATACAAACAGAATCATCTCTTATCAAACTTACAGAATCCGAATACAATGCGCCAAATCACTCAAACAGAAATACTTACGCGATTTCACCATCGCGTGTCAGCATTTTGAGCCTCAAGTCTTCATCAGGATGCTCATCACCGGATTTGAAAAATGCGAAGAAACTCCGGAACCACTTGATCACTCTTCGCCCATTCTCCAGTACGTTTCTATACATCACACATTTACGCTTCTTCCAAACAATTCGTGTCCTACACATAATATATATTTGATGTAAGGAGCTAGTAATTAATGTGAAATGTTATAGTATTTTACCCAGCGTAGTTCAAAATACCAAGGAAATGACACTACCGCCCCCCTGCAAGTTGCCTAATTTTTCAAAATTCAAATAAGTTGAGGGCATTTTCGTACTTTTACACCATATTTCGGACTACAAGAGTAAAATATTAGACTGTGTAATAACGTTTACAACAAGAAAACTTACCCTTCTGTCCTGTCTATATGACCATTGTTATTCCAGTAAATAACCTTGGTCAGCACAGTATTCTCAAAAAATGGATTCCTTCTGTCAAATGTGAATTCGAGCTTCAAACTCCTCTCGGGGGGATCGGTTTTATAGCTGTTGATATTCATCAGATATTTCAAGGGCTGTTCATCGAGTTTGGATATCTAAACAGAATTGCAGCTAAGTTATAACTGTTAAGTTATGATCGTATGCAAAGGTAAAACCAGATAAGAAAGATCTGATCATTTACCCCATCGCTCATCGCGGGGATTGCTACCAAAGCAGATAACCAGAAGTCGGGCACCCCTTTACGCAGAAGCTGGTGAGTTGAGAAAACTGAATGAAATAGTAGAATTACAGTAAATATGAACTATTGACACTCACCTTTGCCATCCTTAGCAACAAGTTCATGTCTCTGAGGTGAAAAAAAAAAGTAAAAAGTACATGAGAGTAAAAACAAATGAATATGAAGGAGTTAAGAGAATCATAACCTATACCCTTTGGTAGAGGGGTTTCATCTTCAGCTGGTAATCCATTTCAAGTTCACTACACCTGACATTCTCTTGTTTTGATAACTTATTCTGCTTATACTGCACAATTAACATAGAAGTAAAAATATATAAAAACTATGTTACTCAGACACGATACAGGGAAATATGACATTTTTAAAGAAATATAGACAAAATAGCACTAAACAGTCATATCATATTTTATGTCATGTTGTGGCGTGTCTGACACGTATCCGACACAGCGACACGGCACTATATTATCATGTTGGAGCAACATTGTATAAAAACATATTGAGATTAATCATCAAACAAAAATAACTCAACAAATCAGGTATTGAGCTGAGTAGTGATCAGTACAGCACAGCTCAGCAACAAATAAGTTGAACTGAACAGGGACTAACAGTACCTGAAGCGCCTGGAGTTGCTTCAAGCGAACCGCGTCCAACCTCAGTGGGTAATCTGGCAGCTTCTTCATGGCCAAGCTCTCTTGCTTTTGCTATAAAAAAAAATACTGTAATTAATCAAAAACTGCATTTTAACATGCTGAACCAAAACACACAAACAAAAGCAAGGAATTAATGATACCATGACTACCGTACATATTGCTGCAGCAGCTCTAGAATCATTCCCGTTCGCAATCATAGCTGCAGTAAAAAATAACCAATTTAAATGCAAAAAATGGCTTTAATATTCAGACTCTGGGATCATGTTTTAAATTTTAATGAATTCAACAAGATCTACGATGAGATTTTAACATGATAGCACATTTAAGGGTCGAAATTAGGTCAGTTGGTTCAAAAAACTGCAACAGAAGGATTTGTAATTACTTACACAAAAGAGCGGCGGCGGCGGGACTGTGTTCTCCGGCGGCGGGACTATGTTCTCCGGCGGCATCAGCATCAGACGTAACGTCGCCGGAATCCTCGTATCTTGCAGTTCAAGAAAATCAGAGTTAATCGAACAGTGCCATAAATAGTAAGTAATAAATAAGCAAGCAAGAGAAGTTGTGTACTGATCAGCCTTCCTCTTCCTATCCATAGCTACAAGCAGGTCAACAACCGGAGATATATTTTGTGTTATTTTATGAATATAATTATAATACTAGGTAATAATCAAAGTTGGAAGGAATTTGATATCAAGAGGAATTTTATTAAGGATAAGATGATTCAAATTTACTCGGAATTGCTAGAGAATTGGAATCAGATTTTATCGAGGGATTTTGTTAAAGGGTAAATCTCGATATATGTGTTCCGTATATAATATAATATAGACCAATACAAAGGTATAAAGGGAAATATAGTAAAACCCTAACTAAACCCTTAAATTTTTAAAAGAGAAAGTTTCTTGAAAAGTCAATTTTCCTAAATGTTATGAACTGTCACCGTGGATTTAAAAATATTGATCATTTTATAGTAAAACTATTTTAAAGTAAAATTTATGAAATTTATTTAAAATTTTAAATAATAAAATTCACCGTTCAAATTAAAAGTACAAAAGTTAGAAAATTAGGAGTTTCATAACCTTTCCCGTTTTGAAAACGGTTAATCAGAAGGAGTTTGATCACACAAGTAATTGTATTAGGATATGGTGATTTAATTACCATAATCTTCATGTTGAGATATTTTAGGGTTTTTGCATCTATTAAAAACGATTTGATTTTATTCTTCTTCTGCTTTTGCAAATATAATACACGACATGCCGGAGAACGACGTCCGCCACCTCCTTCCGCCCGGCGCCGCCGATCTTATAGGTAATATAACATACAGTATTTTCTTCTGTCAATTCGTTATATTATTAATTAATCAGTAACGTTTTTATATTGAACTGCAGCGCAGTTGACTGCCGATGAGGAATGCAGCGCGATAATAGATGCCATATGTGTGAGTTTTAAACAAAAATAATTACGATTAATGCTAATTTTGATCATGATTTTATTCTTATTCTGTAGAGGAAGCATTTCAGAGAGCCACCGAGAGGCCGGAATTCCAAGGCTAGTGTGAACTTGAATACCGAGAACTTGGAATTTCCCGATGAGCTGAGAGCTAATCAGGTAATTACCCGTTCTCGAATAGTGAATGTGTGCACTTTTTGAAGATTTCTATCACGCCAAGTAATTTTAAGCACATTTGATATTGTTTGGTTCACCCTGTTTTTTAAAACTGGACTATCAAAATTTAGTTTTGTAAATTTTTGTTTGGTTTATATCGTTTTAAAAAATTCAGATTTTTCGACTTCTCAAGTCTGGTTTTTGTTCTTCCAAGTCTAACTTACAATTTTTGATTTATACTTGCAAAATTCTGACGTACCAAACAAGAATTTTGTTTCAAACTTACAAAATCTCAACCGAATCAAATATTATATTGTGTGGTGTGCTAAATCATGAATCGCAGATTTATATTTATGCTTCTATAATATTGTTCTGCAGGATCAGATGGATGATTTATATGTTGAATATTTAAACAATTCGGACAAAATCAGAATTGAAAATCAGGGAGAGTTTCATAAGATGTTTAGAGAGGTAATACAAACCTACTGTTTATTTTAAATCCTGTCTGTATATCAAAATCAATTACGTTAATTTGTTCATCTTAAGCTCCAGATCGATTCTAAAATTTTACTCTTTTTTACTACAGAGATATGAAATAGTTTCTGCAGTTACTGAGGACGGTGTTGCTGGTGGGTGTCCTCTCTCTCTATATATGCATGCAACGGGTTTTGCGTCAACCTTACAAGTCTGTAAATAGTGATTTCCGACTAACTACTATACTAGTGCCACCACTTCTTTATACAATCGCCTATCCTAATATTAATTTCTAAACCCGCTACTCTACGTTGTACATGTGTATATTGCTGATTGGTTGTTTGAATTTCTTTCGTTTTCCTTTTGATCTGTGAATAATATCTCACTCCTTTTATTATCTGGTTGTCATAATGACGCTGTCTTTAACTAATTTCAGAACCGTACTTCTGGTTATCAGCGTTGAAAGGCAGCAAACAGGTCAAGAAACATGTAAGCTTTATTAATCAAGTTGTTTCGATCTATATAATTGCTCATTTCGTAACACTATCACTAACACATTTGTGTTCTTTTAGATAACTGAGCAGGATTTGGAGATTTTGGAATACCTGAGAGATATCCGATACTCCAAAACAGTCGATCCTGCTAACAAAAAGAGGTGGAAATGCAAGCTTAAGTTTATCTTTGATCCCACCAATCCATATTTCACCAACACTGTCCTAACCAAAGTTTTTGAGTTCTCTTTTCGAAATGGAGTAGTTATCGACAATGCAAAAGGGTAAGATCTGTTCTTGCGAGTTTATTTGAGCTAATTCGAGATAGATTAAGCTAAACTGAAAAAATTTGATGGTGTCTCGTATATGTAGGACAAGTATACTTTGGAACAAGGACATAAGCCTTGCCCTAGAATGTCTAGGAAAGAAGAGGAAGTGGTCGAAAGAGAGGTATAGTTTTTTCAACTTCTTCGACACTGAGAATGTGCCCGTTGAGGAAGATGGGGAGGATGCGTTGGAAACATATCGCGAGAAGATGTATTTTGACTACTACTTCTGGTTAGTGTAATTGTTTTGGTCAATATTTGCAGTCGATCTCAGAGCTAATGGTTTATCATAACTTGATATATATGTTTGTGCAGTGGTGAGGATATAATAGACATGGTGATTCCTCATGCTTTGGAATTGTGTCGCTATCCTGGACTGAAGCGAAGAAGGGTTGATTGAGAGATGATCAAAAGAAGATACAAACTTCTCTAAATATGAACTGCATTATTAAATGTCTTTAATAATTAGAATGAATTAATATTGTCTTTCAAAAAATCCTTTAGAGAGTAATATCGTAACTCCAAATTTTCATTATAAAGTGTTTATGTACAAATTTCTCCAAAATATAGGAAAATTTTAACAACCACTTAATGTTGTTGAGTTGAATATGTATTCTTCTTCATTGCATCTGTTAATAACAATTGCAGTGAGTATCTACTATCTATCAATAATTCGACTTGCCACCCCAAACTAAATTGTTGTCACTATCAAAACCAAGATTGAAACCTTATCGAGTCTCTAATGTTCATCGATAATTCACCATGCCACTCCAAACAATATTGTTGTCACTACCACAATCAAAATTAAAACCTTATCATGATGACACAATTGTACATGCCTTTCCCAACTTTATTAATTTCAAAATCATCGTCTCCCTCCAATCTTTAAAATGCACAACACCCTTTCATAAAAAAAGAAATAACATAATAGTTTTGTGTTTGATAGGTTAACACAGACAGTAAATAAAAAATAAAAAAAATTATGGGAGTAATTCCAATACTGATCAATGAATAAGGCCCATATTGTAAAATGCTGGGCTTTGCGTCCATTTCTGTAACCCGTTATCGTTGAAATCACCGAACGCAAAAACTATCTAAGTTTTGAAATTCACCCATCGCGCTTCTTTAACACACTGAACCCCCCTTTCGTCGCCGGCGAAAAACGAATCTGGAGAGGATCCATGCTCGGAATCCACCCGGCGGATTGACGGAAGCGATGTTTTCGGCCGGGAATCTGTTATCGGAGATCTTCAGGTGGAAGAACGAGATCACCCAGCAGGTGAAACGGCACACTGATTTGTCCGTGCAGCATCTCAATTCGAAGCTCCTGGTCCAAGGGATTCCGCCGCCTCCATGGCTGTTGGAAGATGTTCGCTGCTCAGAAGCTCCCAGAGGTAATCAATTTCCTCTCATTTTGATTTCAGTGTGTTTCCCCAATTGTGTTCATTTCTAGGTTTTAAATGGGGATTTGTAAATTCGTAGTTTTGTGCATGTTTCGTGAGCTCAATTAACTGATTTAGGCTGTGTTTTTGGTTATGTTTTGAATTTAGCTTGGGTTGCTTGTTTGTGTAAAGATGCGGTGTAGGAGTGATATGTTTCCTGTCTCCGGTATTTTGGTTTTAGCTGTATGCATTTTCATTTCCGAAAGATAGGAAGAGATGTGTTAAAAGCTGCCAATTGAAGTAAGTTTTTGATTGCAGTTGTGCACAAAGAGGATTTCATTTCCAAACTATTAAGGCAGCATCAGCAATCTGTGAGCTTTGTCCCACAGGCTCGTTGCTCACTCTACAGCAAGCCATTTGGGGAAGGAGACGGGGAGAAAGCGGGTGGAATCGTTGCGGAAACTCATTCCAGTCAAGAATGTTTTGATGGTGGTAGTGAGCAAGGTGCTGAATCTGGATGTGGTGAAGATAATCCTAGGTGTGACGTGGATGCGGCACCTGATGTTGATGTTGATGTCACTAATCAGCAGGAACCTACAATGTGTTCTCCTGGCACTTGTTGCTCCCCCGGCAACAAGCCAGTTAAGGAAGGAGTCGAAGGAGTGGAAGCAGAAACTCATTCCAACCATGAATGTTTTGACAGTGGTAAGGGCCATGGTGTTGAATCTGCCTGCGTTGAAGATAATCCTAGATGCAACATGGATGCAGTACCTGATCTTGATGTTGATGTCACTGCTCAGCAAGAACCCACATTACATTCTCCTGGTACTTGTTGCTCCCCCTACAACAAGGCAATTCAGGAAGGAGATGAAGGAGTGGTAGAAGGTGCGATCATTGCAGAAATTCACTCCAACCATGAATGTTATGACAGTGGCAATGAGTCTGACTGTGTTGAAAAGAATCCTAGATGCGACATGGATGCAGTACCTGATATTGATTTTGATGTTAGTGCTCAGCAAGAACCTACAATACATTCTCCTGGTACTTGTTGCTCCCCCTACAACAAACCAGGATGGGAAGGAGATGAAGGAGTGCTAGCAGGTGGGATCATTGCAGAAACTCATTCCGACCATGAATGTTTTGACAGTGGTAATTATCATGGTGTTGGATCTGGCCATGTTGAGCATAATCCTGGATGTGACATCAGCGTGGCACCTGTGTCCGATACTAGTGTAATGGTTCACCAACAATCTGAAATCGGTTCCCCTAGTGCTTGTTGTTTGCCCATTAACAACTCAGCTGGTAAAGGAGATGAAGGAGTGCAAGAGAGTGGAGAACTTAAAGAACAAGATACTTATTCCAATAATGGACACCAACAAGGTCCTGCATCTGACAGTATAAAACATAATACTGCTGGAAACTGGAATACGGAACCTGACGTTGATAGTAATGCAGTATCTCCTCATGATATCGAAGTGAGGATCTCGAGCATTTTCAATGCCCCAGATCAATCAGTGGCCAGAATTCAGAGATCCAAGTCTAGGCAGAAGGCTCTGGAACTTCGGAACAGTGCAAAAACACAATCTAGGATCCGTTTGAAAAGTAGATTGTTTGTGTGCAGTCCAGCAAAGGATCAGGCTACTGAAACCAAAAGGTTGGGTTCACCTGGCATTTTAAACCGTGAAAATTGTGAAGCTTGGGAAATGCAGGTTGGAGATAATGAGTGTAATAACAAGAAAAGAAGTTTTAATTCTTGCACTGGCGAATTTTCTGGATCTAAAGGTTGCCAGAAACTACCTATATCTGAAATGGATTTGGTGAAAGGGGATAGTTCTGCCTGTATGTCTGAGAAGAATCAGTCCACTGCTTTAAGAGATGCTGAAGATTTTCAACAATGCTCAGAGGTTCCTAACTTGTTGCAGGAAGCTATTTACTCCTGTGTTAATTCAGAACATAATAGTCTCTTTGTAACAGTATCACCTGAGAAGAATCCAGCAACTTGTGGGTATGGGAGTTCACCAACAACTTTTCTAGACGAAGCTCCAGAAAGAGATATAGCTGATGGTTTTGGTGTTGTTGATGAGGATCTAGTCGCTAAGTCTCCTGGAAAATCAGTGCAACAGTTTGATGATACTAATGAGCATTCCATGGAATTTGTTCATGGTGAGGTGAGATCCGTGACAAAGTCTGGTGATGAAGGAATGACAGAGTTTCTTGATACTTCGATTAGTGCTGGTCATGCATCTACAAAGTCAATCTCTGGCACAGCAGATGAAGCTTTGAATAGATCTGATGGTCAAGTTATTCTGGCATCTATTGATTCACACATTAGTGCCAAACAGCTGGGGAATTTTGAAATTATAGCTGGTGATCTTTTAGAGTCAATTCCGTGTGGTGCTGGTCTAGAATATTCACCTACAAGACGGTCCTCTGGTTATTCGATGTTTTTGGAACCAAAACAGCTTGATTTTGATGAAAGAGAGAAGTGTAGCATCAAAGATAAATCTACTGTTTCTGTAGAATTTGACCAGCTTGAAAGGTCTACGGTTAAAGTGCTCGATGCTCCATTGCACCTTCCTTCAACATCAGATCATGTTACAGTTTCTGGTGAGACGGACCCTCGAAAGATTTCGATACTAGAACGAGGGTTTTTACCTGAAGCGGTGGAAATCAGTGCATCTCCTTCTGATACAAATATTAAAGAGCATGATGAGTTGCAGCTGGAGGCAAGAGGATCCACTTTGTATGAGCATTCTGTACCAGAGAACATTGAAGTTGATACAGACCCTTATGTTTCAAATTCCGAACTTTCATGTCTGGTGGACATTTCACAGCCAAAAGTTACTGTGGAGGACCCTGGCTCAGAGAAGCATGCAAAGACTAGTTTTGGAGAAGTCTATGGACCAGAGCTGCAGGACGAAGTAAGTTTCTGTTTTTTTTTTCTTTTTCCCTTTTCTTTCTGGTCTTTTTTAACTGATCGATGTGTTATAAAATTATGTAGTGATTTTTAGAATGTCCTCATGTGCTTTTTAAGAAGCAAGAAGTTACAATTTTAATGACCTTGCCTTTTTCTTTTAGAATTGAATCTTTCTGTAAGATGATTATCTCATCCTGAATTTGATTTTGCTTGGTTTTATAGGATGGAATTACAGACGAAGAGACCAACTCAGCCTCCTACTCATTTAAAAGCAAGCACTGCATGGGCACCAATATTCCAAGCTCTGCTGAACGTTCTGTTGGAGGATGCAGACTTCAGGAAGTAGGGACTTCAGGTCCAAACATTCTTGTTGGCATACAGGGACAAAATTGTGTTGAGGACAATCATTATCCATTAAACTTAGCATCTGAATCTTGTCCAAATAGTGAGTATAGTACTCAGCAAGTCTTGGACAGCTCGACATTGGGAGGGAATGACTTACTCGCAAGAGGTTCAGATGGTTCTCCATTTAGTAGTCTTTTAGAATCAATGGGACTCCGAGTTTCAAAAGATTCTGTAGCTCAAAACCTCAGATCTCTTGAGGTGGATTCATGGCCAAGGAGTAAGAGGATAAAGATACAAGATAAAGAAACTGTGTGTTTTTCTACTTCCCCTAGTTTTAGAGTAAAGAAACAGCCCCCAAGTCGAATTAATAGCATGAGTGTAAGGAAAGTTGGAGAGGATACAGAAACTAGCCTGGGAGTTGCATCTTCAGCTGAAAAGAGTATTCAAAAAGAAGAACACGAGGATATGGTCCTCCTAGCGTCTAAAACGATGGAGGTTAAACCTAGAATGCATGTCCAAAAGGTACCTGTCTGTGGACATGGAACACAATTTTAAGTATACTGATTCTCTAAATAAAACATGTTGTGTAGGATATTTACTTGCTCTTCCTAATAGTGGATTTTGTTTTGTGCCTGCAGCTTGCTTTGACCTCGGAAAATTTCGGTGAACATGCTGACACCACCTCCCCATCTTCACTAAATCAAGTTGGTAAAACAGTTTTCAGTTTAACAGATATTGTAGCTCGATGTTCTGAGGAAACAAAGCTCGCTGGGACTAGTGCTGATAGAACAGAAGACAGTGATCAAGAGGATCACTTGCACCGGATAAACCTTGAAAGCATAGGCAATTTGGCAACTAGTAAAGATTTGATGGCGGTGAGAAGCCATCTTCACAGAAAATCTTTCTCGGGGATGGACTTGACTTTCTCTGATCAGACAATGCCGGATCTTGAAGGCTTCCTTATACATCAACCGATAGAACATGAAGTCGTCAAAACTTCTGGGCATGCAATCAACTTTGCTGAACTCGAACTTCTGAGAACCTCATTAGAGCGTGCTAGCATTCTGGAGCAGCTATGTGCATCTACTATATCACATACACCCTCAACCAAGTTCCCATCATCTCTCAAATTGAACGAGTCTAATAAAACTTGCCAATCTGTGCCCAATGGTTTTCTTGAGTGCAAGGACCTGAGAAACATTTCAGCATTCAATGCAGATGTCCCAAAACAGCTTAAGGTCAGTTGCATGTCAAATACTAGTGATCACCTTCTTCAAAAGATGTCACATTCTGATTCTTTAGTTGATTTGGGAGCTCGACTTAGTTGGTCTTCAAGGGAACTTCCTAGATCCCCCATTGGAAAGCTTTGGGAGCGAATGTCTCTGCAAACTGGCAGTTCAGGGAAGCGACTGAGTTCAAACCCCGAGCTGACTTGTTTTCGGATTGAAGAGGACCCTAGTTCCAGTGAAGAAAATGAAAATGCACTTGAAGTGGCTGAGAAACCTCAGGAAGATGATCATTCAATTGCTGATAGTGGTGCAAAAAGACAACCTCTAGCAAATATAACGAACATAATTGCTCAGCCGCCAATATTTGCAGTAAAGAAGTCTGTGGACCGAGCTAGCATGGATTCCATTTCTACAGAAGTCAGTTTTAAGGGGACGTACAAGAAGATGAGGCCAAAGGTACCTAGTTTTTGCAGAAATAATGATGGTGACGATAAGGAGGATGATAGCTTAGCAGTTACTGCTAGCACTATCAAGAATAAAAGGGAACTAACAGCCAGCAATATCAGAAAAAGAGGCTTACCACGCGAAACCAGTTTGAGGAGAGAGATGCTGAGGTCAGAGAAGAAGCTTAAGCACAGCAACATAGTCTCAAATGTAACTTCTTTTGTTCCCCTTGTAAAGCAGAAGCAAGCCGCTGTTATTTGTGCAGGTAATTCTTTTATTTTGCCTAATTTCTATCTTCACCTTCACACGATAATTTGAGGTATAATGATTGATATCTGCTCTGTTATGCTTGCAATGTCTTCTTGTTTGAATAAATTTTGTGGCAATTTGAAGGGCAAACAGTATATTCATTTTGTACCTGAGATCCCAATGAATTTAGAGTTGTGTAATGAATATACATGTCTTTTAGGTAATATCTGATTTAATGCAATAACTATCAGATGAGTAAAATTTGTAGTTTTAAAAGTTAGACACTCTAAGAATATTCCACTTGATATTGAAAGCTCATTTCTGCTTCTGCAGGCAGTGGATTTTGTAGTATTGTAAATCCAGTTAAACAGTTACGATTTAGTAATAATTTTGTTATGAACATGTATGATTTTGTAGTTGTATCAATTTTATTGGTGCTGGTAGCAATTATCCTGTTATTTGCATACACTGTTAGGCTAAAGCTGTAGAGTTCCATTTTCTGGTGTTATAGGAAAGAAAGATGTGAAAGTGAAGGCTTTAGAGATTGCTGAAGCAGCAAAGCGCCTTGAAGAAAAAAAGGATAATGAACGTAAGATGCGGAAAGAAGCACTGAAACTTGAAAGAGCGAAGACTGAGCAAGAGAATTTGAGACAAATGGAGTTGGACAAGAAAAGGAAAGAGGAAGAAAGGAAGAAAAAAGATGCTGACGTTGCTGCGAGGAAAAGGCAGAGGGAGGAAGAAGATAAAAAGGAAAGGGAGAGGAAGAGAAAACGACTAGAAGAGACACAGAGGATGAGGAAAGAAGGCGGCACTCAGAAGGCCGAGAAACAAAAACAGACGCGTGACCATGTAAGACTTCTCACAAGCCTGTCCCTTGTATTGTATTCCATCTCTACTTTTGGTTCTTAAAAAAGTATTATTCAACACATGAAACTTTCTTAGGATGAGAAAGATGTGAAAACAAAGGAACCAGACAATCGATTACAAAAGAAGCATGACTTGGTAAAGAGTATACATGTGGAAGAGTCAAAGGAGTTCAAGTTCCAAGCTGGGGTTTCTGTTGAAGCATGTGCTACTTCTGGCGATTTTTCTAGACATATGAAGGTATAACCATTTCTGATTGCCTGCTGGGTATGGTTTTTATTGTTCATCTACTGACTGACGTATTGTCTTGCCCTTCCAGGAAAGTACATCCTTGGATAGAACAGGACCTACAGGTAATATGAGAGTCCAGGAAAGCGAAGATAAATCATACGACATTTCGCCATATCATTGCTCAGATGAGGAAGACGAGGAAGAAATAGAAGAGGAAAGAAACAAAAAATTCATCCCTCCGTGGGCCAGGTAATCTATTATATTCTGAATTAGAGATTAATTACTTTGCAAAAAGTACTCGGTATCTTTTCAATTTAGTCTAAGATTCTGATGCAATATGGCTTTCTGTTGTATTGCAAGTCCTATTAAGTATTAGGTATTAATTTTTCTTTGTTCTTTGCAGTTCCAAGTGTGTGGCTTTGGTACTACCATCACAGCAAAGAGTTCATTACGAGCTCATTTTCCCAGCAGAAAGTTTCTGCAGTGCAAATGAAGGTAATTTTTGCTATAAAAGCATCTTTACTAGAATGTAGGAAATTCTATTTATTATTGATTAATAACAACACTTTTTTCTTCTTCAGCTTGTACTTCATCAAAAGCCAGAAGAACTAGCAAGACAAAGGTTTGACTGCAGAAACGAGAGTAGATAACCTCTTTTGTTGTTTCTAACTTCGCGAGGCGGCATCTGGTATTTTCTCAAAGGACCCCTCTGCGTGGTTTGTTCCATTCATAGTACATGGTATCAACTGTCGAAAACCAAGTCTTTTTTCTTTTGCTTATCTATGTAACATCTGTTTCGTATACAGTCATCTACCAGTTGGCCATCTATCTGTATGAGCAATAGTTATTCCTTCTCCTCTTGGGACAGGGTCTCTCTAATTTAAGCTTTTAACCATTTCTTAATGTTGTTGCGTTTCTCACTTCAAATAATATTCTGTAACGGCTATAAAGAAGCTTGATTTGGTCATATTTGTACACTGAAAAGTGCAGGAGGGCCATTGTTTTCAGTGCCTCAGATTTGGTCTGTGGAAAAACATGTGGTTGGTTCAAGTTCCAAGACATCTGGGGATTGAAAATCTGGGAGCCTACTCAAATCAAACCTTCAAATTTTGGATCCCTTTTTCCAATATTTGAACTTCTTTGCTTGGAATTTGTCACAAAAGCTAAATGATAAAGCTATTTGGATGAAATATATGGACATTTTCTTACATAGGATATGTGATATTTCATGTTTCCACTAACTGGGTAACCAAAGGGCCCGGAGAGCAACGGCTTTTGTTGAATTTTTTTCTTCATGGGCGCCAAAGTCTCTGATCTAGATGTGAATTTGATTTTCCAGAAAACGAAAGGCATCAACAGTGAAGGGACATTAATAAATAAATATAGAATTATTTTATTTTATTTCATTGAATTGTCTCCAAAAGAATAATAAATCACAATACTACATTATTGCCACCATAAAACTACAATAATTAAACAGCCTTTGACCACATCCACGAGCCTACATGACTACATTACCGTTGCATGATGAAGAAAATGTTAAAAACCAATCCCCATTTTTTAATCTCAATAATCCAATAGTGTGTTTCCTTTTCAATAGTATTTTTTTAATGTTAACACCACTTCTATTTATAATCTAATATATTCCCTCCGTCCCGGACTAAGTTGCACTAAGGGTAAAATTTAAAAATATTAAGGATTGTAAAATGAGTGGATGAGATTGAATTTGAAGAAATAGTGAATGGAATGAGTGGAGGAAAATGAGTGGGGTTTACTAAATAAGGAAAGTGTGCAATTTAAGATGGGACATCCATATAAAGAAAATGTGCAGTTTAGTGTGGGACGGAGGGAGTACGATATAAATTTATGAAAATATCTTCAATTGTTACATTTAGGGAAGAAATTTAGCAATATACAGATCAGTGAGTGTCTTATTCACTTCAGCTGAACTGAACTGAACTAAAAACTGATGAACTGAAAGATGTTGGAAGACTGAATGTCAACAATTTTAAACAATAAGTGAGAAAAAATATTTAGTTTATGAAGTGATCCGAACTGAACCGAAATACTGAAAATGAGTTAAAGTGAACAATTTCCAATATTACAAGTCTGAAAAATACCGGACTTTATTTAGTTTTAAGTATTAATATTCCTTTCATACTAATAGTAATATTTTTAGAAAGAAAGAGAGAAAACAGACGCGCCCATTTTCCAACCGTTTAAACCGCACTTTTTTCCCACCATCATCATCATCTCAAATGAGAAGAACAGATTACCAGAAAAACTCCATTGTTGAACTCTCATGAGCTTCAAAAACCCTTTCTCATTTCCGCTAATTTCCCCACAATGCATCCAAGAAGAGATAATCTCCCCGTCTCCACAATCCCGATCATCATCTTCTTCTTCTTCTTCGTCTATGCTGAATTTTCCGACGCTCTGAGCTTCGATTTCCCGGCGATATCTCTCCGGAACGTCACGCTTCTCGGCGACTCGTACCTCCGGAACGGCGTCGTAGGTCTGACTAAGGAGCTCGGGGTCCCGTCGTCGAGCGCCGGGACTGTGATCTTGAATGACCCGGTCGCGTTCTTCGACCCGGTATCGAACCAGACCGCTTCCTTCTCGACCCGGTTCGGGTTCAGCATCGGGAACGTGAATCCGTCTTCGTTCGGCGACGGGCTGACGTTTTTCCTCTCGCCGGATGATCGGACTTTAGGCAGCTCCGGCGGGTATTTGGGTCTGGTGAATTCGACCCGGTTGACGAAGAACCGGTTTGTGGCGGTTGAGTTCGATACCAAGGCGGATTCGCACTTCTCCGATCCGGATGATAATCATGTCGGGTTGGATATTGAGAGCCTGGTTTCGATCAAGACTGCGAATCCGGTTTCGTATGGGATCAGTTTGAAGAGTGGGAATCTGATCACAGCTTGGATTGAGTACAGGAACGAGAAGAAGGAGCTGGAGGTGTTCTTGAGCTATTCAAGCTTCAAACCTCAGGATCCAGTATTGAAGGTGCAGATTGATCTTTCTGAGTATCTTAAGGAGTTTATGTATTTGGGATTTTCTGCATCTACTGAAGGGAGTACTGAGGTTCATTTGATTGAGAATTGGAGCTTCAGTACTTATGGAATTAATGCTGTTAGGTCACATGATCATCCTCACAATGTTGCTGATGCTTCTGTGCAACCTTCGAAGTCGATTCCTGGTTCTGGAAATGGGCGTAGCAGGAAGCTAGGGCTAGGTCTTGGCATTGGAATCCCTGGCTTCTTCTTTGTTGTTCTCCTGGTTTTCGGGTTTTTTTCGCTGAGGAAATGGAGAAGAGGCAGGATTGATCGCACTTTGAAATCTGAGCTTCTGACTGGACCAAGGCGGTTTAGCTATCAAGAACTGAAGGTGGCCACAAGAGGGTTTGATTCCAGTAGGGTTCTTGGGAGTGGCGCGTTTGGTACAGTTTACAAGGCGATTTTTGTAAGCTCGGGTTCCCTCTTTGCTGTCAAGAGGTCTAAGCATAGTCACGAGGGGAAGAGCGAGTTTCTTGCTGAGCTATCGATCATCGCGTGTTTGAGGCACAAGAATCTGGTCCAGCTTCAAGGATGGTGTGTAGAGAAGGGAGAGCTTCTTCTGGTTTACGAGTTTATGGCTCATGGGAGTCTGGATCAGCTGCTGTATGAGGAGAATGATAATGTGAAGAATCAACTGAAATGGTCTCACAGGTATAACATTGCTGTTGGTTTGGCTTCTGCTTTGACCTATCTTCATCAAGAATGTGAGCAGCAGGTGATCCATAGGGACATTAAAACCAGCAACGTAATGCTCGATTCATGCTATAATGCCCGGCTTGGAGATTTTGGTTTAGCAAGGTTGATGGATCATGATAAGAGCCCTATTTCTACTCTCACAGCTGGAACCATGGGATATTTAGCTCCTGAGTATCTGCAGTATGGAAAAGCGACTGATAAGACCGATGTTTTCAGCTATGGAGTAGTGATTCTTGAACTTGCTTGTGGGAGGAGGCCGATAGATCGTGAAGGGCCTTCTGGGAAGATGGTGAATCTGGTTGATTGGGTCTGGAAGCTGCACTCAGAAGGGAAGATCACTGAAGGTGCTGATAAGAGGCTGAATGGTGAATTCGATTCTGGAGAAATGAGTAAGCTTTTGCTGATTGGTCTGAGCTGTGCTAATCCTGATAGTGCAGAGAGGCCTACTATGAGGAGGGTTTTCCAGATTCTGAGCAACGAGGCTGAGCCGATTCCTGTCCCGAAGATGAAACCATGTCTGAGTTTCTGCAGCAGCGTGCCGCTGAGCTTGGATGATATCATTTCCGAGCAGCAAGATGACGGTGAGAGTTCAGATTCACAGTTTGAGATAATAGTTACATGAGAGTGAGCCTTTTTCTTTGCAGTATAACAGATTTGTGTGTGTTTTCATTCTTTCATTGTTTTTACCACTTCAGCAGTCGGCTTATTGTAACTTGTAAGGCATTGTTCATACATTCTGAAACTGAAATTCTGAGTTCAATTGATTACATTGAATCCGACTTCGTATTTCTAAATCAAGAAAGAACATTTGCAATATGTTGAGAGCATTTGTGTAATTGCTGCAGTTTCTTCTATACTCTTCTGATCTTTTGGATGATTATTACAGGAAGAACATGTAAATCTAGCACAAACCAACAATTTTTTATACAATTCTGAGCCTTAAAAGCATGGAAATGCATCAAAATCTCAAGGCTTCAGCATCCAATGTTTTCATTTCCTTGTAACCTGAAAAAAAAAACACAGATCCATAGCAGAAAAGGATCAAAATCGCTCAATCGCTTATTTTGTAACTGGAAATGGAAAGCCTTTAGATGATTATCATTGGAAAAACAGCTTCTTCTTACCTGATCTTGACCTTATATGTAAGCTAAAACACATGATATGCTAGAAATGCCTCAAACTTCAAGGACTTTCTGAAGCATCCAATGGTTTCATTTCTTGTAAATCTGAAAAACAAAACACAGATTCACTTCTCATATGTTTATGAACCGTTCGAAACAAGAAAGATGAGAGCTTGTTAGATTGAGGAAAGGAGGCCTTGGATGACAGAAGAAGAGCGAGCACATTCCCGCGAATAGCAAACACTCTTTCGCTAATGGCGGGCTGTGCTCACTCTCTTCTGTCAACAGATGCACTCACATCCCAATCCAACACCATAACTGAAGACATAAAGCTTTAAAAAACATCAAAATAAACCAGATCAAGAACTAGAACTGTCTAAACCATAGTTTTTCCTAGACTAATCAGAACTGTTACACCTCAAACATGAAAAACCATGTATCTTGTGAAATGAGGAATGAGGAATTTCATGTGAAATGAGGCCACTTTATAGAAAAATGTCACAGTGAAAAAAATCTTGAAGGAAAGAGAGCCGTTTGGATTATAAATTCTAAGCAGTGGAGTGATGTGATAAAAAGATGAAGATCACCTTCTTTTGTAGTGGATTTCATTTCAATGTTTGTTGATATTTGGTATTTCTGTTAATTTACAGAGTTTTCCAATTCTGGATATTAAATATTTTGATATTCTTGCTGGAAAATCACCATCAAGATGATGCATTTCTGCCAAAAAATCATTTAAAGTGGCAATAATGTGTGGTAAAAATTGCATCATTTTTTGCATTGTGATAAAGAACAAGCTAAGTGGGAATAGATGGAATGCTGAGCTATATGTGGCAAGATAATGACTCTGTGATGCAACCTTTGGGAGGATCAAGAATACATCATTTTCACTTTGGCTGTAATTTTTGAGTCGTTTTCATCCACAAATTTTACTTTTTGATTAGTTTTCGTTATTTTCATCGACATAATTTCTCGAAATGAAGTGTCATTTAGAGAATACTGTATAAAATTTTCATCTTTATCCTTATAGTGAGTGTAAATTTTGAATCTTGATTCTTGTATATTGTATGAGTAACTTGGAGTGATATTTTTGAAGATCATTTTCAGTGTCATCAAGAACCAAGAAATGGATCTGGGATTGAAAGTGAAATGGGAATCAAAATGCATCATGGATTCAATTGAGGAAATTTGGGGTGTTTTTGACCTGCAAATCACATGTGAGAATGAGATTATTAGTCTGTCCTTGGGACCTTTTAGATCATTCCAGATATTAGATAGCAACTCACATGTCAACTTGATCAACTCCTTAATTTCTACAATATATATTTGTCCATAATTAATTTATAATATTTTTGACTATATTTTATAATGATACATATTAATACTATTCTTTTGAACTTTTTAATACTATTCTTTTGAACTTTTTAGTAAATCAGTTTATCTCAATTTAACTCATTTTAGCAAAAATATAATTTCACGAAATTAATACTAACTGAATTTTTCAATATAATTTTTAATAAATTCAGGAGAACATCACATTCAATCCAACCACCAACACATGGTTCGAAAAAAAAATTGGAAAAAATATTTAAAAATAAAGTTTAAAATTTGGTACCATTTCAAACATTGAACCTGGTGCAAGGTACCACTACCAGAATCTTGAATCTATAGAGTCCAAATGAAAAATTAAAATTGGATAAGAAAACTAAGGCCTACATGTTTGTCAAATTAATAATGGAAGATAAGAACTAAATAAGGCCAACTAGGCCTACCTGTTGCCTGATTTCTAATTGAAACTGTTAAATAAAACGTATTTTAAATTACGACGAGTAAAATATCAACGTCACTCAATAAAAATTGCATTTCAAAATTCTCCTTCTAGTAACCCTAGTCTACTAAGGCTACAACAATGTCACTATGAAAGAATCTATTTTCTATTTGATTTTATAAAAATGCAGTCAGCTTGAAGAAGAAGAGACTGTATCTCAATTCTCGACTCGCTGTCAATTTGTTGATCGAGCTTCAACGAGGTAATCTGAATCTACTTCCTCTTCTTCGGTTTGTTCCTTGTTTCGTGTGAGGCCAACTGCATCAGCCTGATCAGCGAAGAGAACTTCTGAAATCGGTGAACTGCACATTGCCTTGTACGCTTCGTAGCCAGCAACCTGAGTTTTTCCACCTTCGAATACCTTAGACAGAGGATGTATGACTGACATGGGATCATTTCGCCTTTCTAAGGTTTCCTTCAGTTCCAGAAATTTCGACACGAGCTCTTCTTTGCTGAACTGGATGAAGACTGCAGTTCTATCTATGTGATGAACAATTGTCACGGCTGAAGGGCCAAAAGCTTTGCCCAAACATTCTCTAATCTCGCTCGCCTTCAGTGTAGATGGATGACCCCATAGTATGGCGATATTTGAAAACAGTACCTGTGAGTTCCGGGCTTTGAAGGCTTTGGAACCATCACAATCTGTTTTGGATTTCCCAGTTCTCAGGTCGATTATGTCTCCATTGATCCAGCTCAGATAGAGAAGATTAGCATACTCCCGAAGCTTCTCACAGTGAGGCCAGCTGGATGAAGTTTGATGACCATTGAAATCAACACCTAGGGAATTGCATGCCTCAGTGAAAACACAGCCTGTCATGAAAGCATCATACCCGGCCTCATGCTTGGCTCCCGAATTCCAATTTAGGGACCTGGAAACCACACAAATCCAGATTTCCTCTCATTTAGGTTGATGAAAAAATGCAGTAATTTCCCAGTTTATGAAGTAATGGTTGAGGACTAATACCTATTATCATCAACTTGAACCTCCACTTTGACATGATGATTATCGCCCACAGCAGATGATTTATCAACCGTAGCAAATTGGGGGCACAGCAAAGCAAATACTTTAGACAGTGATGTACTACTATTAGGACTTCTCTTCACAAACTGATCAAGTACAGGGCTCGTATTCAGCAGCACCTTTGTGTCAATGATATATGGGAAATGCTTTTGAACAGATGCTGCATATTCTTTGGCAGTTGGAGGAAGGGGGGCTATAAATTTTCTATAGATGTGTGCAATATCTGCATCATTAGAGGATCGAAGTAAGCGACACTGAAACTAAGGATGAAAAAAGTGCATCAGAATAGGCTTTTAAGTACAATAGTACATACCAAGAAAGCTGTTGTGGCCAACGATAAACTTTTTTTCAGAGGCAAGGAGATCAATAACTTGTCGAAACCCTATGGCTCCTTTGATCTTCATCTCTGATTCTTTCTTATGGCAATCCTTCACTTCTCCCTGAAAAAAGAAATTGGATGGATAATAAATAGTTGACACCATTGAACTAAAAATTTACTGTTTACCCGTTCTTTCAGCTCTCATTTCCCCCCTTTCAAACTCATGGAAGCAAGTACTATACAGTTTGAAATCATTGATATGACAACCACATATAAACCATTTTTAACATGTAGAACAAGTTATAGATACCTATACTCAATTCATCAACATGAAGCTTAACAATGAGTACTGAACCTTAGCTCCTTACCAGAAGCAAGTCCCGGTCACTTCTAGAATCAGTGTATACAATCAACTGCTGTTGGGATGAATCTTCATCAGTCACGGAGACATAGACCAGATCCTTAAAATGCTTTTTAATTATCTACAATGTGAACATGTATGAACATCAGTCATCGAAAAAAGATGATGATTCATACTACAAATGCTTGGGGTATAAAAAAACTACCCTTGAATTATATGCAACCACCCTAACTTTGAACAGAACATGGACCAAAGACATAATCAGGAATAAAGTCAAGCAAACAAAGTGAAAAGTAAGGAACAAAAAAACCCGCATTACCAACTGAATCAACCTTAGTTGATGAGACGTAAACCCGCTAAGCTCAAGGGCAGGACGCATTTTGAAGAAAATAGTTTTTGTTCTTTGACCAGAAGTTTTCGAGCTCTTTGCCTCATTCCCCAAACCTTCCTTTCCCTCACGTAACAATCTATCTACCCATTCACCAATCTTGTTCTTCAATCTCTCCGAAAAAAGAACATCAGATACCCTGTCTAATTTCAAGTCCGGAACTTCTCTCACACCCGATAATGAATCAGAACAATCATCACTGTATCTTGCATTCAGTCTCTTTAATGCTTCCTCCTCTTGGTTTCTGGATAAATAAGATATTCCTGAGATTAACACGAACAATGATCCCTCAAAATATACACACCATATAGCAAAACACAAAACATCAACCAAAACAGGGATAGGAAAGAACATAACAACCACATACCGTCGCGAATACAGGTATTGAAATCAAACTGATATCTAGCTAAGAACTCGAGCGAAGATGTCTGACAGAGAAACTCATAAGAAGAATCATCCCCTTTAATTTCTTGCCGTGGAAAGATATAAAAGTTGTGCCTGCCACAAAACATCAGTGTCAAACTCAAACCACCACACACTAGTCCTCCAAGCTTCAAGTTCCAACGAATACATTTAGCTCCGTTGAGCTCTAAAATTTAGCTCCAACAAAAACATTTCCATTAGCTCCGTTAAATTCCAACAATAACATTTAACTCCATTAGCTCGATTAAGTTCCAACAAAAACATCAAAGCTCTAAAATTTAGCTCCCACAACAAATTTTAGCTCCATTAAGTTCCAACAAAAACATCAAAGATCTAAAATTTTTCACACACAAAACTAAAACTTGCACATTTAGCTCCCATTTCACAGATAAAACTTTTTCCACACATACGAATTGCAACAGATGCTGAACAATTTGAATAACAAAATACACTCGAATGCTTACGGATGAGCTATGAAAGACTGCTTCTTGGAATCCCACCGGAAAGGGCAAACGCCGAACTGCACGACGGCGAACTTGTTAGCCGAATCCCTAACCTTTAGATACTGAATATCGAACCGGTCGACCTCGAGGGACTCTCTCCACGGAGCGCTGGTGACGCCGGTCATCTCAAGGTCGACGGCGACGAAGTCGGCGGCCCTGACGTGGCGCCGGAGGTCGGCGAGAGTGGGCTCGAAGTTCGACCTCGTGACATTCTTGATCGCAAATTGCGAGGAAGAAGAAGAGCAAAAATGGCGGGGCGCGCCAAAAGCCCTAATTAGAACACAGAGCTTCTTCATCACAGAAGCATGGCGAAGAAGACGACTGGTTTTCGTAAATTAGGGAAATTTCAATTTAGGGATTGTGAGAAAAAAAATCAAAATTATTGAAAAGGGAATATTAATTTCTATAAAATTCATGTGTAATGTTTATAAAATCCACATGTAATGTTATGAATGATATTTTCCACTTTATATAAAATCCATATGTGATGCTTATTAAAATGAATGTTTAATTTTTACAATTTACAAGTAAATTGTATAATTATGTATACACAAGTATTTATATAGAAATGATTAAATAATGGAAAATTTATAAAGATAATAATATAAATATAAGATATAAATGAAAATAGGTGATTTTCGATCAATTTGGTCTGGATCATGAGAAGCTATTAAGTTTTCTTTATCTTTCAATTTCGAGACGATTCTTGAATATGAAAGAATAATTTTTTTTAGGAATATAAAATAAGAATTGAAAAATCGAGAGTACGTGGTGCTATCGTCGTGAGCGACGATTTTCAAATGCACCAAAATAACAAAGAAAAAGATATAATGTACATTAAATTATATAAGAATTTCGCCTTGAATTTCCGTAATTTAAAAATACTAAAAGTAACCCATTACCAACGAATGTTTGGATTTCCCAAATTTTAATTAAAAATATTTTATAGATGATTTCTAGAATGTTTATCTTGAAATTTTCATAATTTATAAACTATGCTAAAAGTAATCCGTTACGACTAATATTTGGATTTCCTAAATTTTTATTAACATATTTTATAGATGATTTCTAGAATGTTGATTTTGAAGTTATTTATTTTTCAATTTATATTTAAAGAAAATAGGGTGTTAAGTGAAATGATGTCTGAGGTGATAATAGTAATGTATATTTTGTTGTCACGGAAATTAGTTAATTAATTAATTAATTAAGTATTCCTCAAAAAACAATTAAGTTTATAATATATAAATAAGTAAATATAAATCCCGTTGGAGCAAGAGAAAGGTAAATGTGTGATTAATAAATAAATAAGTAGACGAAATAAAAAAATAAAATCCTGCTTTAGTTGGGAAAAGCACCCACTCCTCTGCCTATAAATAGAGACCCCCTCACTCAAATATAGAACATACTGGAATCAGAAACCCCTCTGTCCCCAACTCAAAATGAAGATAAAAATCAAGCTTCCCAAACTCCCCGACCAAGAGAACAAGGGTTCTGCCGCAATCGCCGCCGCGGCGAAACCCATCGCCACCACCACCTTTAAAACTAAAGCCACCCCCACCCCCGCCCCCGCAAAACCTAATGAATTTAAGGCTCCCGCCCCAATCACCACCGCCGTTAAAATTAAAGCCACCGTGCCCGTCGCCGTGAAGCCTAATGAATTTAAGGGTTCCGCCGCAATCGCCGCCGTGAAGCCTAATGAATTTAAGGGTTCCGCTGCAATCGCAACCGTGGCAAAACCTAATTTTGATTGGGATGATCGTGATGATGAATGGAAGAAGCCAGAGGGTGATTACAGTGAACTGAAGTTGAAACCTGATCACGAGAATCGGCCGCTGTGGATCACCGGCGACGGCAAGATTTTGCTCGAGACCTCTTCTCCGGTGTACGGCAAGGTGACGGATTTCCTGATCACGATTGCTGAGCCGGTCTGCCGGCCGGAGCTGATTCACGAGTACCTCCTCACGCCGCATTCCCTGTACGCCGCCGTGTCGGTGGGGCTCGACACAGAGTCAATCCTGAAGTACCTGAACATGTTCTCGAAAACCGCTCTCCCGAGGGGAATCACAGAGTTCATCCATGAATCCACTGTGAATTACGGCAAGGTGAAGCTCGTGCTGAAGAAGAACCGCTACTTCATTGAGTCGCGGTTTCCTGAGGTGCTCGGCATTTTGGGGAACGATAAGGTCATTCGCCGAGCTGTGGTTGGGGGATCTGAGTTGTCAGAGAGAAATGTGCTTGAGATTGATCCTACTCAGGTGGAGAATGTGAAGCAGAGATGCTTGCCAAATGCTCTGAATTACCCGATGATGGAGGAATACGATTACAGGAATGATTCTACCAATGCTAGCCTGGATATGGAGCTGAAACCCGAGGCTCAGCCTAGGCCTTACCAGGAGAAGAGCTTGAGCAAGATGTTCGGGAATGGCAGGGCTAGGTCAGGAATCATTGTTCTCCCCTGTGGTGCTGGAAAATCGCTGGTCGGAGTTTCAGCCGCCTGCAGAATCAAGAAGAGCTGCCTGGTTTTAGCCACGGGCGAGGTTTCAGTCGATCAGTGGGCTTACCAGTTCAAGCTGTGGTCCACCATTCGCGAGGAGAAGGTCCTCAAATTCACAGCAGAGAGCAAGGAGCTCATTCGCGAGGATGGTGCCAGCATAGTCATCACCACCTACAATATGATTGCATTTAGTGGCAACAGGTCCAGCCAGTCGGAGAAGATGATTGAGAAGATCAGGAACACCGAATGGGGGCTTCTGTTGATGGATGAGGTTCACGTTGTGCCTGCAGATACCTTCAGAAAAGTCATCGGTATCACTAAATCTCACTGCAAGCTCGGTTTAACTGCTACGCTTGTTCGTGAAGATGAGAAGATCACTGATCTGAACTTCCTGATCGGGCCAAAGCTGTATGAAGCAAACTGGAGCGATCTGGTGAAGTGTGGATACATCGCTAACGTGCTATGTGCTGAGGTCTGGTGCCCGATGACTGGAGAATTCTTCTCCGAGTATCTGAAGATTCATCAGAAGAGTAAGACTAAAGAATCTGACAACGAGGATAGGAGGAATACGATGAAGAAGCAGGCTCTTTACGCTATGAACCCTAATAAGTTCAGAGCTTGTGAGTTTCTGATCAAGTTTCACGAGCACGAGAGAAAAGATAAGATCATCGTCTTTTCTGATAACCTCTTCGCGCTAAAGGAGTATGCTTTGAAGCTGAACAAGCCGATGATCCATGGCAAAACGAGCCACGCTGAGAGGACTAAGATTATCACTGCATTCAGAACCAGTGATAAAGTGAACACCATCTTCCTCTCAAAGGTTGGTGATAACTCCATTGATATACCCGAGGCGAATGTCATCATCCAGATCTCATCGCACGGTGGTTCAAGAAGGCAGGAAGCTCAGAGGCTCGGGCGAATCCTGAGAGCAAAGGGGAAGCTCGAAGATCGTTTGGCTGGTGGGAAAGAAGAGTTCAATGCATTCTACTACTCACTTGTTTCAACCGAAACTCAGGAAATGTACTATGCGACTAAAAGGCAGCAGTTCTTGATCAACCAAGGCTACAGCTTTAAGGTCATCACCACCATTCCTCCTCCTCAGTCTGGACCCGAGCTCAACTACTACAATCTCCAAGATCAGCTTGCTCTTCTGAGCAAGGTGCTGAAAGAGCGCAATGTAAATGAAGTAGAAGAAGATGCAGAGGATGGTGATCAGAAAAGTGGTGGAAAGAGGAAGCGGGAGGAACCGACTAAGCGAAAGGACCCGAACAAGAAACGCCACCATCTATTGAAGGCTCGGTTCGCCTGAGCTAGGACTAGATAGAACTGTCATGTGTATCAGATGAGAGGGGTTAAGTAACAGTTGATGAAAAGTCGAAAATGTAGCTAGTTGTTACTCCCTCCTTTCAAATGAAAGATGCACCCTTTGACTTCTGTTGACTCAAATGAGCATTAATATGTTTCATCATGTATATATACATTACAAATTATATAAAGTTCATGTTTTTAAAATAGATGTTATTATATAATAATTTTAAATCTATTTGTCGACTCATATTTAATGCAATCAAAGTTACTTGATCAAATTGCAACTTTCATAATCAACTGGTTAGTGTTTGATCCATTTTTATTATGCAAAAATTTTGGAACTTTTATCTAAACTAAAAAATTTCACATATCTGCAGTTAAGAATGAACTAGATTTCGACTAATAAAGCGTCTTGCCTTGATCATTTTCTTGTTGATTCAAGGAGACTGATCTAACCAGTCGGGCTGCAAATGCTCCATCCATGGAGTTCTTAGCAGGGTTCGAGAGGTAGAACCCTTTTTCAGTAACAAACTCATCTGCTACATATCTGTGAGCTTCTTCTACAGAAAACTCCTGCTGCACAAACAAGTCCACACACAGTCACACACTAGCTCTAATGTACTACTAAATGATTCTAAAACTATGAGATGATGAGAACCAAACCTGGTGGCGAGAAAGAAAAGAGGCTATTCTCTCCTCGTTCTCTTCTGGGTCGATGGAACACGTACTGTATATCAGAACTCCACCAGGCTTCACCAACCTTAACATAATAGACTGATCAGCATGTGTCGTAAAAAATAAATCATCTACAGATATATTTGAGTGAGTTCATACCTCGAGGCAGAATCAAGAAGTTCATCCTGTAAACTTGTGAGCTCTTCCATGTCTTCTGATCGCCTATTCCAACGCAAGTCCGCTCTCTGAACCCACAAAAGGTTAGGAACAAGAAGAATGGAAATCAAGAAATCGGAGTTTTTTTTTTATGGGAAGGCACCTTTGAGAGAACCCCGAGTCCTGAACATGGAGCATCCAGTAAAACTTTATCATACTTGTAATGGTTATTGCTATCTTCCTACGAGAGTGATATAAGAACAAAAGAAAAGAGATCAAGGAAATGACAATAAAATGATTAAAATAAGCAGCAAATAGATGATGGGATGAATTAGTCAAGGTACTCACAGCCAATATGCGTAGATCAGAATGAACAGTTTTGACGACGTTATGAACTTGATGCAATTTGGCAGTCTCTTTGAGGATCCTCAACCGGCCACTGTTTATGTCAACGGCAGTGACCATACCTACAAAGAAACCAGATTTCTTTCATAAATGCAAAAGCCTGCAAAACATGAGTTTGCCTAGAGATTACCTTGTCCTTTCAGACACGATGCCATGAAAAGGGTTTTTCCCCCAGGTGCAGCACAACAGTCGAGTATAGTCTCGCCAGGCTGTGGATCCACAATGGAGACAACTATACCTACAGAACAAGTACAAAAAGATTAACCGCCAGACAAACAGTTTGACCTATTATTAGTGAACGAAGCAAGTCAAGATGGGATTACCAGCACTCTCATCTTGGACAGAACACAAACCATCTCTAAGCAACCCTGCTTGTATGATAATCTGAAATGGTCCATTCTAGTTCAATCAGAACTACAAATGCACAAATGCAGCATCAACGGGAGGTCATTTCTTAGCAGAAATATTAGGAGGTGCCTTTTGAAGTAATGATGATACAACGATGATAATAAAATAATGTACTCCAAAACAAGAAACAAGGTCCAAGTTTGCAGAAAAAAACCTGCATCCCAGTTTTGATGCGGACAAAATTATCCAAGTGTTCAGAGAGCTCATACGGAACCTAATAGTTGCAAAGAAAGAAATATATGATTACCACATTCCTGAAGTCAGTAAGAAACCGTGCTATAACTTCATCAGAATTTCCTGCTAATGTTAGTGGTAAATGTCTGAAAAGACACTCCCTTTTAGCTTTTTTGACAGGGCATACTTTAACTAATTGAAAATGTTGAGAATTGAATTTTATTTAAAGCCACAAAAAGACAACTGAACGGACAAATTAAAATTCATCGATGTACAAGTACCAAACATTCCAATTATATAAAAATAAATAATAAAGTATCACCTTCAACTCTTCAAGCTGTTGTACAAGGTCTGACCTACAAAAACCTTTAGCAATATTTGCCCTGAAATGTTGCCCCAAAAAATTAGTTCACAATCCTTAGACTTTCATTTCAGAATTCAGACACATTTAAACTCACAAACCTCAAGCTGAAAGTGGGAGCACTGTTATTCCACATCATTAATCTAACAGCTTCTTCTTTCCCTAGGAGTTTCATCCATCGTCTCACCATCCACTATAAATTATAGAATGTAGGAACATGATAAGGAGAATTGTGTGATATTAATGTCATAATGATACTCAGTATATGTAAAATGGCAGTTCAAATATCTCACGAATGATAGATTTCCACTAGACTATTAAGCTACAATCACAACTAGAAATCTTAAAAGAAAATTGGAAGTTGTGCATACAACAGGGTGGGAATAGATGGTGGCCAGAGCACGTGCTTGCTGGCGATCATCTCCATTCACTTCGGGTGAAGGAATGGAATTACTTTCCTGCAACAAAGAGCGTTTAGACAGACTTTCATGTTTTAGAGGCATATGGGTTTGCTCTATTACAATATAGATGGGCATACCTTAAGTGAAACAAGTTTTCTGAGAATTCCGTTGACCATGTTACCAGCACCATCTCTCAGGGCAACTTTGGCTAGTCTTACATTCTGAAGTCAATGGGGAAAAATTGATAGGGAAAATTCAGGATGATCTTGTTGAGTTTGTAAAAATGGTAATCAAACGAAAACCTAGAAAAGGAATGGTGCATGAAGAAAATAGACAACCAGAATTACCTCATCAACAACTGCATGTGGGGGCATCTCTAACTTGAGGATCTCATAGAAACCGATCCGAAGAATCTAATGGCAAAATAATAATCACATACAAATGAGGATTGGGTATTCAAGAATCATCACATAGAACTGATAGAAGAATGTGTGACAAATTAAGTACCATGAAGTTACCAAAATCATATTTCAGTAGCATTTTTATTTATAATTGGAAATTAGTGATATTATGAGCTTATAATCGAAGAACCTGCAAAATACATTTGTACCTGTAAAAGGAGAGGCTCCATGCGACTGAATGCCCTTTCGTCATGGAACAATGAAAGTATCAAATAATCCAGATATCTTCTCCATCGTATGGTACCACCAACAATGTCAGTTACCTACAATTTGCAAGCCCACACACAATCATTTAAACTTCAAACAATATATAACCACACCTATCACCATTCCATTGGCGAGAAACTGATGTCTACAAATATGGTTGTGAAAGCAGATAAATACCAGTCTCAAATCCCTATCCTCCAATATCCGGGTGCGAAATCCGAGAGTTCTTTCAACATATGCCATCTCATTGTCCCCTGAACCCTTCCCTTGCTCATTTAGCAGGTCAGCGAAAGCACCCCCCAGCTCTATACGCATCAACCTCACAGCAGACACTATCACAACACACATAAAGTGAGGGAAAAAAACACATTCAAAAAAGCAATGACTTTGAATACCAAAAACACCAAAAAAAAAAAACATGAATTCAAATTCACCTGCCCTGTGGGGTGACACTTCCAAATTCACTTTCTGGGATTTTCTAGGAGGATCCAAAGGACCTGAAAGTTGCATTCTTTAAACACAAAAACTAATCTTTTATCAATAACCAATAACAAATCAGAAAATCCACCTAAATGAAAAAACTAGAAGAATTCCTTACTGGTGCGAGTAGTAGTTCTTGCTGAATTGCCATGAGGGGTTATCTTGGCAAACGTTACTGTTAAGATTGTTCTTGATTTGCTGGGCTTCCTAGGTCTGTTAGCTAAATCTATACGAGGTGGTACCAAAATGTCTGGCGGAGAGATTCTCTGTAGCAACATTGAAAACCCCAGTGCTTGTTTTTGTGTTTCTGTGAAGCTTAAACCCCGCCAAGGCCTCAAAAGAAATGCAAGGGCTTTGGATAATGATTCCCAGCTATTTAAAAATATATATACCTCAGTTGTTATTATTTTGTGTTCATCCATTATTGAAAACGAAAATATCGATTATAGCAGAGTAACGAAATTGTTTTCATACTGAGATATATATATTTGTGTTATTAAGAATTAACTCAATTTTATTTAATAATTAAAATTTTATTTTTATGAAATTTTTTAATATATCACTGTCATTCTAAATTTTATTTTAATTGGATAGTTATTTTAGGTGTGAAATGTCACACAACCATTACACTCCTTGTAATCTCACGTGTAAATTGATAGCCATGTACTATGAAAGGATGATTTCTTTGTTTTCTTTTGTGCTACTCTTAAATAAGCATGGTAAAGATGTGAATGATGCAGAAAAATACATGTATTATATATGCGTGGAGTGTTAAACTACCGCCCCTAAGCATAGCTTCTTCCTCTTGATGCTGCTCGGAGGGAGACTATCTACAGTAACCATACTCTGATCAATAGGCATGCTAGGTGGCATACCCAAGAGATGTACATTTTCTGTGGGTAACTAACAGGAAACAGTCAAATATATATTTGTGACATGCTCTTTTGCAAGGGAGCTGCGGTATTTTTTTGGGGGAGGGGGGATTGTTGTTCAGATCTTGTAAAATGAAAACTGGAAACATGGACAGTGAGAGATAATTCTCTATTATGGTGAGCTACTTCTACCAGATATGGATGGAAAGAGATAAGAGGGCTTTCAGCAAATATAAAGGCCAGCAATGGAGACAGTGAAGAAACTGGTAAAGGGAGTATGTTATTACAGTTTCAGTAACTTATGGCAGTTCTAAACTAGTTTAGGAGGGAACTCCCGAGGAATTGGGAGACTTTGCATTTTGCTCTTTATTTATGTTGTTTTAATTTGAGAATGTAATAAGGTCGGGAGTGATGGTTTTAAACTTGTAAGATACTTGTTTGGAATGAAATGAAAGAACTTCCATAAAAAAAAGGATGTGACTGGAGAGCAAGACACCAAAGAATCATAGATCAAATGTGATAAAATTCGACTTTGACTTCAATTGTTGTGGCACGTTGGTGTTATAGTTGGGTAATAGTTGAGTGTTTTATGATGGTGAAGTATCAGATTGAAATCTAAATTCACAAGCCACATGTATCTATCTTATACATCCATACACAAATACTAAGTAAAAATTGCTCTAAGGGATATTTCCATGTCACAAAATCCCCAAAACTAAAATTAGGAAAATACGGCGAAACAACTTGTTTATTAACTTAGCTTGTCTTAACAATTTAGCTGGTGGACAAAAAAACAACACGGAAAATGATTTTATAATAGGGAGTATGATTAGCAATAAGAAACGATAGAGAATTGACAAGTTTGATGGTGCAAATGATCCATGTTAGCAAAACGCAAACGTGTCATTGTGAAAATATAAGAATTAATTGTGGAATTTCGATTGTTTGAAGGGTGTTGAGATGCTCAATGTGATTGATCATGTGGATAGTGAAAATAACATCCATCAACTACGCAAGGTACTAAAGGAAATTTATGACTTCAACACACATATTTATGAAGTATATTTAAGTGAATCATTACCAAGCAAACATTTTGTCTACAACATGACCAACTTGCAAAGTACGAAATACATCCTCTAACACAATTAAAACATAACATTTTCACATTGAAACAAATGCATCCTGACTATGGCATCCTAATCTCAAGATCGAAAATCTAGTGATTACGCATCTATGCATCTTTAAATTTTGAAACGTATGATAACGGTAACTGAATAGTTATTAGAGATTTAACGTATGATAACGGTAACTGAATAGTTATTAGAAATTTAGTATAGGAAATGTACGGTGTTCCTTAAAAATATGAACAATTTTATGTACTTTCTCACTATTGGATTCCTTACATTGATTATTTAGTTTTTTTTAAATACAATGGATTAGTTACTATCATAAAATTAATATAAAGTTGATTATAATTTTTTATAGTATATGAGTAATAATATTATTGTATGATATATTCTTGGAAAGTTTTTAACATGTATTTTATAAATATCTAAATTTTATTTAAATATTATATACATAACTATGAACATTCAAAGGTGGTGTCTAAATTCTTTATAATCAAACTCTATGAAAAAACTAGAAGTAGTAAAAAGTTGGTGAAACCATTAAAACGTCTAACATTAATGGTTCATAATCAAAAACATCATCACCACATTGCCATAATATTATTTTAAGATTTTTGTAAATAATATTAATTTTAAATAATTGAAAATAATATAAATTACGTGTATTTAATGCGTCACCCAAATTATAACAATTTTCCAAAAATAAAATAAAATCTTCTACATCTTTCTTCTCTTTCACTGTGTGACTGTGTGCTTTCACACAAGCAATCCGATTAAATTTCTCCTGAAATTTAATTTTAATTTTGATTTTAATTTATATATTTTCCTCTCTTCCGCTCTGTATTTATCTCTGCGATCACCCCTCTCTCTCTCTCTCTCAATCGTATCCCAAAAACCCTTTTTCAAAAAACCCTAGAAATCAAACGATCCAGACTCAACTCCCAATCAGCTGCAGATTCTCGCCGCTCCCGATCACCTCCGGCGTACTGATTCCGCTGAATTTCCCCGGCGGCGATCGATTCTGGAATGCTCTCGCGCGGCTGATTGTCTCAGTATGAAGTTGAAACGAAGGAGGGCGGCTGAAGTGGTAGGGACTCTGCAAAACCTGCTAATTGTTGTTTAATTGCTTTGATAATTGCGTTTTGTTGGATTGTAGCTGTAGGATTGCTGTTTTCGAACTGCAAAAATTGTTGTTTAATCGTTAGAGATTGCTGTTGGTAGCATATATCAGGGGTTTGAATCAAAGGAGGACTCTTTATTGAAGAATGTCATTAACTTAGAGATTTTGTTTGCTTTCTGTTAAATTATACTTGCTGTTGCACTTGTTTTGAAACTGCAAAAATTTGCTGTGTAATCGTTAGAGGTTGCAGTTGATAACACTGAGGAGCTATATCAGGGGTTTTAATCAAAGGAGGACACTTTTTGAAAAAAGTATATATATATATTTTTTGCTTTTTGTTGAATTATACTTGTAGCATTGCTGCTGCACTTGTTTTGGAACTGCGAAAATTTGTTGTGTAATCGTTAGAGGTTGCAATTGATAACATTGAGGAACTGTATCCGGGTTTTTAATCAAAGGAGCACAAATTTTTGAAAAAAGTATAGATTTGTTTGCTTTTTGTTGAATTATACTTTTAGGATTGCTGTTGCACTTGTTCTCGAATGGAAAAAAATGATTATCATGTAATCGTTAGAGATTGCGATTGATAACATTGAGGAACTATATTGGGGTTTTTAATCAAAGGAGGACACTTTATTAAACAGTGTATCTATCTTATTTATTAGTATAACTTGAGACTTTTCTTTTGTGCCCTTGTTCACGCATTTAAAAAGTAAAACGATAAGACTGATCCTAGAGCTCTTACTTTTGACTCATGGTTGGGTGGATTGACATATGACCTGTGTTTAAAGTAACACTGTTTTTATATGGTTGGTTTGTACATGCTTTCAAAATTTGTAAGGCGGCCTGAAAGAACTTTGCCTGCATTATATATCAGTAGATTGAGTTATTATTCCCTTCCAGTCACCTGAAAATGTCTAATTGGTTTTCTGTCCTCTATTATTCAGCCTCCGAAGATCAAGTCCTTTATCAACAATGTTACCTCTACGCCCCTTGAAGAGATTGATAAACCTCTGAAAAATTTTGTGTGGGAGTTTGAGAAGGTAGCTTTTGAAATATATTTCATATTTTGGATTTTGCATTTTGTATAAATTTATTATGATATTAATTTTTCTGTATGATGCAGGGGGATTTTCATCAATGGGGTGATCTTTTTAATCATTTTGATACATTTTTTGAGAAATGTATAAAGCCAAGGAAAGATTTGCTTCTGGATGATAACTGTTTGGATTCTGAATCTCCCTTCCCTAGAAAGGCTGTTCTTCAGATTTTGCGTGTCATACGAATAATATTAGAGAATTGCACAAATAAGCACTTATACAGCTCCTATGAGGTATGTGTAGATATATCCATCTTTATGTATTTAGGACTGTAGTTACTCTTGATATTGTATTTTTATGGTATGGATACATGTATGCATGTATGTGGTAGGTCATTTAGGTGTAAATGAGCAAACTTGATTGTTACACACTATCTTTGGCAGATATTAAGTCTGGTAGTATTTTTTTTTGCATTGTTTCTGTTGACTGACACCTACTGCATATTTTGGAACCAATTGTAATATTAATGAATAAATTGATTGACTAGGCACTGGTTCACTTTGTAAACATCCAACTGAATAACTACGCTTGTTTGTGTAAGTAACTAGTTTTACTAGGTCTGCTTCTCCGTTCTAAGTATTATTTTGGAATGTTTTTGCAGCAACATTTGTCTGCTCTGCTTTCTTCAACTGATGCGGATGTTGTTGAGGCTTCGTTGAAAACTTTGGCAGCGTTTCTGAAGAGAACGATAGGAAGGTACATAATAAGAGACCCTTCTCTAAAGTCAAAGTTATTTTCATTTGCTCAAGGCTGGGGAGGAAAGGAAGAAGGGCTTGGGTTAGTTGCCTGTGCTGTGGAGAACGGCTCTGACAATATTGCTCAAGATCTGGGTGGCACCCTACATTATGAGTTCTATTCAGTAAATGAATCATCAAGTTCTACTGAGCAATCTTCGCAGGGGTTAAAAGTGATTCATTTGCCTGATGTTAACATCCGAAAAGAATCAGATCTTGAGCTTTTGAACAAGCTTGTCACAGAGTACCATGTCCCCCTTAATTTAAGATTTGCTCTCTTGACAAGATTAAAGTTTGCTAGGGCTTTTAGTTCCCTTGCTTCTAGACAAAAATACACACGCATTCGCCTTTATGCATATGTAGTCCTTGTCCAGGCATGCTCCGATGGCGATAACTTGGTGTCCTTCTTTAATGCCGAGCCAGAATTCATTAACGAACTGGTCACCCTACTAAGCTGTGAAGATGCAATACCTGAAAAGATTAGGATTTTAAGCATTGTTTCCTTGATTGCTACTTGCCAAGATCGTGCTCGACAGCCCAGTGTATTGACTGCTGTGACCACTGGTGGGCATCGGGGCATTCTCTCCAGCCTTATGCAGAAGGCCATTGATGCTGTTGCGACTAGGTCATCAAAGTTGTCTGTTGCTTTTGCGGAGGTTTTGTTGTCTCTTGTCACTGTTTTGGTCTCATCCTCGTCAGGTTGCTCCGCTATGCGTGAAGCAGGATTTATACCTACTCTTTTGCCCCTTTTGAAAGACTTGGAGCCCCAGCATCTGCATTTAGTAAGCATGGCTGTACATGTGTTGGAAGCTTTTATGGATTACAGCAATCCTGCAGCAGCACTGTTCAGAGACTTGGGTGGTTTGGATGACACCATAATGCGTTTGAAAGTAGAAGTCTCTCATGTTGAGACTTGCTCGAAGCAGCCAACTACTTCTGTGGTTATCGAAAGTCCTGAATCAAGTAGCTCTCAAGTAGCCACGGAGAGTTCCTCCAACTGGAAGAACATTAAGCCTCTCTACTCTGAAGCAATGGTAGCATATCACAGGAGGTTACTGATGAAATCTTTATTGCGTGCTATATCACTTGGGACGTATGCTCCAGGCGCCACTGCTCGTGTTTCTGGTTCAGAAGAGAGCATGTTGCCGCAATGTTTATGCGTAATTTTTAAGAGGGCAAAAGAATTTGGAGGTGGGGTCTTTTCACTTGCTGCAACTGTTATGAGTGATCTCATCCATAAGGATCCAACTTGCTTTGCGGCTTTAGAAGCCGCTGGGCTTCCTTCCACATTTATGAATGCTATAATGGATGGTGTTTTATGCTCTTCAGAAGCTATAATCTGCATCCCTCAGTGTCTTGATGCCCTATGCTTGAATAACAATGGCCTTCAGGCTGTGAAGGATCATAATGCTTTGAGGTGCTTTGTAAAAATATTCACCTCCAAGGCATATTTGAGGTCTCTTACAGGGGATGCTCCAGGCTCTCTGTCCAGTGGTCTGGATGAATTAATGCGCCATGCTTCATCATTGCGTGGACCTGGAGTGGACATGCTGATCGAAATTCTTAATAACATTGCCGAGCTCGGGGTTGTGACTGACTCACCTCCCTCTACCAGTTCTCCTATGGAAATTGATTCTGATGATAAGTGCCTGGTTCCAACAGATGGTGAGGATTTGGAGAAGGGGGAAAGAACTGAGCAAACTGTTGCCGCTTCCACTGACACCTCTTTAGCTAATGTCGAGTCTTTTCTTCCTGAATTCATAAGTAATGCTGCTCGTCTTCTTGAGACCATTTTACAGAATTCTGATACCTGCCGTATATTTGTTGAGAAAAAGGGAATTGAGGCGGTCTTGCAGCTGTTTACTTTGCCCTTGATGCCTCTTTCTGTATCCATTGGTCACAGCATATCTATTGCGTTTAAAAACTTCTCCCCACAGCATTCAGTTTCTCTTGCTAAAGCAGTATGTTTATTCTTGAGAGAGCATCTGCAGAAGGCAGTTGAGCTTCTTGTTTCGGTTGGGGGTGTTCAGCTCGTCCAGATTGAAGATGCAAAGAGGTCAGAGGTCTTAAGGTGCCTATCCAGTCTTGAGGGCCTCCTTTGCCTCGCCAGTTCTTTGTTGAAGGCCACAACTACAGTCATATCTGAACTGGGTACTGCAGATTCTGATGTATTAAAAGATCTTGGTCGGGCTTACAGGGAAGTTCTATGGCAGATTTCTGTGTGTTGTGACTTAAAGGTTGACGAGAAAAAAAATATAGAAGCAGAGGCTGAAGGTGCAGATGCTAGTAGTTCTAGTGCAGCTGCAAGAGAGAGTGACGATGATGCAAATACTGCCTCATACAGGTATATAAATCCTGTTACTGTCAGGACTAATTCTCATTCACAATGGGAGCGTGAGTTCATCTCTGTTGTTCGCTCAAGTGAAGGATTTAATCGACGTCGTCATGGTTTGACTCGAATTCGCGGAGGAAGGACGGGTAGATATTTGGAGGCTTTGCAAATTGAGTCGGATAGCTTGGCCAGTGTCTCAGAGACGGCTGCTCAGGATTTAAAGAAGAAAAGTCCAGAGGTTCTTGTGTTAGAGACGCTTACAAAACTTGCTTCCACAGTGCGTTCTTTCTTCACTGCTCTTGTCAAGGGATTTACTTCACCAAATCGTCGGAGGACTGAGACGGGATCTTTGAGTTCAGCTTCAAAAATAATTGGAAGTGCCCTGTCTAAGGTTTTTTACGAAGCCTTGGGGTTTTCAGGGCATATGGATTCTTCCAAGATTGATTCGGCAATGTCTGTCAAGTGTCGGTATCTTGGTAAGGTAGTTGATGATATGTTGGCTCTTACATTTGATTGTCGGCGTCGCACTTGTTACACAGTTATGATCAACAATTTCTATGTCCATGGAACTTTTAAGGAGTTGCTAACTACATTTGAAGCCACAAGTCAATTATTATGGACTCCAGGGGTTGATAATATTGAAAATAGTGCAGAGGAAGGTAGGCTGCCTCCCTGGTTGATTGATACATTGCAAAGTTATTGTCGTCTGCTGGAGTATTTTGTTAGTTCGACTTTGCTTCTGTCCCCTACCTCTGCATCCCAGGCCCAGCTTCTTGTGCAGCAGCCTGTTGACGTTGGTTTGTCCATTGGGCTGTTTCCTGTTCCTAAGGACCCTGAAGGGTTTGTTCGCATGCTGCAATCACAGGTTCTGGATGTTGTACTTCCTGTCTGGAACCACCCTTCGTTCCCTAAATGTAATCCAGCTTTTGTTGCTTCCATAATTTCACTTATCACTCATGTGTACTGTGGTGTTGGTGATGTTAAGCGAAATCGTAGTGGATTGCCTGGGAGTACAAACCAACGTATAGCTCCTCCTCCGGATGAAGCTACCATTGACACAATTGTTGAGATGGGTTTTTCAAGAGCAAGAGCTGAGGAGGCTCTAAGGCGAGTGGAAGCGAACAGTGTGGAAATGGCTATGGAATGGTTGTTCAGCCATGCTGAAGATCCTGTACAGGAAGATGATGAATTGGCTCGTGCACTTGCTTTATCTCTTGGAAGTTCATCAGAAGCATCTAAAGGGGATAGCACTGAGAAATTGGATGTTTTGAAAGAAGGGGAGCAGATAAAGACACCTCCTGTGGATGACATCCTTTCTGCGACAATGAAGTTGTTTCAGGGTAGTGACAAAATGGCTTTCCAGCTGACAGACTTGCTTGTGATCCTTTGTAACAGAAATAAAGGAGAAGACCGCAATCACGTGGTATCTTATCTTGTACAGCAGCTAAAGCTGTGCCCTGTGGATTTCTCTCAAGATAATAGTAAACTCTGCATGGTATCACATACTTTGGCGTTGATTCTTTGCGAAGATGAAAATGCCCGGAAGATTGCTGTGCAAAGTGGTACAGTCACGTTTGTCACTGATGTCTTAACAGCCTTTAAATCTAGGGCTTCCTCTGAAAATGAGCACTTCAGTTCGAAATGTATCAGTGCTCTACTTCTTATCGTGGATAGTTTACTACAATCCCGACCCAGAATTTCTAGTGAAAGTGCAGAAGTGGCTACCACAAGTCCAGTACCGGTCTCATCAGAGGAGCATGTTTCTTCACAGGATTCAGAAGCAGTTGGGGAGAAAAAGCCATCTTTACCTTCACAGGCTAAGGACGACTCCTGCGATGTTTTCGAAAAAATATTTGGAAAATCTACTGGCCTATTGACAATGGAGGAGAGTGGTAAGCTGTTGATCATTGCTTGTGACTTGATAAAGCAACATGTACCAGCTTTGGTTATGCAGGCTGTTCTTCAGTTATGTGCTCGCTTGACAAAACATCATGTTCTGGCTATGCAATTTCTTGAAAGTGGAGGTTTGATCTCTCTGTTTGGACTTCCAAGGAGCTCTTTTTTTCCTGGGTATGATACCTTAGCTTCAGCTATAGTTCGACATCTTATTGAGGACCCCCAAACGCTGCAGACAGCTATGGAGTTGGAGATACGGCAAACTCTGACTGGCCCTCGTCACGGGGGTCGTATTTCTGTGAGAGCATTCCTGACATCCTTGTCACCCGTTGTAGCTCGAGATCCAGGGGTCTTCATTAAAGCAGCAAATGCTGTCTGTCAGCTGGAATCTTCTGGTGGAAGGACCACTGTCATTTTATTAAAAGAGAAAGAGCGGGACAAGGAGAAGGAGAAAATAAAAGCAGTTGGACCTGAACCTCTATTGTCATCTAGTGATTCTATTCGGATATCTGATAATAAAGGGAACGAAGGACAGGTGAAGTGCTCAAAGAGTCATAAAAAGGTCCCTGTGAATCTTACCCAGGTAGTAGATCACCTTCTTGAAATTGTATTAGCATTTCCATCGCTGAAGGGTGAGGAAGATGTTCAATCAAATCTAAATGCAATGGAGGTGGATGAAGCCACTACTAAATTGAAGGGGAAGTCAAAGGTTGATGAGACGAGAAAGGTTGGGATGAATAGTAGTACATCTGAGCAATCTGCAGGACTAGCTAAAGTGACCTTTGTCCTAAAATTATTAAGCGATATTCTTATGATGTATGTTCACACTGCTGGAGTAATTTTGAGAAGGGATCTTGACATGTCTCAGCACAGGGGGTCTAATCAATTGGACTGTTCTGCTCCAGGTGGAATCGTACATCATGTATTACACCGGCTTCTTCCCCTTACAGTGGATAAAAATGCAGGCCCTGATGACTGGAGGGAGAAGTTGTCTGAAAAAGCATCATCCCTTTTGGTAATTCTTTCCAGCCGGTCAGGTGAAGGGCGTAAACGTGTAATCAATGAACTTGCAAAGGCTCTGGCTCCTTATTCTAATTTGGAGAGCAATTCATTGCAGAGCAGCTTTATGCCAAACAAGAAGGTTCTTTCCTTTGTTGATCTGGTGCACGCTATTTTGTCCAAAAACTCACCTTCCATCAATTTACCTAGTCCTGGCTGTTCTCCTGACGTGGCAAAATGCATGATAGATGGAGGAATTGCCCAGTGTTTGTCTGGAATTTTGCAGGTGATAGATTTGGATCATCCTGATGCTCCCAAAATTGTGAATGTCATCCTCAAGTCTTTGGAAAGTCTGACGAGAGCTGCTAATGCTAGTGAGCAACATTCAAAGTCTGAGTCTTTAAACAGAAAAGAGGTGGTTGCAGGTGAAAATCTTGTAACTGCAGCCTCTCAGACGGCTGAGTCTAATGACAGTGGGAACAGGGAACAAGGAGCCACTGAGGCAGCAGGTTCAGAATTTCAACCCCAAGAAAGCTCTCTGAATGAAAACAATCCGGGTAGAGATTCAATTCAATCTTTGGATCATGAGATGAGGATTGAGGAGTCTGAAGCTGCTAATCCACCTATGGAACTTGGCCTAGATTTTGTGCGTGAAGATATGGAAGAAAGTGGTATGCAAGACAGAGATCAAATTGGTTTAGCCTTTCATGTTGAGAATAGGGTGGGGGATGATATGGGTGATGAAGATGATGACATGGGTGATGATGTTGAGGATGACGAGGACGATGATGATGGAGAGGAAGAAGATGAAGAAATGGAATTGGGAGGAGATGGTACTGCTCTGATGTCTTTGGCTGATACTGATGTGGAAGACCATGATGAAGCTGGTCTTGGAGATGAGTTTAATGAAGATATGGCTGACGAAGAGGATGATGACTATCCTGAGAACCGCGTTATTGAAGTTAGGTGGAGGGAAGCATTGGACGGGCTGGATCATTTACAAGTACTTGGTCAACCTGGAACTGGGGGTGGTCTCATTGACGTTACTGCCGAGCCTTTTGAAGGGGTGAATGTAGATGATTTCTTTGGTCTCCGTCGAACCTTTGGATTTGAGCGCCGTCGTCATCAGATAACTAGGACTTCGTTTGAGCGACCAACCTCTGGTGGGACTAGCCTTCAGCACCCTCTACTTTCAAGACCATCGCAGACTAGTGAGTTAGTTTCGATGTTGTCAGGAACTGGAAATTCATCTAGAGATATGGGAGCTCTTACTTCAGGAAATCTGGATATATCTCAACTGCACATGCTTGATCATCCTATATTTCCATATGACATCTTTGACGATCATCGAGTGGGTGGTTCTGCACCACCACCGCTGCCAGATTTTACTGTTGGTCTGGAGTCCCTGCGAATGCCTGGGCGACGGGGGGTAGGTGATGGTAGGTGGACTGATGTTGGTCACCTTCCAGCCGGTGGTGAAGCTGCGGCTATTGCTCAAGCAATTGAAGGACAGTTTGTATCTCAAATGTCTTTTAGTACTCCTAATAATCCCATTGGAACTCAGCTCGAGAATACAGGATTACCAGGAGGGCAGACGGTTGATACCCTCCCATCGGTTGACGGTCAATTGCTTGTAGATGGTGGCGACCCTGTTGTTTCTGAACATAATATTATAACTCAGGGTAATGGAGCTGAACCATCAGTCGAGGGTCATAATCCCCAAGATGGAGCTGATGCAGAGATTGTTGAGACTGTGATGGATCAAGCTGTTGATGACAATCAATTAGGCGAGCCCGCAACCAACCTCTCTCTAGAAAGCAATGCAGAAGCACTGGATGTCATGGAAACTGGGGAAGAAAATGGTGGTTTCAGTCAGCAGTTAGATATGGTGCGTGATCTATTAGATGATCCAGTTGACATTACGAGCTTTGATGCTGTAGCAAGTCCAAATTCATTGCAACCTCACGACGTGGGCCATCGCAGTCCTTCAGCAACCGATAGCCAATCCAGCAATCATGCACTATTGATTACTGGGATGCCAGATGCTAATATTAACCAATTATCTTCAGAAAGTGTTGATGTGGATATGAATGGGGTCACTGCAGAAAGAGATCCTACTTCAGCTGAAGTTAATCAAGAGCTTTCCAGTAGGCAGGTCGAAGTTATTCCAGTTACCAGTCAGACAGATGAAGCTAATGTGAACAACGAAGCTTCTAATGGGAACGGTATTGATCCAACGTTTCTGGAAGCACTTCCTGAAGATCTTCGAGCAGAAGTCCTGGCATCACAGCAGGCTCAGTCTTCTCAACCTCCTACTTATACGCCACCTACAGCAGAAGATATAGACCCGGAGTTTTTAGCTGCTCTACCTCCAGAGATTCAAGCAGAAGTTCTGGCTCAGCAACGGGCACAAAGGGTTGCACAGCAGGCTGCTGGACAACCTGTTGAAATGGATAATGCCTCAATTATTGCTACTTTTCCATCTGACTTGCGTGAGGAGGTTAGGATTTTCAATTATAGCCTGTTAAATTCCCTCTTTGAATTTTGCCTTGTTTGAAAAGCTAATATTTTTGCTTTTACCAGGTGCTTTTAACATCTTCGGAAGCAGTTTTATCTGCTTTACCGTCCACTTTACTAGCTGAGGCACAAATGCTGAGAGATAGGGCAATGAGCCATTATCAAGCCCGTAGCATGTTTGGAGGCGGCCACAGGCTTAGCAACAGGAGGAATGGTCTGGGGTTTGATAGAAATGCTGTGATAGACAGAGGTGTCGGGGTTACAATGGGTCGGAGGCTCTCTTCTTCTATTTCAGATACATTGAAGTTGAAGGAACTTGAAGGCGAGCCACTCTTAGATGTTGACTCATTGAAAGCGTTGATTCGTCTCCTACGATTGGCACAAGTAAGACATTTCACCACAATTATCCTTTTAAAGCTTTTTCGTTTTTCTTCAAGAACATCTATGAGCTTTTTTATTCACTAATGCATTGTTTTTTTCTTTTTCTTTTAGCCTCTTGGGAAAGGTCTTTTGCAGCGGCTCTTGCTGAGTTTGTGTGCTCACAGTAGCACAAGGGCTAATCTTGTCCACCTTCTTCTTGACACAATCAAGCCTGAATATGAAGGCTGTGGTGGCCAGTTGACCAAGTCCAACACACTTAGGCTTTATGGGTGCCAATCCAATCTTGTTTATGGTCGATCTCAGTTATTTGATGGTACAGATTCTTATTGAGCTAGTTGAGTTTTATTTTTCTCGAAGAAAATAAATTGACACATTTGATTAATATATTTCTTTTCAGGACTCCCTCCCCTGGTTTTGCGCCGGACAATGGAAATTCTGACATTTTTGGCCAACAATCACTCTTCTGTTGCCAGTCTTTTGTTCTACTTTGATCCGTCTCTTGTTACAGACTCTCTGAGGACGAAAAGGCTAGAAACTCGAAATGATAAGGGCAAAGATAAATTGTATCCAGGAGACGGTGATTCCAAAAGTCTTGGATATTTGGACAAGGGGGATATTCCCTTGGTATTGTTTCTTAGACTCTTGAGTCAGCCTCTATTCTTACGCAGCACCCCCCATCTTGAGCAGGTTAGTTTAAGATTTCGTGTTAAGGTACTCACTTGTCTCCTAGATTCCTTTTGGGCATGTTGTAATTATGTTCAATACTATCCTGTAGGTCATGGTTCTCCTTCAGGTGATTGTGTATACTGCTGTTTCCAAGCTGGAAAATCAATCTCTTTCTAAAGAAGCTACAGCACAAACTGATGATTTGTCTGAAAGTGGAAATGCCAGCAATACTCAGAAAGATGCTTCTTTGGTTCCTGCTGAATCTAGTCTCCAGGGTCATGAAAATACTCCTGCAAATACTGCCCCACATTCTGAGAAGAATGTTAATATCTTGGACATATTCTTGCAGCTGCCACAGCCTGATCTGCACAATCTCTGCAGTATTCTCGGTCATGAGGGGTAACATTTTATCCTTTTAAGCTATGTACTTGTGTAGAATCTTATCATTAGATATAACTTTTATGGCTGCTAGAAGGCTGTCTAACATAAGTCAAGAAACATATAAAGAGAACAAAACAATTGTCATAGTCATAGTTCTTCAATTCACAAATTGACAAGATTAACCTTTTATATTCAGGCTCTCTGACAAGATTTACATGCTCGCTGGTGAGGTGCTGAAGAAGTTGGCATCTGTTGCTGCACCGCATCGCAAATTTTTCATAACAGAGCTTTCTGGTTTGGCTCAAGAACTTAGCAGCTCAGCTGTAAATGAACTTGTCACTCTTAGACATACCAACATGTTGGGCTTGAGTTCTGGTTCGATGGCTGGGGCTGCTGTCCTTCGATTACTGCAAACATTGAGCTCATTTACCAGTGCAACAAAAGAAATTGGCAAAGAGATAGCTACAGAAGGAGATCAGGAAGAGCATAATACTATGTGGAAGTTGAATGTTGCTCTGGAACCATTGTGGCAAGAGCTTAGTGAATGCATTAGCAGCATGGAGTCAGAATTGACACAGAGCTCAGTGGCTTCAGTTAATATGGGTGAGCCTATGCAAGGATCTGCATCTGTCTCCTCACCTCTTCCACCTGGGACTCAAAGACTGTTGCCTTTTATTGAGGCTTTCTTCGTTTTGTGTGAGAAATTGCAAGCCCACAATTCATCTATTCTGCAAGATAATGACAATGCAACTGCTAGAGAGGTGAAAGAATCAGCTGGAAGCTCTGTTTATTTGTCTACCAAGTCCACCCTTGATTCTCGAAAAACTGATGGGACATCAACATTTACAAGGTTCTCTGAGAAGCATCGCCGCCTTTTGAATGCTTTTATCAGGCAGAATCCGGGCCTGTTGGAAAAGTCTCTATCTATGCTGCTGAGAGCACCACGGTTGATAGATTTTGACAATAAAAGAGCTTATTTCCGTTCAAGAATACGGCAACAGCATGATCAACACCTTTCAGGTCCATTACGCATAAGTGTCCGACGGGCATATGTCTTGGAGGATTCATACAATCAATTGCGGATGCGACCAACTCATGACCTGAAGGGTCGGTTAAATGTTCATTTTCAAGGTGAAGAGGGTATAGATGCTGGTGGACTGACTAGAGAATGGTATCAACTACTTTCTAGAGTCATATTTGACAAGGGAGCTCTTCTGTTCACCACTGTGGGAAACAATGCTACCTTTCAGCCAAACCCAAATTCTGTTTATCAGACAGAACATCTCTCTTATTTTAAGTTTATAGGCCGCGTGGTAAGTCATTAATATAGTGTTTTTGTTTGTCTAACTTGAGCTTTCACTACTCTAGCTTTTAACTCTATATGGTCTAAAATTTTTTGGTAGGTCTCGAAGGCACTCTTTGATGGGCAACTGCTGGATGTGTACTTTACTAGGTCCTTCTACAAGCACATCCTTGGTGTGAAGGTGACATATCATGATATAGAGGCTGTAGATCCAGACTATTATAAAAACTTGAAATGGATGTTGGAGGTGAGTAGACGTGTATATATTTTTCAATTTGTTAGTTGGTTTAATACTTTATATTGATCAATTGCCATCCTTTTTAACAGAATGATGTGAGTGATATACCTGATCTCACATTTAGCATGGATGCTGATGAAGAAAAGCATATTCTCTACGAGAAAACTGAGGTAAAGAGTTGTGTCCAGGTTCCTAGAATAGAAGTGAAACATGCTCAACTGCTACTAGAGTGAATTGCTAATCTCATTATTTTTTTGGATGATTTAGGTGACTGATTACGAGCTAAAACCGGGAGGAAGAAATATAAGGGTCACTGAGGAAACAAAACATGAGTATGTTGACCTTGTAGCAGACCATATTCTAACAAATGCTATCAGGCCTCAAATCACTTCGTTTTTGGAAGGCTTCAACGAGCTAGTGCCAAAGGAACTTATTTCCATCTTTAATGACAAAGAGCTTGAGTTGTTGATTAGTGGTCTTCCAGAAATTGATTGTAAGTCTTTTCGTTTACTTAATGCTTCCTGTTTGCTGTTTTCAAAAAAAATAATATTCCTTCCTGTTTGCTTCATTTTTTTCTCGAGTTTTTTTCATAAACTATGCTTTTTCTATTTTTGCAGTGGATGATTTGAAGGCAAACACAGAGTACACTGGTTACACCTCTGCCGCTCCTGTTGTTCAATGGTTCTGGGATGTCGTGAAAGCCTTCAGCAAAGAAGATATGGCAAGATTATTGCAGTTTGTGACTGGTACCTCAAAGGTATTGTGTATATTATGTATAGAATGATATCGTAGTTATTAAAGGTATACCTTCTTAATTTCTGGATGTATGATGTAGGTTCCTTTGGACGGTTTTAAGGCACTGCAAGGTATATCTGGTCCTCAGAGGTTTCAGATTCATAAGGCCTATGGAGCTCCAGAGAGGCTGCCATCTGCTCATACATGGTAAGCGGAGTAGACCAATTTCTTCTCTTTTTTCAAACTGTTTATCCTATTATATGTAAAAAATTGCATGCTTAACCGTGTTTTTTTTTTTTTTTTTCTCGTCTTTTAGTTTCAACCAACTGGACCTCCCGGAGTATGCTACTCGGGAGCAACTTCAAGAGCGTTTACTTTTGGCTATCCATGAAGCTAGTGAAGGCTTCGGCTTTGGTTAACACAGCAATCCCGAAATACATAGCTGCCTGGTAAAAATTCCTCTTTACGACGAGTATTGATGTAACTTGCAATTGTCGGGTCATTTCTCTCAATCTACGTGTTTTGATGCGTGATGCAGGTTCCATGTAGTGTAGGGGTTCTTGAAGAGAGTAGAGTAGCATGGGGTCGATGGGAGATGCAGAAATTTTGACCTGGTGGAAGAACGAGCGTTGATTATCCATGGAACTAAGCGTATTGTAAATACATTGTTTTGCTGGGGGTTTGTGTTCTGTTACAGTAGTATTAAACTATGGATATCTTATTCCTAGTGTAAATTTCAATAATCTTTTCGAATGTTTGAATGAATGCCTAGTGATTTTCTGGGTGTTTTTTTTACTCTTTGGTGAAATGCAAGAGTTTCATGCATTCTAGCCTGCAGCATTTTGAACAAAAATCATTATTTTTTTAAAATTTATTTTCTAAAAAAGCTCTTTTTTTTTTGAGAAAAAATGATTACTGAAATAATCTTTTGTGGTGGTATGTAAACATGCTCTTGAGCTCAACTTGAATCTCCAGTTTCAGAACACATTTGACATTTGGTGGTAAAAATATACTGAAATGATTTTGTAGGAACTAATAATTGTACAATATGATAATATGAATATGTGATATGTTTACTGTATATTTAACAATTTATGTAATAAAATTTTTTCGTTTAATTTTTAACACTAAAACCCCGAACTCCGACAAATAATAAATTCTTTCTATTGCAATTAATTGAATAAGATGTTGGTGAATATTTTATGCATAAAATCACAATTGTTATCCAAACTCTTTTAAAAGTAGTTTAACGATAGAAACAAGTTTAATTTAATTTTATTAAGCGAAGAAGTTAAAGAACTTCTATTATATCGAATTTGTTTGTACGATTTTTTTTTTTGACAATTTGAGTACATTCAATAACATTAAATAACAATTAGAATTTATTGTTTGATTCTTGATTTGAAAATAAATAAAAACTTTACAAAATTATTATTTTTTACCTATATCAAGTTCTCACTAGTTAAGGTTAAAATTTGTAAATTTCTGCTGATAATCTGTCTTAACATGCGTCCATGCCGTCGCGTTTGAGCTCTGCTGCCGCGAAAAGTTCCATCCTTTTTACAAAAATCAAACTCAAAATCAGACCTTTTTCATCCTCTGCTGCTTTCTCCGACCATTTTCAAGGTAATCCCAGAAGCACAGCGCCGTCAAATTCACCAACTCCAGGTACTTACAAGTTATTCCTCTGAGAAAATCCATGTCTGAACCGGAATTGTCCTTAGAATTAGTGCCACTTTTGTTGTTGTAGGAAAGGAAATGGAGAAAAGCATCCACACAATTCTGACAGTAAACCGGTGGGAGTCGCTGAACCGGATGGACTACAGAACGGCCTTGCTCAGACCAGTTCATGGGAGATTAGCGTTAAAGATCCTCAAATGGGCTGTTAAAGAACCAGGTTTGGAGCTCACTCACGTGGTTCATGTCTATTGTATTACAGCTCATGTCCTTATTCGCGCAAGAATGTATGACTCTGCTAGATTAGTCTTAAGCCATGTTTCTGATGTGGGCTTTACTCCAAAATCTGTTCTTGATGCATTGATGACCACTTATAGGATCTGCAAATCGAACCCCTCGGTTTTCGAGGTTTTAATTAGGGTTCATTTGAGGAAAGGGAAGGTTTTGGATGCTTTGGAGGTGTTTTCTTACATGTGTACTAGGAAGTTTAGGCCTTCTATCGATACTTGTAATATGATTTTAGGATTTCTCATGAAGGGCGGTCATGGTTCGGGTTCAGGGCGTGTCTGGTTGTTGTTTAAGGAAATGATGGCGAATAATGTCTGTCCGAATGTGAGGACTTTTAATGTTCTCTTGCAAGCTCTTTGCGTGGAGGGGAAGTTTAAGGAAGCGGCGCATTTGTTGAATAAGATGGAGGAGAGTGGATATTTACCGAATGTGGTAACTTATAATACCTTGCTTAACTGGTATTGCAAGCGAGGAAGATATAAGGCTGCTTTCGAGCTGATGGATAGGATGAGTTCCAAGGGCGTTGAATCGGATGTGTGTACGTATAACTTGTTGATCGATGAACTTTGTAGGACTGGTAAGAGTGGGAAGGGTTACTTGCTGCTTAGAAAGATGAGGAAGAAGTTGAGAGTCCCGAATGAAGTGACTTATAATACGATCATCAATGGCTTTGTCAAGGAGGATAATCTCAGAGTTGCCGCTCGGGTTTTTAAAGAAATGTTGAGTTTGAAACTTAGACCGAATCGTATCACTTACAACTCCTTGATCGATGGTTATTCCCGATATGGAAACTTCGAGGAAGCTTTATATCTTCTTAGGAAAATGGAAAGGAGAGGACTGAAACCCGATGAGGTTAGTTATGGCGGTGTTCTGAACGGGCTGTGTAAGCATGGTAAGTTACATTCTGCAAGATATCTTCTTGATAGAATGAGGGTGAAGGGTATTTTGGTCAGTCCACATTCTTATACGATGTTGATAGATGGCCTATGCAAGAATGGAGATTTCAACGGAGGTATGGAAGTGTTTGATGTAATGCGTGAGGATGGAGTGTATCCGGATGTCATCACTTATTCGGTGTTTGTAAACAGGTTTTTCCGAGCTGGAATGGTAAGTAAAGTGAAGGAGGTAATATGCAAGATGTATAGATCCGGCGTGTTTTTGAATAAGACCATGTACCGAACTTTACTCTATCATTTCTGCCAGATGAGAGACATCGGAAATGCCATGAAAGTGTACGAGGTAATGCATATGCCGGATCATTTTGTTTGCAATTCACTCGTTTCGTGTCTTTGCAAGCTCGGGAAGGTAGAAGAGGCCGAAGAGGTCATGCAGCACATGAACAAAATCGGTATCATTCCCAATTCAACCACTTTCGACATGGTCATCGGTTGTTATGGAGAAATAGGCGACGGGTTGAAATCATTCTCATTGTTCGATAAAATGATCGATTCTGGTAACCGCCCTAGCTCCTACACGTACCAGAATCTGTTAAAATCGCTCTGCAAAGGCGGGAATTTAGAGTTGGCAGTTACATTTTTCGAGAAGCTGCAACAGATCCCTTTCGCTGTCGATACTTCTGTGTATAACGTCTTGTTCGGTGAGCTATCTAAATCAGGTAATCTTCACTTGACATTACACCTTTTGGACGAGATGGTTAGAAAAGGCGTGTTTCCTGATCAGTATACATACACGACTGTTCTCAACGCCTTTTGCAGAAAGGGAAAGATGGTTCCCGCAATGATGTTGTTCGGAAGAGAAACTTATTCTTCGAGCGAGGTCATTGCTTACACGTGCATCATCGACGGCCTTTTCAAGAGCGGGAATTCAAAAGTTGCTGGTTTTTTTTACGATGAGATGGTTAAGAAGGGCGTGAAGCTCGACATAGCTGCACTGAACACGATGATTGACGGGTATTCAAGAACAGGACAAGTAGCGAGAGCCGGCAGTTACACTTCGTGTCATAATCTGACCACGTATAACATTCTTCTACACGGGAACGCAAAGCTGAAGAATGTAGCGGAATGCTTTACATTATACGGTAGCATTATAAGCCAAGGCCTTTGTCCCGACAAACTGACATACCATTCTCTGATACTCGGGCTGTGTGAGACGGGGATGCTTGATCTCGGGGTCAAGTTTCTGAAGAAAATGATACTCGAGGGTGTAACAGACGTAACAACCTTAAAACTGTTGATCGCGAGATTTTGTGACAAGGGGGAGATGGAGAAGGCGTTCGAGCTATTGAATATCTCGAGTTCTATTGGAGTTCTAGTGGATGGAGATGTTTACGGCTTCCTTCTCAAGGGATTCCGAAGGACACTAAATCCCTCGGGATCTCTTGTAATACTAAAGGAAATGCTCGAGAAAGGCTTGAAACCGACTGAGAGACAGTACAGCAGCCTGATCACGGGCCTATGTCGGGCCGGGAGAGTTCGCGACGCGTTTAAGTTCAAAGACGAGATTGAGTCTCTCGGGCTGAGCTCAAAAACCATAGCGGAAAGCGCTATGGTACGAGGTCTCGCGCGACGGGGGAAGACCGGAGAAGCCGTCTTTCTTCTAGAATGTATGCTGAGGGGAGAGCTCGTTCCGACTCTCGCTACATTTACAACTGTCATGCATCGGCTTTGCAGCGAATCTGATATCTCTAAGGCGTTGGAGTTGAAATCGCTCATGGAACTTCATGGTACGATGCCTGATACCGCTGCTTACAATGTTCTCATCACGGGTCTTTGCGCGAGCGGCGACTTTCTTACAGCGTTTGATCTGTACGAGGAAATGAAGCGGAGGAGGATATGTCCGAACATTGCTACTTTTAATGTTCTCACTGATGCAGTTATGTCTGTAAATAGCTCCTCGGTTGCTGAACTGCTTATACTAGATTTGCAGAATCGAGGATTGGTAAGCGAGGTCTTAGGTTCTCGAGACTGGTGTAATGTATTGATGGATACCAAGGAGAAATTGAGAATCATAAGCAAAACAAAGGGTTCAGACAGCTGCCTTGTTTGATACTAGGTATGTTCTGATACATTTAATGATTCTGTATGTTTCTAGAATCTTCTTTTCTGATGATTTCTTCCATGTGTTTACGCAGCTTCTGAGTACATATTGCAAGATTGCAACTTTACGGCGCGAACAGAAGCCAATGTCTACGCATTTGCTGTCTGTAGATGGTAAATCTCTTACAACCAATGATTCAAATTAGAATCCTTATTATCATAGAAGGTACTTAAGACTGCTTTCATTCAAACATTTCAGGACAAAGGTGCTCCTTACGTTGTGAGTTACAACTTGTCTGAAAAAAGGAGAAAAAAGTGTTGCAGACCATTCACTCTTTTCTGGGGAAGGTTAACATATGTATAGGTAATCTGATACAATGATTGGACAAAGAATATTGTGGTTGGTGTCATTCTAGGTGGACAGAATATGACATAGATGTGGGCAAAAACTACCTCAGTTGACTGTGTTAACAATATAGTATGCTGCAGATGTCCTGTCCAATTATCCAACCTTTGATCTCCATTTCATTACCTTGTGGAAAGAAAATGTAAAACAGTAATTATATTATGTGTTTTTTGTCTGGTTAAAAATGTTTGTTTTTTTGGAGAAAGAACTATCACATCATATGAAATTCAGGAACAAGGAGAGAAGGAAATCAAACATTCTAAAGAAGTTGGAATACTAAAAAAATTTCTTTGTCCAAACTTGGGAGTTTTGTTTTTGGTCAAAAAAAGGTGACAGTGGTCAAACCTAAAACTTGTCAAACTTGTCTTCTAACCATCTCTTGACTTTTCACATACCATTTTCCAAACCCCTAATACATCATTCTCTCCAAACCCAACAAACTCTATGATATTATTCAAAAAAACAAAAAAATAAAATAATTCTTGCTTAAAAAATATATTTTTTCTGACAAAATTATCATAATAGTATATGGAAAAAACATCACAGGTGGACTATTATTGATAAAAGGAGGCAAAATGATAAATTTTGTCAGACAAATCATAAAACAAAAATACCAAAAATACATTAAATTCTTTGAGTTCACATGGAAGTGGGGACACAATATATATATATATATATATATATATATATATATATATATATATAAGTAGTATTATATAAAGGGCAAACCAAGAATCAACTCCAATTCGATTCCTTCCCCTCTTTTCTCTGTACAGCTTTCCTCAGTCTGAGAAGACGATCGGTTTGTCATTTCAGTGCAGAAAACACTCCTTTGGATTCATGTCTGTAAGTATAAACTGCTTCCCACTACTTCATTTGAGCAAAAGATTGGTTTTTTGACAGCCCTTTATGGAGTTTGTTTGGTTGATCTTGAATTTTCACTGGTTTTTGTTGTCGGGATTAGATAAAAATTGAATCTTTTTATGTTGGTTTCAGTTAATTTGACTGGAAATTGGAAATCTTGATTTTGTGTGGTTGATGATTATGTAGTTTGATTTTTAATTTGGGGGTTCTTCTCTTTTCTTGTAGAAAGGTTGAATTTTGATGAAAAATCAGTCCATTTCCTGTTGTTCTGATCCTTTTATTTACTTTGATTTTGGAGATAAGTTTGTATATGTGAAGTGTGAACTTATCAAAAGATATTCTGTGGGTAGTAGTTTTGTGGAATTTTGAACAAGGTTGGAAAATGGATGTTTCTAGAACTTAATATTTGTAGAACCGGTATCGATTCTGTCTAGGTTCTTATCTGTTCAAAATGGTGTCTTTTCAATGCTAGATGAGATGTTTCAAGCAATAAATTATTGTCTTAAGAGATTTTGTCAGATGTTTCGTATGTTGGCATAGACTTTGGCTTTGAGATTTGTGATCGGGATGGCTTGTTGGATATGTATTTAGTGAACTAATTGTAGCTACAAAGAGGCATATACTTTTTAATCGAGCTAGGTTATGATTTATAGTTTCAGTGCTTTTTATGTATTGACAGGAGAAGGGGCAACCGTTGCCAAAGTTTGGTGAATGGGATGTCAATGATCCAGCCTCTGCCGAGGGATTCACCGTGATCTTTAACAAGGCCAGGAATGAGAAAAAAACTGGCGGAAAGCCCGACTCGCCCTCAAAGGCCGATGCATCATCAGCTCCTAGACATGGAGTGGCTTCTGCAAAACCTCAGGGTGTAAGTTACCTTTCAATTCGACAATTTTCACCAAAAGATATTTGATAGTGTTTACAAGATAAAGTTTGATTCTTTCTTCGAGTGGCATAAAAATGAAAGAATGTTGTTGGTTTTCCGATCTGTGGATCTTTGGCTCCCTAAAAGAGCCCCGACTACTACCACCAAAAGATATTTGATTTATTGCAAGATAAAGTTTGATTCTTTCTTCGAGTGGCATAAAAATGAAAGATTTTTGTTGGTTTTCCGATCTGTGGATTTTTGGCTCCCTAAAAGAGCCCCGACTAATACCACCAAAAGATATTTGATTTATTGCAAGAAAAAGTTTGATTCTTTCTTCGAGTGGCATAAAAATGAAAGACTTTTGTTGGTCTCCGATATGTGGATTTTTGGCTCCCTAAAAGAGCCCCGACTAATACCACCAAAAGATATTTGATTTATTGCAAGAAAAAGTTTGATTCTTTCTTCGAGTGGCATAAAAATGAAAGACTTTTGTTGGTCTCCGATATGTGGATTTTTGGCTCCCTAAAAGAGCCCCGACTAATACCACCAAAAGATATTTGATTTATTGCAAGAAAAAGTTTGATTCTTTCTTCGAGTGGCATAAAAATGTATACTTTTTTTCCGATCTGTGGATTTTAGAGCCCCGACTAATGCCACTTTTGCATTTTTGATTGCAGAAGAAGTGGCTTTGCTGCATGCAGAGCCCGGCTGCAGATTCTTGAGCGGGTTTTCGCCTGGTGATGAAGCGATATGTTTGAAGTTCATGTGCATATTCGAAACCTTAAAAAAAAAAAACAAATGTATTTCCGATTAGATAAGAAGAATGGCAGTGTGGTTTCAGTCACTGCTGGAATCCATTTTGTGTGCTGTATAATTATGTCCTGTGTCGGGGAAATGAAGCCTAAAAATACATTCGAAACGCAATATATTTTGTACCTTAAATCCTGCTGTTTTTTGTAGGAACATAGTTGTTCTTTCTTGCACTCTTTGTATATGACCTGGTTTGGCTTGAAGCTTTGAAAGAAACCTCAAAAGTTTGTCTTTTGATTATTTTAAGGATAGTTTCTTGGTGAACTGAACACAACATCATATCTATATACCTATCTTCTGTGAATTCCATGATGTCTGAACTTTCTTCAAGTTCCAACAAGGATTAAGGATGCCAATGTGTTTCTTCGAAAATGTCCTAAACTAGGGTTTTATTTGTGTCAAACATGATATGAGCTTCTTGCATAGCATAACAAAATACAAGAAAACACAAGGATTTCAAGAAAGCCGATGTTTAATTCTAGTTCAGCAATTCATAGTACAGGAGAAGTGTGAAGTACAAGGTTTTTATGATCTCTACCTACGGGAAAAGAGCGAATCAATCAGTATACGATGAAAGATCTAGACTCGGGACATCATAAGCTTCTTTTCAAACATCCGACGGAGCAAGTAAACTTGCAGACCACTAGCAAAGATCAGAGCCGTCGAATCATAAAATGCTTTGTGAACAGCCCGTTTGCTCATCCCCTCGTTCACTGCAAGAAATCGGAATGAACCTTAAAAAATGCTAAAAAGACGATGAAAGATGACTGCTTTTTAAGATATAAAACGATATATACCAATTGCTTGGCGCTCGGTTTGAGCTTCCAGCCAATGCTGTTCAAACTGAATATTGTACAACGCCTCCTCTAGCTTGCTGATATGCTCAAACAATGGTTTGAAATGCTCTGCAAAAGTCGAAACATTCATGATTATGTCATGCTTATGTCATGATGATGTCATGCATGCGTCCTAAACTTTTTAAGAGATGTGAAATGATTAAGAATAATTGGCTCACCGTCTTTGGCGTGCTTCCCGTCTTGGTAAAGGAAATGACCAGCGAGAATATCGAAGTCGATGGTTTCGTGGTATGGGGACTTGTTGGTGAAACAGAACCGATATACTCCCTCGTGGTAAGCAGTGAACTCACCCTTCTCGCTGACCTTATCCCGGAAGTCCTGAAGTTGGTCGGCTTTAGGTCCCGTCACCTGATATTCGCCAGAAACAACGATCAAGTTCAAACGATTACAATTTCACAGCCAATTTTACAAACGATTGCCCATAAAGTCTCAAACTTTGAATAAAGAGAAACCTAATTCTGGTTAAACGACTAAAAACTCGAACTTTTTCAAGAATGATAACCAAGCCTTCATCCCAGGGCCCGGAGAGTTTAAACCGACCATCCCATTACAATTTCCCGATAGAATGATGATAGAATGATGAGTACAAGTGAGATAAATATTCTTCAACCTCAAAATCTCAAAAACGACATTCTTGCAATAGGTATAATCAAAATCCCCGAACGGAGAAAACTCCCATAAAGTCTCAAACTTTACTCTAAGAAAAAACCTAATTTTGAATCAAGAGAAACCGAATTCTAGTTAAACAACTAAAAACTCGAACTTTTTCAAGAATGATAACTAAGCCTTCATCCCACGGCCCGGAGAGTTTAAACCGACCTCCCCATTACAATTTCCCGATAGAATGATAAGAGCAAGTGAGATAAATATTCTTCAATCTCAAAATCTCAAAAACGACATTCTTGCAATCGGTATAATCAATTCCTGAACGGACAAACTCCCATAAAGTCTCAAACTTTACTCTAAGAAAAAACCTAATCTTGGAGCAGGCAACTCGAACAACTAAATTCAAAACCAGGTAACCGATGCAATAACATGTAACTAATCCTTATCTCGCCATCGTGTTTGATCACAGACACAGAGATAACATCAAAAACGACATTCTTGCAATAGGTAAAATCAAAATCCCCAAACGGACAAAACTCCCATAAAGTCTCAAACTTTATTCTAAGAAAAGACCTAATTTTGGAGCAGGCAACTCGAACAACTAGATTCGAAACCAGGTAACTGATACTTAGAGTCTACAAACATAGAATCATGAGTGCGAATGAGATAAATATTCTTGAATCTCAAAAACGACATTCTTGCAATAGGTATAATCAATCCCCGAACGGACAAAAATCCCATAAAGTCTCAAACTTTACTCTAAAAAAAACCTAATTTTGGAGCAGGCAACTGGAACAACTAGATTCGAAACCAGGTAACTAATCCTTAGTCTACAAACATAAATCCTATCTCGCCATCATGTTTCATCACAGACACAGGATAACATAAGCACAAACAACTGACAAAAAAGCACCCGAACGGACAAAACTCCCATAAAGTCTCAAACTTTGCACTAAGAAAACACCTAATTTTGGAGCAGACAACTTGAACAACTAAATTCGAAACCAGGTAACCGAAGCAATAACAGGTAACTAATCATTCTACAAACATAAATCCTATCTCGCCATCGTGTTTGATCACAGACAACATAAGAAAAGTCTCAAACTTTACTCTAAGAAAAGACCTAATTTTGGAGCAGGCAACTCGAACAACTACATTCGAAACCAGGTAACCGATACTTAGAGTCTACAAACATAAATCCTATCTCGCCATCGTGTTTGATCACAGACAACATAAGAAAAGTCTCAAACTTTACTCTAAGAAAAGACCTAATTTTGGAGCAGGCAACTCGAACAACTAGATTCCGAACCAGGTAACCGATACTTAGAGTCTACAAACATAAATCCTATCTCGCCATCGTCTCTGATCACAGACAACATAATAAGCACAAACAACTGAGAATTCAACAAGCAAACAGCAGCAAGAAGACATACCACGAGATCGACGCCTCCGCTGTTGTAATTCCAGGAGCCATCAGTCTTGATAACTACAAAAGAGTAATGAACAGTGGCTCCATATTCAACCTTGTGAGATATACACTCTTCCCTGTCTATCACAAATCTAATCCCAAGAGACCCTTTCAAGCTCGAAATCAACACAGCCGCAAGAACCCACCAAGTTAACCTCATCATCATCATCGCAAACTGGTAATCAATAACACAATCCGAACTCAGAATCAAATTTCAAATCATAAAAACTTAAACTTGGAACGGAAAATTGAATAATAATATGAAAAGGGATCGGAGTTTAACCTTAGTATAATCAACTGGAGATGCAGTTGAAGAAGATTATTGACAGGGATTTGAAAAAAACTGGAGCTCGCTTTTCCTGAGGTTACAGCAAGAGACTCTCTGCTATTTTATTCCCTCGAAAATTTTATTTACTTTTTTTCTTACAAATTCTTTGTTTTTTCTTCTGGTTTTCTAATTTGGTAAAATTAAGGATTTATGTAAGGAAACTAAAAAAATGAATCACAAAGTGCAAGCGTGGCTTTTGTAGATGAATCCAATGGAGTTACTCCACGTGGATATTGACTTTTATTACAAGAGTATACTCGGTCGGATCTCTTTTATTACAAGTATACCCCCTTTATTTTCAGTTATTCACATTCAGCAACAAGGAAGAGAAAATATTGTGAAATTGCCCCAAAAGGTATCAATTTCTTGGTGTTTGATGTTGATAATCTAGGATTTCAACAATGTAAATTATTACAAAAAGTAAGTAGATAAAATTTCAAAATTACACAAGTGAAATCAAGTGGCCTAATTGAGAAATGTGGACTATAAAGTACAATCCCTAATTGAAAGTGGTTAGAGAAATTATGATATAACTCTAATTGTACCGAACTGTTATACACAGTTTAGTATTTTACTTATCGTAATTCAAAATATCATTAAGTTACAACATCGTCCCCTGAATATTGCTAAATATCCCAATAAATATAATAAGTGATTTTGTTTTCATAAATTCATATCACATTTTCGACTACAAGAGTGTCCCTTGAATATTGCTCAATTTCCCAATAAATATAACAAATAAATATTTTTCCATAAATTCATACCACATTTTCGACTACAAGAGTGTCCCCTGAATATTGCTAATTTTCCAAATAAATATAATAAATGAATTTTTTTTCATAAATTCATATCACATTTTCGACTACAAGAGTGTCCCCTGAATATTGCTAATTTTCCAAATGAACATAATAAATGAGAATATTTTCATAAATTCATACCACATTTCCGACTACAAGAGTGAAATACTGGACTGTATAAAGTAACACAGTATTTTATTACACAAGTGAAAAACATGAGCAAGCTAAGAGAGCAAAGAAAACAGACTTTGCTGTCACAATACCAGGCATTTTGCCATTGTCCTTTCTAACAAAAAGGCCATTGTAAAGAGGCAAATTAATAATGACCAAAGCACCAGACAGAAGAATCTGCAAAGCCATTTCCTTGGAGAAATGTTCAAAATCAGACCAAAACTTGAAGAGAATTCCCATGAAGCAAACTAGGTTAATCAGTGCCACTGATGCTAGTACAGTGAACATGGGAGAATCTGTCCCAAACTCCATCACTTCTTCCTCGTACCGCTTGTTCACATCGTCGTCTGAAACCTTACTCGACACGACAAAGTTCATGTCTGAATGTCCCAAAAGCTTCAAGATTGTGTCAATGAGTGCAAACAGGTAAGAAGTGTGTCTCTTGTAAAGCCACATTCTTTGCTCATTCCACCATCCTAGGAAAGTCCCTTCAGACAGGAACATGAACTCGACTAAACTGTATACGGACACGCCTAGTATCGTGTAAGAGAAAGGCAGGAACCACGCGCTCGAGACCTGTGGAAATAAGGGAGTGCCTTTGAGGAGATAGAGGGAAGGGATGATGGAGTAGTATAATGTTGATAAGCAGTTGGGAGACCATAGGCAATAAGTGCAGTATCCCATGATAAGTCCAAGGTTTATCTTTCCTAGTCCAAACCTAAGTGGACTGTACTTTGATAGCAAGATTTGCAGGTCTCCTTCAGACCATCTTTTGTGCTGTACAAGGATCTGATCAAGTGATGTGGCAGCGACGCCTAGGAATCCCGCCCTGTCTGGATTGTAGTAGGCCGATTTCCATCCGTTGCAGTGAATCGACAAGCCTGTTATTACATCTTCAACTGCAACTCCATACTTCAGACCAATCTGTTTCATCAATAAGGTTAGCGACACACACACACACACAAAAACACACACACACACACAAAACACACACACACAAAAACACACACACACACTCAAACACACACAAAAACACACACACACACTCAAACACACACAAAAACACACACACACACAAAAACACACACACACACACACTCAAACACACACACACACACTCAAAACACACACACAAAAACACACACACACACACAAAAACACACACACACACAAACACACACACACAATCACACACACAAAACACACACACACTCAAACACACACAAAAACACACACACACACACTCAAACACACACACACACACTCAAAACACACACACACACACAAAACACACACACACACAAAAACACAAACACACTCAAACACACACAAAAACACACACACACACTCAAACACACACACACAGACACACACTAATAAGTGCCATTTTCTAGTCAGAAGTACTAAAATGTACCTCATTTCCCCATTGGGAGTTTTCTTCAAAAGTACAACTTGCAAGGCTTTTTAGTCTTTCTTCTAGTTCTTGCACGTCGCCTATCGTGTCCATTTCATTCTGTTTCATGTTCAACTCACTGATCCTAGTATCCTGTCTGAACTTTCTCCCACATAAGACTTCGCGCCTATGAAAGCAGCCGGTTCCAATGTACATAGGACCTCCAAAACCATCCATTCCATGGAACTCAACCTTACTAATCACTCGCAACATGTTACCGTACAAATCATTCCTAGTCACATTCTTAAACAACTGAGGAAACTGCAAGAACGCTAATTCGTGACCTTTGACCTCGTCCATGAGGAAGCAAAGAGCGTGCCTTATGGACTGCGAGTTATTCGAGTACATATCACAGTCTACATTTAGCAACACCGGCGCATTGCTGATCTGGGAAGACACTCTTATCTGCATCAGTAATAACCTTAAATCAAAAACCTTAAACCTTTGACATTGTCAAATTTGTGCCTTTTAACCTTAAAGCACTAGGATTTACCAAAGCATTCATAGCTCCTGCTTTGAAGTGATGGAAATGCTGAGGTCGTTTCTCCCTCGCTAGGTAGACCAGTGTCGGTAATGAGCTTCCGGAAACATCCTTAGCTTCTGGATCACTTCCATTTATCAAAATCTGGTTTTTTTTACAGAAGATTAAGGAAAAAACAGCTGAAATTCAGGCAAAAGTTAAGGTTTATTGAACTAAAACAGTGGACTAAAACTAGAATACCTGCAAAAAAGTGTCATGATTCTTCTTGGATGAAGATGAATCCCATAATGCAAACCCTTTGTGTTCTGATTCATCGGGGATTCGCCCGAGCTTGCTCGCGAGCTCGATCCTGTTCTCCATTTCCTCATATAGTAACTGTGTCATCCCAGAAACAAAAACACTGAGAATGTACTTACTAATTATAGTATGCAAGAAAACATCTTTACAAGGATTTTGATTACAAAATGATTAGAGAAAGATGAACAAATACAAGAATTTGATATATATATATATATATATATATATATATATATATAAGAAAAATCCATTCTTTTTCTGAGAATGTACTTACTAATTATAGTATACAAGGAAACATCTTTACAAGGATTTTGATTACAAAGTGATTAGAGAAAGATGAACAAATACAAGAATTTGATGGTTGAATGTGATGGTATCAAATTCAAGCCTTTCTTTTTCCTAGTAGCAATCAAAAACCTCATCTTTGACAAAAGCTGCCATCTTTAATGATAAGAAACAGAAACACTGAGAATGTAATTACTAATTATAGTAAGCTCATGAGAAAAGATTCTCAGAATCATATTTTGAAAGATTTAGGTTATAAAATGATTAAAGAAAGATCAACAAATCCAAGAATGTTATATAAAAAAATCCAAACTTTTGAAAGATTTATATTATAAAATGAATAAAGAAAAGATCAACAAATCCAAGAATGTTATATAAAAAAATCCAAACTTTTGAAAGATTTAGATTATAAAATGATTAAAGAAAGATCAACAAATCCAAGAATTTTATATTAAAAAATCCAAACTTTTTCCTTGGTGGTTGAATAGTGATGGTATCAAAATCAAACCTTTCTTTCTCCTAGTATCAATCAAAAACCTCATCTTTTTGACAAAAGCTGCCATCTTTTTCCTAGATTTCTGTGTAATAATTACCTTAACAGAAACAAAGTCTTCACCGAGGTTTGATTCAGCAGACAGTGAATCAAAGTACGCAGCTGGGGACCTAGGCTCAACCTCGTACTTGTTGCAGAAAGGCAGCCAGTGCTTGGAGAAATTGGAGGCCTCAAGAAGGGCGTGGAAGGTGAACTGCGAGCCGCCGTCATCGGACAGATAGACACTGAGTTTCTCCGGCGGATAATCATAGGACATCACTGATAAGACAGTGTTAACAACCATAATTGGCGGCTCAATTGTATGATCTGCTGTACAGACAAAAACATCCACTTTTGGCAACTCTTCCTCGTACCTGCAAAACCATTCAAAAAAATTGAAACTTTTTCTGTCTGATTCAATCTGAACTGAACTGAACATCAACAACCACATGATGCAAATGAATCTTAGGCCATGTTCTTCTTGTCTGATTTAAACTGAAATGAACTGAACGGAACTGAAGTTAAGTGCATGATCTTTTAGCTACAAACCATTCAAAAAGATTGAAACTTTTTCTTGACTGATTCAAACTGAACGGAACTGAAGTTAACTGCATGGTTTTTTACCTCTCTGAGAGCCTTTCTGGGAATGCTTCGCGGTGTACGAGGTTCCAACGTTGGGACTGGGCGATAATCCAGTAGAAACCGAACCAGATTTCAGCTAAGAACATTCCAATCCAAGGTAATCTTCCATCTGTTGGGACATGAGTTGCTCTGTATGTCCAAATCAAGAGAATCCCTGCAAAGATGGAGACTGCGTAGAGCCTATGTATGATCCTGCCTCTTGCAAATCTTGTCTGAAACAAAGGAAGATCGCTTCTTCCCATGTTGGTTTCTCTGTTCTTTCTATGACAAAAGGACCAAACTGGTTGGGATGATTAATGAATAATGGATGCATGAAAAAGAGAGTTTCTGGTCAGTTTGTTGTCTTTTGTTTATAGGCTAGTGACGCACTCACAAACGCATATTCATAATGCATGTTAATCTGCACAATATTTTTATTTATTTATATTATCGGAAAACAAAAAAATTAATATATGAATATTATATGTTGGAATTAATCTAATGATATTAAATATGTAATTTTAATGATATATCTATTTAAATATATAGTCAAAGTGTAATAATAAATAACGTTAATCTAAACAATTGACTTTTCACACTATCAAACACATATGTTTAACTAATAATATTTTTATTTATTTATATTATCGGAAAATAAAAAGAATTATATAAATACTATATATTGCGATTAATATAATCATATCAAATACAATAAAGTTAATAATATACATTTATTTAAATATTTGCTCAAAGTGTAATAATAAATAGTGTCGAAAAGTCATATTGAATACTACAATCCACAAGTTGATAATTTATTCTATTAAAAGATGGATACAAACTTTATTTTAATAAAAAATTTATAAAAATTATAGAAATAATATGTATTATCGAATGGAAATTCCGATGACTATCAATATGACGGCATGATAAAATTGACAATTAACTAAACAACAAGCCGCCTAATGCCAATAAGAATATGACAAATGGGAAAATAGTTTTAAAATGAAATAGAGAAAAATTCAAATTAATTTGGGACCAAGCCAATTTAGTGACATTTTATATTGTATTAAATTAATTTATGTAGTTCTCATTTTACATTTGAAATGGTCTAAGAAAAATTAAAAGTCAATTGTATATATCAGTAATCTCCCGCCCTTTTATTCTTAAATTGAACTATTGATTATAAAGTTACAAAAATGTATAGAAGGTTAGTAATAAAATATAGCTAAACTAAACTAAATTTTGTCGAATCAGTTGTTTATTGATCTGAACTGAACTACACTGAATATACAGATAAACTCGAAAGAACGTGGCGTAAATATATTTAGTACATTGGTAGAAGTAATGTCGGAGAGGCCAAAACAAGTGACCGCCATAGATATGTTAAACTAAACTTTATCGAATCAGTTGTTTACTGATCTGAATTGCACTGAATGTACAGATAAACTCGAGAGAACGATGTCTAATGTACATAGGACCTCCATACATATTTGAAACTAAACTTTATCGAATCAGTTATTTATTGATCTGAACTGCACTGAATACACAGATAAACTCGAAACAGCGATGTGTAAACATATCTAGTACATAGGTAGAAGTAATGCAAGAGAGGCCAAAACAAGTGACTTCCACAAAACAGAAAATGGCAGACATCCCTTATCAGACCTGAAGAACAAAGCCATATACACAGGCAAATTCAGCAACACAAGAATTCCACTCAGAAACATCTGTGTCCCAAAATCCTCAAACTTCCCTGTAATAATCCTCAGAATCCCCGAAAGAAACCCGAAAAGATCGACGAAACTGAGCGTCGCGAGGATGATGAACATGACAGAAGAGCCCCCAAACTCCAAGATCCCATCCTCGTACCTCCTCATCACATCCTCATCAGCCACCTTCTCTGTGATGCTGAATGTCATCTCAGACAGGCCTAGGTGTCGCTTGATCGTGTCTGAAAACGCGAACAAGTACGAGGTTGTTCTTCGATACAGCCACATTCTAAGTCCACTCCACCATGTAATAACAGTCTCACCACAGCAAAGAGATTCATACAAGCTGTACACATTGTTCGCTACAAAAACATATGCAAATGGTATGAACCATAGACTTGAAACCTGAAAATTTGAGTAAAACAAGGTTTAACAACAGTCAAACATGTGTGTCTGAATTCTGAAACCATGAAAAGCTACCTGTGGGAAGAGGTTTATGCCATGGATCAGACAAAGGGGAGGAAGAACAACGTAAGACAGTGTCGGTAAGGACATGGGAGCCCACAGAAGGTACACACAGTACCCCATCTGAGCACCTAGAGGGATCCTTCCATGGCCATAGATGAAAGGGCAGTACTTTGAGAAGAAGATCTGAAACAGCCCTTCAGACCATCTTTTGTGCTGAATGAGAGCCTGGTCCAACGTTGTTGCAGCAATTCCTAGGAATGCAGGCTTTGGGGGGTTGTAATAAATAGGTTTCCATCCTCTGCACTGAATTGTAAGACCTGTGACTATATCCTCCACAGGACATCCATACACCAATCCCATCTACAATGTCGCGAAAAAAAAACACATTTTTATTACATAAATGAATCAAAAACCTTAAATATCGCGAAAAAAACACATTTTTATTACAAATGTAAATCAAAAAACCTGTTTTCCCCATTGTGTTCCATCTTCATAGCTGCAATCTGCTAAAAGTTTCGAACTTTCTTGAATGTCATACATAGGACTTTGTTTAATGATCATGTCGGCGAATTCTTCTCTGTCTGAAAACTTCTTCCCACAAAGACTTGCCCTTCTGTGGAAGCATCCTGTGCCGCAGTAGAGGGCACCTCTGTAGCCATCGAGGCCAGACAGCTCTTTCTTCTCGAGCGAATTAACATTGTCAGTATTTAAGGTTATAACCTAGGACTAAAACAAAGTCTTCATCGTACCTCGTGAGTGACACGGGCAACGCTGTGGTAAGTGTCGTTCTTGTCGATGTTGTAATAGCGCTGAGGATATTGCACGTACGAAACCTCGTACCCTTGCTTCTCATCCATGAAGAAGCACAGCGCGTCGCGGATGGAATCTGGATCGTTCGAGTACATGTCACAGTCTACATTGAGGATGATTGGTGCATTACTTATGCTTGATGAAACCCTAATCTGCATCAAAACAAGGTCAAATGTTTGAATACTATGTTTGAAAAGATTAAGAAAAGATATTTCTTACCAATGCATTCATGGATCCTGCCTTGAAATGGTGAGGCCTTCCAGGTCTCTTTTCTCTTGACAGATACACCAGTCTAGGCAGGTTTTTTCCATCATTTATAATCTGCGAATTCATCGATTTTTCGATGTTTATTAACAATCATATGACTAAACAAAAATGGACATTCTGAATAAGGTTAATGAGTAGTACCTGGACAATGGATTGATGATCATTCTTAGCGATTTTCGTGTCCCATTCTGAGAAACCTATGTGTTTTTCCTTAATCTCAGGTGGGATGAGCCCTCTTTTCATCACTGTCTCTATCCTGGTGTTCATATCTTCATACAATTTCTGAAAACAACATAAACACAGACAAACAAATCAGACAACATGATGATACCTAAGACTAACCAAAGACTTACCTTAACATCGGACCATTCTTGAGCGAAGAGCGAAGATTCATCGATATTCGTCTGAAAGTAGGCTGAAGGGGCCCGCGGCTCGACATCAAACTTGTTGCAGAAAGGAATCCAATGCTGAGCGAAATCCTTAGCCTCCAAAAGTGCGTAGAAAGTGAACTCAGAACATCCATCATCGGACAAATATATGCTCAGCTTCTCTGTCGGATAATTGTATGACATCACTGACAGAACTGTGTTGATCACCAACGTTGGCGGCTCGATCACGGGATCCGCCGTGCACACAAAAACATCAACTTCCGGCAGCTTATCCTCGTACCTGAAACATCAACCTCAGTTTCTAACACGACGATTCGATAATGATCGAATGATTACCTGATTGAGAGCCTGTTCTTGAAGGGGAGCCTTCGGACAACGTTCCAGCGAACAGACTGGGTGATGATCCAGTAAAAAGTGAACAAGGCTTCTGACAGAAACATTAAAATCCATGTCCATCTTCTTACAGGCTCTCCTGGGATGTTCGATAATCTGAAGAACAGAACGAGAATGATTCCCAGAAATACGGAACCGGCAAAAGCTTTGTAAGAAGAGGCTCCTGTTCTTGTAGTCTCAAACAGAGGGAGGCTGACGTCATCCTTTCCACCATTTTCAGAGCTGCTCATCTTGCAAGCACACACAGTCACACACTACCTAGGACTGATTTAGTTCTGCTGTCTGAATGATTTCTGAACTATTCAAAACTGATGGAATATAAAAATTATTTCCACCATATCTGATTGATTCAACTATGTATGAACCAGGCTGCCTGAAATTTAAAATGCTAAATTCTATATAGTAAACAAACTAATATAACAACTTTGAATTATTTAAATTGGACCATGCATATTTCAAGTAAATGGACAATGACATTATTTGTACTTATCAGTCAATCGATCTTAGATCGGTTTTCTACGGCTTCTATTTGTTTGGACATTTTCTGGGTTTATAATACTAATTCTGCTGTACAGTTGACTTTTCACGCTATCTAAAACAGATATTATTTGACTAATGATATTTTTATTTACTTATATTATCGAAAAATTAAAATTTAATATTTGAATATTATATGTCGTGATTAGTCTAACGATACCAAATATAATAATATTAATAATTATATATTTATTTAAATATACGATCAAAGTTTAATAATAAATAGTATCAAAAAGTCAGAGTGCACAATCAATTGAGATGTAGATAATAGAATTTTTCTAAAAAAATGACACACATGTGCATAATATAGATTACTATAACCTATTCTTAAAATTAAATGATTCAAGAATCTGATCTTTTATAGAGGTTGTAATGGCTGATCACTATCAAACTAAATATTAATCAGATTAATTATTCTATTACAAATAAAACATTTAAAAATTGCAATACTACTTTCATAAATATTAACTAAGTGCAACAAAAATAATTTATTAAATAACAATACCTCCATCATCTTCCTTAGATGAATGTGTAAGGACTAAAATGATTGTGGTCATCTAATGATTGTATATAAGTGGAGAATATATATCATTTCAAAATTATTCATATAAAAAATATGCAAAACACAAAACTAGAAATATTCAAGATAAGTGTAGAATTTTGGTGTTGCGATACACAGTTTAATATTTTAATATTATAATTTAAAATACTGTATGAAGTGCTAGACTATTTATATGAATAATAATATCATTTTATCTGTGGTTTAGACTGTGATAAGTAAAATAGTAGATTGACGGAGATAACATTGTTTATACAAATCGGGCATGACCGGCAACTCACTAGATTCACACCCCAATCACACATTCTCTGGTCTGTCTATATATAATTTGCAGAGTGTCCACCTTCCCTAGTCACGCATTTCCATAAATAATCTCAAATATTAGTTACAAAATAAACATTATAAAAAATATAGTTCGTCTACCAAGAGGATAGCCATTTTATAGTTTAGAAATGGGGTGATTTTAAATGCAAATCCAGTTTACTTCTGTAAATTCATATTAAATCTGAAATGACAATAATATTCTTCTTAGATAAGTATTATAATTTATAGAATAATAATTTATGAATTAGACACGTATTCAATCATTTTACATAGACGAATTTATACATTTGAGCTTAGCATTTTAGAAATTTATTTGTAAAAACTAAATAATAAAAGATAATTATGATGTTTTCCTATTTTCATTAGACATGCAAAAGTAACTGGACATGCATATAGCAACCTCCTAGAAATACTGCAACGATAAACATTACTCAAAAAATCAAATGAGTTGAGAGTTTGAGGTCAACTTTCTGCCCATTTGATTTTTTTAAAATTCTATTTTTAGGAGGAAAATTAGATTTTTGCTTTCATTTCTAAAGTTTGGATAACAAATAAAATATAACTAATTATTGCTAGTATATATGTTATTATATATGTATCTGTCAATAATATATAGTGGATTGATTATTTTATTTTCGCATGTAGCTATAATATCTACTTTGAATTGGTAATGCAATAATTTTCCGAATTTAAGGTGACAAGGCCTTTATAGACCAAGGATGGAATAATTGAAGACAAACACAAAACCCTGTAAGATCTGATCTGCAATTTTCAAGATATCAATCAAGATGTAACACCAATGATGTATCACTTTTTACTGCTAAATATATAAAGTTACGGAATCAGATATATTTTTGATAGAATTATATATAAAATAAGAAAAAAAATACTGAGAAACGATCAAAGAAAATTATGAATACTAATTCGCCAGATTTGGAGAAGGACAACCGACTTCTCTCGCTCCCATAATTTCAGTTCCTAATATAATCCCGGTATTGTTATTAATTTGTGGTTCGACTAACAATCACTAACCTACTCAGTAAAATAAGTACTCACGGCGATTAAGTTATTCCCAATCATACAAGAATTAGATTTAGGACTTTTTTGAGGGATCGGTGAAAATATCATCAACGGAATTCTTATTTGAAAGTTTTATTTTTATTTATTTTTTCAAATTTTAATCATTTTGATTGAGAGTAAATTCGTCTTTCCTTAAATAAATACGGACTGCAAAGTAAAATACAACATGTAAATAGCGTTACCCATAAACAAAAGCAATACCAAGAAAAGAAATCACATAATTAGCTGTATAGAATTGGCTTATACATCAGTTTGGTTCAGCTCTTTTAGATCACTTCAATTTTAGTAAAATATATTTTGTTTACATTCATATGACTTTAGTCATAATATTATTATCTTCAACCCATTATTTCAATATTCAATTTATTAGTGTGTTAATTTTGATGGAATTAAGGTTATTTCAATCATTAAAAAGACAAAGTACTCAAACATCTTATTCGAAAGTAAAAAAGAAAGACTTTTTATTATCACATCACATTAAAAACTTTTAATAAAAGACGATGCAAAAAGCATCTACACCACCGTGGTTGCCGTGTTTGTCCGGAGGGGGCGTCTCCGGCGAAGACATGACCAGACAACCGGCCCAGATCTTCCTCGGCCTCATCCCACGAAGCCTCGCCAGAAGGCCCCAGCCCACGAGCTTCTTCTTCATCTGCACTCTTTCCGGTAGCCGGAGCCGTCGTCTGTAACGGTGGCGCAGGTGGCGGCGCTGCGGTGGTTCAGTGGGACGCCTTTCTTGAGCTCTTCGCAGAGCTTAATATATATGAACAAATTCTAACATCTTACAAAATGTGAAAATACTACCCCACAAGTTATTTAATTTTAGTGCAATTTATTTTAGAATTATTAAGAATAAGATAAGCGCGCGTATTTGGAAGAGCCAACATATAAATGTAAAACATTTCATCATAAACATACATGTGTATTAGAATAAGAATATAACAATAACTAATTGATGAATAAAATTCAAATATACGATAGCTTTATTATATAATAATAAAATTTGGATAATCATATTACACGACGTGCTTTATGTCTAAAAAACTCATCACGAGTCCGGTTAAACAAGAAATGATCACCCATTTTTTCATAAACCGACTCGTTACTGGCTTTATTTCTAAACTCGGCACGAGTCCGGTTAAACAAGAAATGATCACCCATTTTTTCATAATCCGACTCGTCACTGGCTTTATTTCTAAACTCAGCACGAGTCCGGTTAAACAAGAAATGATCACCCATTTCTTCGTAATCCGGCTCGTCACTGGCTTTGCGTTTGCCGGCATTCTTTTCATCGCCCATTTTTTCCTGATACTTTGTTGCAAGCCATTAAAAAAATGGCACGCTTGGTCTCCGATGATTCTTCGATTCTTCTTGCTCCTTGCTTTTAGTTTCGCATGGAGGTGGCGCCGGCGGCCGAGATAAGATCAAGAATGCATGAAAATCTTGACGTTTCTCGGGGTCTGAGAGAAGGTTATACGAGTCTGTGAGTCTCTGAAACTCCTCGTGTGCAACCTCGGCTTCTTCCTTAGGACGCTTGTCGGGATGAATTTGCAGAGCCTTCAATTTGTAGGCCCGGGTGATATCTCGTTCGACCAGTTTCATCCCGTCTTCTCCCGTCGGAAGACCCATCACGAGGTAGTGATCGGTGAAACAAGTTTTCATCATTTTCTAATTTTTTTTTTAAAAAGAGGAGATGATAGGATTCAAATGAATTATATGAGGAAATGGAAGTGATGGTGAATAACTGAGGGTTAAGGTCCTATTTATAGATGCCTCTCGCAATTAGAGGAATCCGAAGTTGGGAGGGAATGGGAGAAGGAGGATTTAATTTACAATTGAAAAAGGAAATTTGATTTCTTTGTGTACAAGAAATCCGACTCCGCATCGGAATGGAAAGGATATGTTAATTATAATGTTTGACTTTTTCAACCCATTTCTAGTTTCGGTCCTATTTCTCGCTACATAATATACTAATATACTAATGTTACAAAAAAAGTAAACAATATTATAAATCCATTATATTGGAAAAGTCGACTAAAACCTAAAATATTGTTACAATATTCAAATAAATATCAAACGTAAAAGATTTGTTATATAAGTTCTTTACAAAATGCCATGGCCCTGTCAAGTTCAGCTGCTTGATAGCTGGTAAAACTGCTTGGAGCTGCTTGATCTGGTTGGTGCTGCTTCCTACTTGAATTATTTTATTATTTATGAATGAATATTTATATGTGATTTAAATGTAATTAGACAAGTTCACGTGACAATATTTCATTAATAACAATTAAAATAATCTCTTTAGTACCTAAATTTCAAAATATTTTATTTTTTTTAAAAAAATTCAATTCGGATGAAGCTGAACTTGACTGGACTATGTTTATTACTTTATTTCACCTACTAGCTAGAAATCGACCAATCCCCCAATTCTGTCAGAATTTGATTTATGACTTTTTTAAGGGATTGGTAAAAATATCATCCCAATAGTGAATAAACAAAAGCAATAACAAGAAAACAATCAGATAATTAGCTGTAAAGAATTGGCTTATCTCACTTTAATCCCATTAAAATTCATATGAATTTAGCCATAATATCATTATTTCAATATTCAATTTTATTAATATGTGATGATTCGTTGAAATTTTATTCAATTTTACATTTTGCTTACCCTCATACTTCTAAACCAACACTGTACACAACTTAAAAAATCCATCAATATTAAAAATAAACGGCACTTTTCTACTATAATTTAGTCCGACTAGTCCAAAATATCATTGAAATTACAACATTACCCTTAAATCATCTTTAAATGTTGCTAAAAAATTTCAATAAACTTAATAAATGAACTGCGTTTCGGTAAAAGAAACTTAGAAAGGACAAAGCAAATATATATGTAATATCAAACATCTTATTCGAAAGTGAAAAATGAAAAGACTTTTTATTATTACACCGACGTACGATACATCACATGATTAAAAAACGTTTAATAAAAGACGATGCAAAAAGCATCTACACCACCGTGGTTGCAGTACTTGTCCGGAGGGGGCGTCTCCGGCGAAGACACGACCAGACAACCCAGCTCTTCCTCGGCCTCATCCCACGCAGCCTCGCCAGAAGGCCCCATCCCATGAGCTTCTTCTTCATCTGCGGCACTTAGAGTGGTGGCACTGCTCGGAGATCCCCTCACACTTCTCCTTCCGGTCGCCGGAGCCGTCGTCTGTAACGGTGGCGCAGGTGGCGGCGCTGCAGCGGTTCAGCGGGACGCCTTTCTTGAGCTCTTCGCAGATCTTGATCCTCTCCTTCGCTTCGATATCTGTTTCGACGAAATTGATAAGGTCTGAACTGTGTTGGTGCTGGTGATGGAATTCGGTCTTCTCTGTGGACATATTTATGGTGGTCTGGGTTTGTTGCTTTGTTTGATTACGAGGATTTTTTATATAAAGAGATGGCGGTGGTGCTGACACGTGTTGGATTTAGGGCTCGTATTTGTTTTAATGCTGACACGTGTGGTTTTTGCATGCATGAGTCATGAGCTTTCTTGATTGCTTTTAGTTTGGGTTTTCTTATTTTAGAATCTGGGGATAAGGTTTTGTTTGTGGAATATTTATGGATATGATCATAAAGGATATGATTGAGACACAAATAATTCACCATACTTTATATTACAATTTTAGTTTGATTCGAAATTTTATAATAATATATGATTAATAGTGTTATGGTGTGAGATATAGTTTTTGGATTTTCCTTACTATAATTAGGGCTGATAAACGGGTTGGGTTGGCGGGTTGGCGGTTCGTGTCGGCGGGTTGGTGAGTTTGAAATGCTAAACTCAAACCTAACCCAATAATATTTCAGGTCACAAAACATTGACCCAAATCCGACCCATTAAAAATCCGAGTTACCCAAACCCAACTCGCGAAACCTATTTATTAATAACGGGACTGGATATTTGACTAAATTTTAAAATATATGCTGCTCAAATGATAATTTCATATGGAAACTAAATCAAAAATTATAAAATTAACTCTCAATTTCATCATAAACCATCGGCTCATTCGCTCAATTACCAGAAGAAATCGAATTTTTTTTCCCATTTGACATTGGGATGATGAGATGATGAGATGCTCGTTGGGTAGTTATTATGGATGAGGAGAATCAGGAGATGCATGCACTTCATCAGCGATATATTTGAGATCTTATTCCTCGTCTCTCTAGAAATAAGATGATTGGTTCCAAATGGATGTATCGGCTTAATTAGCATCGATCAGATGACAGTGTTGATCATTATAAGACTCGTCTGGTCGCTCAAGCATATTCCCAACTTCCTGATTTTGACTTCACTCACACATTTAGGCCGGTTGTCAAAGGCTCAACTGTTCAGATTATTATGTCTCTTGCTACTACATTTACTTGACCACTTCATCAGATTGAAGTTAAGAATGCTTTATTTAATGGTCATCTTAACACCCCTGTTTACATGGAACAACTGTCTTACTACATTGATCCACGTCATCCAAATTATTATCAGATATACTGATGTCTGATAGTTTTTGATGTTACAAAAAACTTATTTCATTCATATAATAATGTATATAGGAATTAATGAGAATATAGAGTTATAATCAACTGAATTTTTTTCCTCAATAGACATAAGTGAATCTCGTGATTGTTCCATCATGCCATGATGGTATCAAAAACTTTTAAAACTCACAACAATTATTACGTGACCATGTATAAATAAATGAAACTTTTTTTTATTAAAAAGCAAGAGAATAAGTCACACAATGCCGTGTTTGTACATGATGTTTCACAAGAGAAAGGGGCCATCATTCATCACTTTTAGGCCAACAAATATTTCCAATTATTATATACAGTTCAATATTTTACACATTCTAGTTTTAAATATTATTAAAATTATAATATTATTTTTTAAATATTACTTAATTCCTCAATAGATATAATAAATGATTTTTTTTTATAAATAAATATCATATTTTAGTGTGAAAGGTATTGCAAAGTCTCTAGAAAGTCCGACTTTCCTAAGTGTTATGCAACTACCACTATATATTTAAGGTCAAGTGATACTATTTTGTGTTAAAACATTGATAGTATCAAAGTGAACATATAGTAAAATATATTTTAATGCAAAAATTCATGAATTTACATTAAAACATTAATAAAATTCAAATAACAAATTTTACAGTTCAAATTAAAAGGTACACTATATAAATTAAAACGTATAAAGACTCTTATGGAAAGTCAGGAAAGTTGAACTTTCAGGAGATTTTCTCGAAAGGTATAACAACACCCGAAATTCCAGGACATGAAAAGCATTGCCATTTCCCCAGAAACAATCTTTGATCTTAAATACTGTATACTTTAAAAATCCCATTTTTTTCAAGAACCCCAAAAAGAACATCCCAAGCACTAAAACCCACCCCACCAGTATATAGTCAGCATTGGACGGTGCCGTTTGATGACCCTTTGATTAGCTCAGCGGTTTCACTTTACTTTGTTTTCAAATTTTGTCACATAGCTTTGAAAGCTCTCGAGTCAAGGGAGCTGTAAAAATCCCATCTTGTTTTCCCCCATTTCAATCTTGAAAAACCGAGTCTTTGGTTTTTTGGATCATAGAATAGTGTTCTGGAAAAGGGTCGTCTTTCTTTTCAGTTCCTGATTCGAAAAGGCGGGTTTTTTGGAGGGGTTTTATTGACTTTGGCGAAGAAGTTGATCAGGAATTCTGCGCCGAATTTACTGTTTGTGGTAAGGACTTTTCTGGGCTGCTACTGATTTCTGATGATCTTTAGGTTTTGATGGTTTTTTTTTGCTCCTGTTTTGGTGGTTGCTACTTGCTAGGGTTCTTGAGGCTTTGTGTATGCTGTTTTTCCTGTATGATTCTTGCCACCGTTTTTGACTTCTGGTTCTTGGAGCTTGTGTTTAGTGAGATTCTGGATTCCTGTTTGGTGATTTAGTTGTTTTTCCTGTTTGATTCTTGCCACCGTTTTTGCTCTGGAGCTGAATTGATTCTTGTTCTTGGAGCTTGTGTTTGGTGAGATTGTAGATTCCTGTTAGGTGATCAGTTTTTGTTTAGTGTTTTTCTTCTCTGCTGTGTTCTGTGAGTTTCATGAGCTCTGGTGTGGTGAAATTCAATGATTATTTGAGATGTGTTGGGGATGATGACAGTTTAACAACTGCATGTGTCTCTTTGATTCAATGGTGCAATCTCCTGTAACTGGTGTTTCATGTGTTGCGTGTTGAGGTTTGTTTTTCTTGTAGTCGTAGTGCTAGCGAAGAATGTATGTAGAAAGATTGTACCTTGTCTCTACAGAGCACTACTGTAATTCTAGTTATTGATTCTGATAAGAAATTTAGGGGTAAACGGGAGTTGCCGAGTTGTAGATATTGGTAAAAAGTCATCGGTATCTTTATTTGTACTTGTTGGCCATACATATGTCGCAGAAGAAATGTGCTAATTTGCTATTAATCAGACCCGGGTTTCTTAAATGCATGGTTAGTTTGTTGCAGAACGAAAAAAGCTAATTTGCTCTCGGGACATTTATGAATTTCGGGACGTCTGGTCATGCTGGATTTCTTTTTATGTTCTAGGCATGTTTCTGTGGAAATGGCTTCAAAGCCTTTATATATTGTCGGTACTTGGTTTTTGGCTGCAATAATACTCCCTAGATTCTTACTGTTTGTAGTTTACCGAGTAATGATTAAACCGAATTTTGTTCTGGATTGCTGTATACTACGTATCTCAGTGAGATTTAGCTGGGACTTTGATTTAGCCGGGATGACATAGATTTCTTTCGACATATATGGGAATGCTGTATAAATGCGTGAACTTTTTGGTGCGAATCTTTCGATGTTAAATGCATGTTCCACGTCAAAAAGTTGCATGATTTTTTCTGTTCATCTTGCGTAGAAATAGAATGGATGTTCTTTGTTTGACCAAGTTTCTCTCTATTTGACAGTTGATTCACCAAAGGCTCGAATAAGATGGTTGCTAAAGATCGCCAGAAAACCACTGCATCTCCAAAAGCCCTGGTGGGAGAGATAGATACGAGTGCCCCTTTCCAGTCTGTTAAAGATGCCGTGAACTTGTTTGGCGAGGGCGCCTTCTCTGGGGAAAGACCTTTTATCAAGAAGTCAAAGGCCTACTCAGCTGAGGTACGCCGTTAATTATATTTCTTAAAGTTCTCGACTTTAATCAAGATGTGCTTCTATTGGTTTTGCCCGATGCCTGGATAGGTGCAATCTTTATTGTTTCACTTGTTTAAAGTGCTTTTGTTTGCTTTTTTAAAATTTTCAGAGAGTATTGGCGAAGGAGACTCAGCTACACTTGGTTCAGAAAGAGCTAAACAAGCTTCAAGAGCAAGTCAAGAATGCAGAAACTACGAAAACTCAGGCATTGTCTGAGCTGGAGAAAGCGAAGCAAACTGTCGAGATTTTGACTAAGAAGCTCAAAGAAGTCGGTGATTTGAAGGAATCAGCTGTTCGAGCCACTGAACTGGCAAATCAAGTGGAAGGAGCGGGAATCGGTAGCTCTACCAGCAATGGTGGAGCCCTTGAAGCCGACAGAGAACAGTATATGGCTGTTACGGCTGAACTCAGTGCTGCGAAACAAGAGCTGAGGAAACTGAGCCAGGATTATGATGCTTCGTTGGATGCCAAAACCTCTGCAATCAATCAGGCAGCAGAAGCTGAGGTTGCTCTGCAGGAGAACAAGAAGAGAGCTGATGAAATAGTGAAAGAAATCGCTGCTGTTCATGAGTCGGTGGAGGAAGTGAAGCTTGAGATTGTGCAAGCGCGAGAAGACGAAGCGAAACTGTATGCTGATAAGGAGGTTGAGAAGCAATCTTTCCGAGCTAGGCTTGAAGAGTCGGTGACTAATCTGGGGACCTTGAAGAAACAGATTGATCCTGAAAACACTCGGGTTTTGGAAACTCAACTGGCTCAAACTGAATCGGAAGTTGCAGACTTGATAAAAGAGATGGACAGCTCAAAGGCATTGGATATGGATTCTGTGAAAGCGGTGACTGCTGAGCTGGACGGTGCAAAGGGCTCGCTTCTGAAAGTTGCTGAGGAGGAGAGCTCGATGAGGAGCTTAGTGGAAGAGCTTAAACTCGAGCTTGAGAATGTGAAGAAAGAGCATTCTGAGCTGAACCAGAAAGAAGCAGAGAAGGAATCTGTAGCTGAGAATCTGCAGTTCAGGCTACGCAAAGCGAAATCTGAACTCGAATCAGCCATTGCAGAAGAAGCGAAAACTACAGGTGCTTCTGATGAAATGATCTCGACTCTCCACCAGCTGTTAGAAGAGAGCGAGGTAGCTGGAAACGAAGCCGAGGAGATGACAAAGCAAGCGCTTCTTCTGAAAGAGGAAGTCGAGGCCACAAGGACCATTCTGAGAGAAACCGAAGAGAAGCTAAAGGTGGAAATGTCTGAAGCCGAAGAAGCTAAAGCAGCTGAGGCACGTGCTCTTGCTCAGATCACAGCGTTGTCTGAATCAACCAACGCTGCACGTGCCTCCACATCTGAATCTGGCGCACAGATCACACTGTCGAGAGATGAGTTCGAATCACTGAGCAAAAAGGTTGAAGAATCTGACAGATTGACGGAGATGAAAGTTGCTGCAGCAATGGCACAGGTTGAAGCTGTGAAAGCAAGCGAGAATGAAGCGCTCAAGAAGCTCGAGTCCACTCAGAAGGAGATCGATGAAATGAAGGCTGCCACAAAGGAGGCTCTGAGGAAGGCTGAGCAGGCTGAGGCGGCAAAGAAGGCGGTGGAGGGCGAGCTGAGGAGGTGGCGGGAGCGGGAGCAGAAGAAGGCTGAAGAAGCAGCTTCCAGAATCTTAGCAGAAACAGAAATGTCTTATGCTTCATCTTCTCCGAACAACTACCAAATCCAGAGCCAGAGAACTCCCGAGAAGAGACTCGACAAGTCTAAAACTTCTGCTTCCAAGAAGGTGCTCATGCCAAGTCTCACCGGCATTTTTCACAAGAAGAAGAACCTTGTTGAAGATGGTTCTTATCTTCCAGGAGAGCAGCATTTCTGAGAAACCGAAACCATATTCTAAGCATGTGTACATTTTTAACTTCTTCTTTTACCCTCCATCTTTGAACTATGGCTAGAGAGGAAGGATTTGCCTGGATTGTCGTTGCGAGAATTTCTGTAAACAAATAAACAGTCCTGCTTAGCTTGTTGGTTGATTCATCTGAGAATGAATATCATATAGTTTTGACATTTTGAGTGAAATCCATGTTTTAGTTTCATAAACTTGTGCAATTTTTTGCTGTGAAAACAATCAAGAAAAGATTTTTACCCTTCAATAAAAAAGGGGCATATGCTATACGCAGTCCGTATTTTGCTTATTTTGCAGTCCAAAATAAAAATACGTCTTCGATATATATGATATGGTCAATAATTATGTATATCAGACATATGCATCATATATACTACTTCTATTGCATACACTTGCAAATCAGTTATATATTAAAATCATTGTATATATGATTATTTAACAAAAATACAGACTGCAAATAAGCAAAATACGGACTGCGTATAGAAGGCCTGTAAAAAAAAACCCCGTTATGGAGAAGTTATTCTAATATACTATACTAGTATAGTATGATGATCTATTTTCAAAAAAAAAATAAAAAAATATATAGTATGATGATCTTGTGCTGATGTCATTAGATGTATTGTAACGGTCTCTGACGTTGTTAAAAGTATTGTAACAACGTCAGTGCTGACGTTCTTAGAGTCTGATTGTTAAAAATCTTGTAACAATGTGAATCTTCGATGCATAATTGATAAATAAATATGTATTATATTATATATTATGAAGTCAATATCTTCTATCTCTATTTCATATCATATAAGTGTACACTCATTATAAATCATAAATATATTTATCAAAAGTCAATATTCAACATTTTTAATACAAATTTTACTGTACACTCAATAAAATACATTTCAAAAAGTCAATATACACTATCAAATACATCATACATTTGATTGAGATATATTTCAGAAAGTCAATATGTTAATTATGTATAATAAATATAAATTTGACTTATACATTCTTAAAAATATATCTTGAAAAGTCAATTCATGATACACATTAATTATACTTTTAAAATATATACTATTTCAGAAGGTCAATGTCCATTATACTACATATTTGGACGGTTCTCTCCCAATAATCTGATTACTTTTCAATTCACTTCAATTTTCATTTCAGAAAAGTCAATATCTTAATCTAATAATAAATATATATTTGGCTTATACATTCTTAAAAATATATCTTGAAAAGTCAATTCATGATACGCATCAGTTATACTTTAAAAAATTTATTTTGAAAGGTCAATGTCCATTATACTACATATTTAGATTTATTTTTTATAAATTATCTGAATAATTTTCAATTTAGTTCTATTTTGATAATGAAATTCAACTATACTATTATTGTTTTCACTATATACATTATTTTATTTCAATTCAGTTTAATTGAGTTTAGCTGCATTATGCATGAATAGACGTTTATTACGCAAAATCATATCAAAATAAAGTCAATCGGATTGCATAGCAGTTGAGAAAATAATAATAATAAATTAATTTAAAATTGACAAAATCTTATTACCTGAATTCATAATTCCCAGCAGCTTTGACCAGCATAGCTAGCAAGCACTTGGACTACTTTCGGCAAAAAGAAAACAACGTTGTTGGTCACATTTACTAGTACCATCATCCCTGGCCTCCCTCCTCCGCCGCCGCCGATCTCACCGGAGCAAACTCCAATGCGAAACCCCAGCTCAGTCAAAACCCTGCATTTATTACAATCTGATCCCAAAGATTCAATCTTTCTGCTATAAATACCAACCCCTTTTCACCAGTTTCAATGGGCAGCTCCAGTCGTGACGAGATGCTGAATTACCTCCACCCTCCGGCGTCTTCCCCAATCGCCGTTTCCAACTCCGACAGCTATTTGTTGGACAGCTCGCAAATCGGGAGCGCTTCCGGGAGCTTCCAGAACGATGGGTTTCTGGATATTGGCAACATCGAGGCGGAGTTTGGGTTTACCCGGCCGGATTTCCGGCAGCACCAGCTCGCCGGAACTGTGGAGTACTACGAGAGGCATGTGTTTCTGTGCTACAAGAACCCGCGTGTGTGGCCTGCCCGCATTGAGGCGGCTGAGTTTGATCGTCTGCCGAGGCTTCTGTCCGCTGCGCTTGCTTCTCGAAAGCCTGACATGAAGAGACAGGTTGATTCTTTTACTTGCATTTTGTTGAATTTTCAATTGGATTATGGTTTCGAAAGGGTTTTTTTTTTCTTGATTATATGGAGTTTGCATTTGATTGGTTTGGTTTGGCAGCTATTTGATCACTAAGTTATTTACCATCTTGAGATTGCATTGTCATTTGTGAGAAACTGATGGTAAAAGTCAGCATGTTGTTTTAGATAATCGGATTCAAATGGTTGATTTTTCTTCGGACTAATGTAGCAAGTGTGTTTATTTCCAATCTTTGACACAAAATCCTCATTTGATGATATACTTGTTTGTATGCTTTTATTTTTTCTGTCATTGGTGGTTATGTTCATTGCTCATTGGTGATACTCAATCTGTTGTTTTGTTTGTTTGTGTAGACTCGGTTAACCATATGTGAGGGAAATGATGGAACTGAAACATCGAATGGAGATGTGCTGATCTTTCCAGATATGGTCAGATACAGGTGAAGTTAATTACTTTCTTTTATGGTATATGACATGGCTTATAGTCCATGAGCACATGTAGTGATTCATTCTAGTTTGAAACCTATTACAGGAGATTGACTCACTTTGATGTGGAAACCTTCGTTGAGGAAGTCCTTGTTAAAGATGGTGAATGGTCTCCAGGAATCCCGGAGCCTCTGAGAGGCTGGTTTGTGTTTGTGTGCTGTCATGGTACTAGTGACAGAAGGTGTGGCGTTTGTGGGCCCGCTTTGGTTACCAGGTTCAATGCTGACATCGAAATGTATGGCCTTCAAAACAAGGTTTCTGTTAGTCCATGCTCACATGTTGGAGGGAGCCGATACGCTGGAAATGTCATCATTTTTGGCCCTATTCGCAGAAAAATCGCTGGTCATTGGTAATAAAGATCTACTTTTTTCAGTTGAATCGCCTTTTTAATCCGAAGAATTTGTTCATTACAATTTACAAACCATGTTTTTTTTCCATAAATTGCGAACAGGTATGGCTATGTGACCCCAGATGATGTCTCTACCTTGCTTGAGAAGCATGTTCGAAATGGTCAAATCGTGGATTCACTGTGGAGGTATATTCAATTCCTTCACCTTTTCTATAACCTCAGTAAATATTTGATGCTTCTCAGTCGAAGATCCCATGTAATTACTTAATATGCTCATAGAAGTCATTAATTTCCTTGTTGTTTATTTGATGTATTTTCGTTTCCTTCACCCTTTTTATAACCTCAGTAAATATTCAATGCTTCTCAGTCGAAAATCTCATGTAATAAATTAATATACTCATAGAACTCATTGTTGTTTATTTGATGTATTTTCAATTCCTTCGCCCTTTTTATAACCTCAGTAAATATTTGATGCTTCTCAGTCGAAAATGCCATGTAATTACTTGATATGCTCATAGAGCTCATTGATTTCATTGTTATTTATTAGGGGAGAAATGGGATTAACCGAAGATGAGCAGAAAAGCACTCAGCTTGAAAGGATTCAGATGAACGGTACCTCATCTTACTCATCTCAACCTAAGGATTCATGTGTACACATCTGTGGGCCCCATGTTGAGGGCTCGACGTGTTGCCAAGGCAATGTAGGCTTGCTTTGCTGTCAAAGCTCTCCAACAGCCGAGAGCAGAGAGTTGTCTGAGCTGAAAGAAGAACCTCGGAAAACTAAACCTGTGGAGAACAAATCCCCAAAGGAGGAAATGTCCAAATGGAAGAGTGACGGGCGAAAGGGCTTCTCCATGCCTACGTGGCTGGAAAACTGGGAGCGCGAAGATACGTATGCAACTCTTGCTGTCATGGCTTCTATTCTTTCTGTTACCTTCGCCTACAAATGCTACAAAAATCTGAACTGAATCGTGCTTTTCTGTTTTAATCTGTTTGTCGGTTATTAGTCTGTTGTAGTTTCAGTTTAAGTTGTTTGGAGGGTTTGTGAATAGCATCAGTTAGGGGTCCTTGTAAAGATGGGTGGGTGTTCATATTTTCAGGTTCGATATGCAGGTTTGTTCTAGAACTTTCTGGCTCGATATGGCATCAGTCATTCATTCTCGGGACCATGTTTACGCGATGTGATTCTATTCCCTGTGTAGTGTGTATCAGTTCGGGGAAATTAATGAAATGCTTTCTATTTCCAGAAAATGTGTATGCACAAGAACATCTTTTCATTCCATTCTTGTACATATAAAAGCCATTCTTGGTCTCCTTCAGTAGCTAACTGTTATAGCTAGTCATTACTCTCTCAGCCTTCATAGTATAAAACATGTATATGCATTTCTTAATATTAATGCATGGAACTCTCTTCCGAGCTTTTCCGAGTTCTTTGTCATTCATTTCTGGATGATTTCCAGAATCATGAAATCAAATTTAATTTGTTTTCAAAGAAAAAAAAAACCTGATTTGCAAATTACAAATCATTCAACATGAACATGAAATAGACTTTGTATTTTGCAAATTAAAAAGCATTGTAACATGCAAATAATTTAACCTTAAAATTTTTAATAATTTGAAAATAGTTTGGAGGTATTGAGAATTGTCTTATAAAAAATATTATGTAAAAGTAAAACTATTATCATGATGTATTGGATTCAGAATCATTTTAATACAACATATACACACAGTTATTAATAGTTAAATATATTTAAAAAATTATCTCAATCTTTGTGGAGATTTTCTCAAATATATATTAATAATGAAATAGATTTGTTGGTGATTGTGTACCATATGAATAATCTCAATATTAGTATAGCACTAATTTGATGTAAATAATACTTCCACCATAATAGTATCATTCCACCATTTTCGTTTATGTTCAGTGATATTGAAGTCAGATAGAAAGATAAACAAAAATAACGAAATAAATCGTAACGCAAATTAATTAAAAATTTTGGCCAACAGTATCTCACTCCTATCTGCAACGGTATCTCAACTCGGATGTTTGCATATAACAACTTAAATTTTTGTTGTTGCTAACTTCAATATGCTTGGTGATGATATTGAAGTCATCAACCGTGTAGAAAGATAAACAAACATAGCGAAACGAATCATGACGCAAATTAATTCAAATTTTTGGCCAAGTTTTATTCAATTAAAGCAGTATAAGAAGTACAAAATCAACTTGAATTTTAAATTCTCAGTAACAAAGGCATGATCCATTTTTGCATTGGTAGAGTAATGCTCCAATATCTTCACATGGACGCTTACAGTCCTCTTTAACTTTGCAGTCAAATTGATTCAACAGCCGTCCTGAATGTGAATAGTAATTTTAATATTAGTCAGAATGTGAAACAAAGGAAATTTACACGTATATGAGAAATAACCATGAAACAAATATGTGATTTTATTTTTTTTGAAATGAGATAAATATTTTTTATTAAATAGATTGGATATTAATTCAGGCTTTTCACCTTGATCTGCGAGAGCTGGATCACATTCACCTTGATCGCATCCATGTGCCACTGTTCAAACAAATAATTATCAGGTACTTTTTTCGAGCTTATTTTTACTGAAATAAACTGAATTGATATAAATTAAATTAAATTGAATTAAAATAAAGTGAAAATACTGTATTGAAAATAGAAATTAATAAAATTAGATTAACATGAATTTCATGTAGCCATTTTTATATTGAGAAACATTGATAGACTCAAGAGAAAAACGCTCATAGAGAATTGAGGATAAGAAATATACCGGAAGCAAAAATCAAGAAAAAGGCTAAAAAGATAACTTTAATTGACTTCTCCATATCAGCTATTGGTTATATTTATCTTTATTTTGGTGTTGCGGTGATGAATACTATTGAAATTGTGTCTAATTTATAGGAGACTTTTCACTTGTTCACAAATTAAATGAAGATAACTAGTAATAAATTTTGAGATTGCATTATTATGATATTCATTGTTGGATCTGCCCATATCACATGCCAATAATCTCAATGATTATTCATAGCTGAGATATTGGTGTTTCATGTGTCTTATTCATATATTATAAACACATGAAACTCTTAATGATTACAAGTAATAAATTTTTGAGATTGCATTATTATGATTATTCATAGTTGAGATCTGCCCATATCACATGTCGATACTCTTATCTAATCAGTCATGTCCAGTTCAATTCATATGATGTTGTGTTGAGATGTGTTGTGGTTCTTATTAATGATGTGCTTTGTTAATTTGTGTTGTGCTGTATTGATGAGTGGTGATCTGTGATGATCAGTGCTGCTCAGTGTTGTGTTGTGCTGATCTTGTACTGAATAGCGCTGAAAGCGTTGAATAGTATTCATTTGAGCTGAAGAATTATTTTTTATTACTCAATAAATAACAATTTTACTTAACTAATATCATTTTTACAAAATATAAAAATAGTGTCCATTAGAGTTTAAATGTGCTGCGCTGAGCAGTGCCGTGCTGATGAGTGTTGTGGCATGCTTAAATGTGCTGAAATAAGTTGTACTGACTCGCTCTGTTCCAACTCCCAACTAAACCATCTTATTTGACTTTTCGAAATCAAATAAAGACGAATTTAATCACGAATTTATTTTCGTTTAAATGTAAGATTGTTATCGTGTAATGTATTATTGGATATATAGTAATATGTTATTGTTAATAAGATTTTTTCAATATTTTTTTGTAAATTATAATGAATATATTCGTGTTCAAAATTGTATCAGTTTGACTTAAAAAAATCAAACCACACGTTTTGGTCTGGAGGGAGGAGTTTTTTGTCTAAGTAACCTTATTTTTTAAACTAAATATCAAAATAACACTCTTTCGAAACTAATTCTAAAAATAAGACTACTATATATGCTGAAATAATATTATAAATTACAAAAATTCTTGAACTATATTTAAATAACATTATGCTCAAAAATATTTGTATTTCTAATTAACCCCACTAACTTATGTTTCTCCCAATATTACACAATATCAATCATAGTGCTACCATTTTCAAAATAGTGCACTATGATTGACAATACTTTTATTCATTATACTCATTATATTCAATTAGCCCCGCTCTTGGACAAATTGGTGGGGCTAATTATAATAATCATGTGTTCCAATCATATGATCATGTTATTATCATAATAATAATTTGTCATGAATATGATGAATATATTTAAATTAACCTCACTAATTATAATGAATATATTTTTATTAGTCCCACTAAATCATAGTGTACTATGCTGAAAAATGATAGCATTATTATTGACATTGTGTAACATTGTGAGAAACATAAATTAGTAGGGCTAATCAGAATATATAAATATTTATGAGTATAATACTATTTAAATTTAGTTCAAGAGTTGTCGTAATTTATAATATGACTCAATCATATGTATAGGAGTATTACTTTTGGAATTAGTTTTGAAATAGTGTTATTTTGAGATTTAGTTTCAAAAATAAAGTTATTTAGGCAAAAATCAAATCCCTCCCAGGTCCCAACCAAAATGTGTTGTCTAATTTTTTAAAGTTAAACCGATACAATTTTGACCATGAATATATTCATTATAATTTACAAAAAAATTCAAAAATCTTATTAACAAATACACATTACTATATATCCAATAATATATTACACGTCGATAATCTTACATATAAAGTCAAGTAATGATTAATGATTAAAGTCGTCTCTATTTGATTTTGAAAAGTCAAGTAAGATGTCTTTTTTATAAATCTATCTATTACATAGATACATATTCTAATGTTGGACTATACTAAGAGACGCCACCATTGAATTTGTTAAGCACGATGAAGTCTTGCACTCCATCTAGGGGTGATCAAAGATACCCGTCCCGACCTACCCGACCCTTTGACCCATTGACCCGATATAAAATGACCATGTACCTTTTGTATTTTAGGTACGGGTACCCGACCCGTTAATTTTGCAAATTACCTAGTTCGGGTCCGAGTCACATAAATGTCACTTTCCGGGTACCCGAATACCCGGTATAGTATGCATTTATTTAATTAATTATAAATTTAATTATAATTTTACCTTTTAATATTAACATTTTTTAAAAAATTAAATACTATTAATCCTAACTAGACTCATCCTCTTACGTTTTCATTCCACCTTTCCAACCATTTAGTCTTTTGCTTTGATAGTGCTATTTCTTTTTCAACACAGGCGCACAACCACATCCCACACCGCACTGGAGTACATCCACTAACTTGCCTCCAATGATAATTATTTCATAATTTTATTAATATTTTCATATTAAATAATACTTAGTTAGTTTTGAAATTCCGGGACGGGTGACGGGCCGCATTTTCAACTTCCCGGAAGTACAGTACCCGAATTTTGAACACCCCTAACTCCATCCATTGACTAGTTCTGAGAAAACACTGCTTCACCAACGAGTCACAAACCACCGAAATCGAAACCACCAATCGGGCCACCTTGAATCACATGCAGTAGGAGAGACCACATTGGGGAACAACAACACAGTCCATTGGGCTATCCATGACCCAATAACACTGAGTATATGCCATTTCAATAATAACTCTAAAATGATTGTCATGGGAGTGAGTTGAACCTGGAACCTCTCAGTTATGAGAGGGTGGATTTTACCACTTCAAGCATGCCTCATTCACGTCAAATGAGATGGTTTAGTTGGGAGTTGAGACAGAGTGAGTCCATGTACAGTACAACTTATTGCAGCACATTTTAATATAGCACAACACTGGTCAGCACAACACAACACTCATCAGCATAACACTGTTCAGGTAAGCACATTTAAACTGTAATGGACATTATTTTTATATTTTGTAAAAATGATATTAATTAAGTAAAATTATTATTTCTTGAGTAATAAATTTCTTTTCTTGAGCTCAAATGAACACAATTCAACACTTTCAGCGCCATTCAACACAATATTAGCACATCACAACACTGATCATCACAGCTCACCGCTCATTAATACAACACAGCACAAATTAACAAATCACAACATTGATGAGCACAACACATCTCAGCACAGCATCAAACTGAACATGGCTTAGTAAATAAAAGTATCGGCATGTGATATGGGCAGATCTCAACTATGAATAATCATAATAATGCAATCTCAAAAATTTATTACTTGTAATCATTAAGAGTTTCATGTGTTTATAATATATGAATAAGACACATGAAACACCAGTATCTCAGCTATGAATAATCATTGAGAGTATTGGTATGTGATATGGGCAGATCCAACTATGAATATCATAATAATGCAATCTTAAAATTTATTACTAGTTATCTTCATTTAATTTGTGAACAAGTGAAAAGTCTCCTATAAATTAGACACAATTTCAATAGTATTCATCACCGCAACACCAAAATAAAGATAAATATAACCAATAGCTGATATGGAGAAGTCAATTAAAGTTATCTTTTTAGCCTTTTTCTTGATTTTTGCTTCCGGTATATTTCTTATCCTCAATTCTCTATGAGCGTTTTTCTCTTGAGTCTATCAATGTTTCTCAATATAAAAATGGCTACATGAAATTCATGTTAATCTAATTTTATTAATTTCTATTTTCAATACAGTATTTTCACTTTATTTTAATTCAATTTAATTTAATTTATATCAATTCAGTTTATTTCAGTAAAAATAAGCTCGAAAAAAGTACCTGATAATTATTTGTTTGAACAGTGGCACATGGATGCGATCAAGGTGAATGTGATCCAGCTCTCGCAGATCAAGGTGAAAAGCCTGAATTAATATCCAATCTATTTAATAAAAAATATTTATCTCATTTCAAAAAAAATAAAATCACATATTTGTTTCATGGTTATTTCTCATATACGTGTAAATTTCCTTTGTTTCACATTCTGACTAATATTAAAATTACTATTCACATTCAGGACGGCTGTTGAATCAATTTGACTGCAAAGTTAAAGAGGACTGTAAGCGTCCATGTGAAGATATTGGAGCATTACTCTACCAATGCAAAAATGGATCATGCCTTTGTTACTGAGAATTTAAAATTCAAGTTGATTTTGTACTTCTTATACTGCTTTAATTGAATAAAACTTGGCCAAAAATTTGAATTAATTTGCGTCATGATTCGTTTCGCTATGTTTGTTTATCTTTCTACACGGTTGATGACTTCAATATCATCACCAAGCATATTGAAGTCAGCAACAACGAAAATTGAGTTGTTATATGCAAACATCCGAGTTGAGATATCATTGTAGAGAATAGTGAGAATGATCACGAACTTTCGTTACAAATATCGAGATCGGATCGGTTAAATATCGGATCGATATCGTTCATATAATACATGACACGATCACGATCAAAATTATAAGGTCGTTTAGTAAATTAACGATCGACGATCATAAGAAAAAGTAGAACCCCAATATCTCTTAAAAATGTACTTCCTCCGTCCCATACACAATCACTTCCTTTTCTTTTTAGTTTGTCCCAACCAAAATTTCTTATTTTCATTCTCTTTTTCTTGGCAAAAAAATAACTATAAATGACACATTTACATTTTATAAGTTTCTACGTATAAGTATAATTATAAGTGATATTCATTTTTCACCCTCTAAAAATTAAAACATAACGTATACAATATTATCTCATACAAATTCGAGGCAAAATCAACTAAAATTTTTTGATCGGGACATAAAGAGTATAAAAAGTAATTGATTTGTAAAACGTGTCAGTTTTTGGTTTTGTGATATGCACGTGATGTATTTTACTCTTTTGTCCAAATACGGTATGCAAGTACCCAAATATTTTACATATTTTGATTTTTTTAAAAATTAGATAACTTACAGCGATAATATTATTTGTTAGTTGATATCTTGAAGTCTACGTCGAGTAAAGTACTGGCGGCTTGATGTAAAAAATAAAAATAAATAAATACATTGATTATTTAATAGATTAGTCTCTCAATTTTCAATATTGTCCACACCTTTAGAAAAAAAACAATACCCTCACCTACATATGATCATAGATTCATATACATACATCATAAAACACCAGTTGTTTTTGTTCCTCATTTTACATAATGCTTTTGTATTGTAAACTAAAAAACATTCAAACATACAAATCATACAAATTTTAAAAATTTTATGTATAGAGTTTTGATAATTTGAAAATAGTTTGGAAGTATTGAGAATTTTCTTATTAAAAATATAAGTAAAAAATGAAAACTATTATCATTCAGAATATCATTATAATATACCATATACATAAAATTATTAATAGTTGAATATTTACATAATTAAATCCAATATATTTACAAAGTTATCTCAAGTTTTGTGGAGATTTCTCAAATATATATTAATAATGAAATATATTTCGTGGTGGTTGTGTACCATTTGAATAATCTCATAATTAATGTAGCACTAATTTGACGTAAATAATACTCCTCGTCCCAACCAAAAAATATATTGTTTGACTTTTAAAAATTAAAGTGGGACAATTTTGATCAAGAATATCTCCATTTTAATTTATAAAAAGATATTTTAAAAAACCTTATTTAAAAGTATATATTATTATAAATTTAATAATATATTACATGATAATAGACTTACATGCAGATTAAAAGAATTAATAGTTAAAGTTGTGTGTTTTTTAATTTTGAAAAGTCAAATAAAATATTTTGAATAGAAAATGAGTAGATAAGACTGGCCGGTGATATGGAGGGTTGACTATGAATAATTCATAATTATGCAATCTTAGAATTCAATACTAATATTCTTAATTTAATTTGTGAATAAGTGATAATTCTCCTATAAATTAGACATAATTTCAATATAATTCATCACCACAACACCAAAATAAAGATAAATATAAGCAGTACAGCCGATATGGAGAAGTCAATCAAAATTGCTTTCTTAGCCTTTTTCTTGATCTTTGCTTCTGGTACATCTCTTATTTTCGATTTCTCTGGATCTGTATATACAATAAACTTTTTTTTCTTGAGTTTATCGATATATATATCAGTTCAGTTTAGTATAAGAATGACTATGAACTTCAAATTAATTTACCTTTTTTTTAAAAAAATTCTATTTTAATACAATATTTTCACTTCATTTCAATCAATTTAGTTTATTTCTGTAAAAATATGCTCGAAAAAAGTGCCTAAGTTCTATTGATTTTCATTCTTATTAACATTATTTTTGGATCTTTGATTTTACTCTTAATTGTTTGTTTTAACAGTGGCACAAGGATGCGCCAAATTTGGAGATTGCCCTATTTCCTGCAAATGTAGATACGGTCAATGTGAATGCGACCCAGCTTCTGCAGATGAAGGTGAAAAATTAAATTGTCCAATCTATTTTGATTAAAAATAGTCCTTGTGTTTATATAGATTTATTTTAATTTTTTTGTTGAAATCACTATGCAATTCTTTTGAAAATATATTTTATTATTAATTTTTGACAATTTTTTTAATTGATTCTGACTAATATTGAATTTACTATTTACATTCAGGATTGAAGGGACAGGCTAATGAATTTCAGTGCACAACTAAAGAAGATTGTGCTGGTCAATGTGCAAATGTAGGATCATTATCATATGACTGCAAAGATGGAAGATGTTGGTGTTACTGAGAATATAATTTAAAAAAATTAATAATATTGTACTTCTTATTTTGCTTAATTGAATCAAAGTTGGCCAAAATTTTGGACTAATTTGATTTTGTCATTTTTATTTGCCTTTCTATATTTTTATGTTAATATATAAAAATATGATCCAAAATCAATTAAGAAATTTTGACAAGAACAGATGGAGTATAAAAGATAGTGGATTTATAAAGGGTGTTCATTTTTTGTTTTTTTTTTATATACACCCTCTACTATTTTACTGGTATTTAAATACGGAATTAAGTACGAAAATATTTTGATTTTTGAAAAGTTAGACAACTTACGGAGTAACAATGTTATTTCATTGATATTCTGCACTATGCCGAGTAAAATACTGGCACATTAATGTAAAAAATAAAAATAAATCCATTGACAATATATTAGTCTCTCAATTTTCAATATTTATCCACACCTTTAGGAAAAAAAAACAATACCCTCAACTACATATTATCAAAGATTCAAGCACATGTACATACATCATAAAACACAGTTGTTTTTGTTCCTAATTTTACATAATATAACATTAATTATTTAAATGTTCCATTCTCTAAATATATATTTTGCTTTGAATTTATTCAAATATAAATATTCAAATCTTCTATCTCATCCCAATAGTATCTTATTAAATGCAAATTACATCATAAAACACTTTCACAGTAGACTAAAGATCAATTATCCAATAGATTTTTAAATTTAACCCTTCTTTTCACACTCCCCTGCCTATCATACCCTATGCCAATCTTGCTATGCATCAACTTCATAGCCAAATCTGCATTTCCTGCCTTCCTCAAACCATTGATCAAAACTGTCCTAACCCTAGCTGGAACTTCCCGTTCCCGATCCACAAAGCCGTCGGCCAACCAGCATGCCTGTTCTATCCTCCCAGCCCTGCACAGAACATTGATCATATCTTCAAGGGCGGTTTCCAGAACCACCCCCATTGGAGCCAAATCGTCAAGAATCTTACACGCGCGCGAGACTTTACCCGACAGGCAAAGCCCCGTTGCAAGAGCCCTAAATGAAGCGGGGGTAGGAGTTATTCCCTTGTCAATCATGGCATTCCAGACCTTGAGTGCCTCTTCGTTCCGGTGGTCTTTAAACAGGCCGGTGATCAGAATCGTGTAGGTATAAACAGTTGGATCGCATCCTTCATCTTCCATTCCCTGCAAATATGCAACAGCCTCATTCAGTTTCCCGTTCTTGGCCAATGCATCGATGAGCACATTGTAGCAGTATGAATCCCTAGGAATCCCTCTTCCAAACATCTCGTTAAACAGCTTCTCAGCCTCGGGCACTTTCCCAGCCTTCCCAAGGCCATCAATGAGGCTCGAGTACAGCACAGTATTTACAGAAACGCCATTCCCTTGACAATATTCAAACCATTGGATCGCTTCCTCTAACCTCCCGTTTTTGCACAGACCGTTTACAATGACTCCATAGGTAACCTCGTCAGGTTCCAACCCATCGGTCTTCATACTGTTAAACACCGTCATTGCAGATTCAAGGTTTCCGTTCTTGACAAAGGAATCAATCAAAGAAGTGTAGATAGCTACATTGGCTTTGCACCCCTTTCTACGCATACTTTCAAACACGGCATACCCTTCTAAACACTTCCCTTCTTTGCAAAGCCCGCCTATCACTAAACTATATGCGTGCTCGGGTATCTCCATCTCTCTTTCCTCCATTTCTTGATAAAGCCCAACACAAGAACTCAAATCCCCTTCTACATAACATGCCTGAATCAATGTCATATAACTAATCTTATCCGGGTCGATATCTCTCCCTCCCATTTCCCTGAACTTCTCCATGGCTTTCTGAATCTTACCGACCTTACAATACCCTTTAATCATAGTGTTGTAAGTGACAACATCGGGCGAGACTTTCCCGCCCTCCATAACCTCGAAAACCTTCTCAGCAGACACAATGTGCATCGAATTAACGAGACCATTAACCAAGAAATTGTATGAATACAAACTAGGCTCAACACCATTCTTTTTCATCTCCTGCCATACCCACAACAACTCCTCAACCATTCCCGCGTTCCCGAAACACCTAATCAGTGAATTGGCAGAGTTCAAATTCATCAACAAGCCCCTCCCCTTCAACTCTCTAAACACTACCTTAATTTCATCAAAACAGTTTGCAGCTGACAGAATTTGAATGACTGAAACAAAGCAATCGAGATTGTGGGAATAGCCAGTCTGCTTACCAGCCCACCTGAAGAACCGAAAGGCGGTGTCGCCTTTCCCGGCGAGCCTCTCCGATTTCAACACGAAAGAGGCAAAACCAGGCGACAGTTTGATCAGATAATTTCTGCAGAAAGTTGTTAAATTGATCTCCATTTGTGCAGAACCGTCTAAAAGGTTGAGAATTTGAGGAACCCATGGGGAAGGCTTGAGATGCTTCGGGTCCTTGACGAGGTCGGAGAGGTCGATGAACGGCTCCACCCACTCCGGCGGCGGAAGCGAGGCGGAGCCACCGCTGAAAACCCATCTGGGTTTCGGACCAAAATTTGATCTTGGGGGTTTTGGCGGGAGAGAATAGGGTTTGGAGATGGTGAAGAAGGTACGAGGTTTAAGGTGTGCTGCAATGGCGGAAAGGGGGTTTTTTTTTAGGGTTCTGTTCATGGTGTAAACTGTAAAGTGGGAAATGTTAGAAACAAGGAGGAAAGAGAAAATTAAAAATGGAGCGAAATTTATGTTTGAATAGTCAAAATTAAGAAAGTTAAATATAAGTTTGTATGTTGGTCAAAATTATGTCGTACGGGGTCAGTAGAGTGAGATTAGATTAGAATACTCGTATCAGATTAACGGGATCAGTAGAACGAGATTACATTAGAATAATTGTATCAGATTCACGTCGTTGTAGTGAATGTATCACATGTGCTTTCTCTCTCTAGCTGCAATAAAAAAATCCTAGGATTTACTGATCTTATTTTATTATCCGTATGTCAATAAAGTTTAATTCGATTTGCGAGTTTGAATAGAGTTTTTTCTTAGAGTCCTACTCACATTAAATCCTAATAGTGACGGAATTAGAAATATTTTTGATGGAGGGCGATATATACAACAAAAGATATTCTAGCTATACGCACAAATCTCGTCGGCCGAACATTTTGAACTACTGTTCTGAATAAATTACACAACGCTGATGCGAATGAATTTCAAGTCTGGCGCGCTTTCTCCCGTTTTGTGTTAAATTTTTAAATTTCTAAATCCGCCACTGATCACTTGGTCACCAAATTTAGGTAGAGCGACCAATCTCTCTCACCCTCCCTAATTCCTAATTCCGTCACTGATCCTAAATCTTGTCAAAATTACAGCTTTATTGGCCTATCTAATTTACCTCTTTGAATTCATGCCACTAATGAAGGCCTTCTGCTACCAGTAGTTCAATCTTTGATCTAGTTCAAGGATAAAAAGGAACATGAAAACACACAAGAAGCAGTGTTGAAACAGTTACTTTAGATGAAAACTTCTAATACAAGGTAAAATCCAGACGATGTCCGGTAAAAAGTAAAAACCTCTAGGCAGTAACAGTAATATTATATACCTCAACACCGGTATTATCTACTTATGACTTAGCTTAGTGAATACAGTAAAGTACATCACAGTACAAGGTTGAGTTGACATTGTGCAGACATCAGAACTACATTCTCTAAAACCCCTCCAAAACCCGAAGATGGTCTCATTCCGGCTTACAGTCAGCATTGTTAATCTTGATATCCCTCAGGGAGTTGCAGATCCCATTACTTTGGTTCCCGAACTTCTGGAAAGTGGATTCTATGGTCTGTGCGATCTTGGCATCATCGGCATCGGGCTCGGGGAAGCTCACGTGGAACGATCCCTGCTTGATGGGAGCGTGGGAATGATCACGACGCTCAGCCTGCCTCGCCTTCTCGATCGTGTAGTTGTACAGCTGCTGATGGAAAGTATGGTCGAGAGAGAAACAGTTGTCGACTGTTCCATTTCGGGAATACCTAGATGATCCCGAGCCTTCTCTCTTGCAAAAATGTGGCAGAGTTGCATAGTCCATTATCTGCAAGAAAGGAACTTCCTTTATGATAACCTAGTACTATAGTTATTATTCAAGAGTGACTCGAATTCGGAGAAAAAAAAAAAAAAAAAAAAAAAAGACAAACGCTCGGGGATTGGAAAATGTGTGTGTATGTGTGTGAAATCATCAAAATTGTGGTGGAGGAAATCGATATCAATTCATGATCATTTATAGCTAGTTATCGAGAATGGATTATTTATTACCTTGAGTAATTCATCTTTTCCATTTCCAGACAGCACCTGTACCTTCTTTCGGGTTCTTTCCTGCAGCAGAGGCCGGACAACCTGTAAAGACGGGAACTTTCGTTAAGAGACGTCACAAAACAAGCATGAAATGACCTTCTAATGGATCAAAACCTAGAAAAATGGCAAGACTCGGTATTAATTACATATACTAACCTTCCAGCAAGCTGAAAATATATAAGGTGCATTCACAATGAAATATGTCTCGGTTTTTTCGGGATAATTCAAGTCGTCTATGGTCGACAGAACTGTAAGTAACTGCAAGAAGATACATAACTCGGTATTATCATCACCAGTGGTTTGGAAAGGCAAAACCGATAAATTGGAAGAATAAGATGCAATCTAAAGTTCATAATACCTTAATGTGGTTCAGTGAAGAAAGCTTCAGGCCAGTCATGTCCAAGACCTTTATACAGGTGCCGATGTGCCGGTTATACTTCATCGATGCTCCAGGCTGAAATATCATAAATCGGTAAGCCAAAAGAAAATCAACAAAGACCGAATTTGTCATATGAATGCAATATAAAAATCCTACCAGAACGACACGGTCTCTGTATTCATTCACTTGGATGTGAGACTGAACATAGTAGTTTATCTAAACAGAAAAAATTAAACACTTAGTCAGCATCGTAATAAACCATATCATTAAAAACCAGCTTCGTAACAAATACCGAAATCTAGAAAAGGATTTTTCGGGAGATTAAAGAAAGAAAAAGGATCTTACAGATGCTTTGTCAAAAGTGCTGAGTCCAGCCCCGATAGAAATGACAGGCAGACCCTAAACAATACCATGATTTAAGAGTTAGTCTCAACGAAAAGTGCAATACTTGAACAATTTGAGAAGATACAGTACCTCTTTTGAGTATCCAGACATTCCTATGAGATTGGAATCCCGCAGACCTCTATACAGATCAGAAGGGACAATTGGCTTCTGAAAAATTGGAAATACCGACAACAAATCAGAAATTAACAATTTTTAACTTATTCAAAGATGAACTAATCTGGCAAAAACTTAATTTGCAACATTTTGCGAATGTATAACTTAAATGCGTGATAAAGTAACTAGCTTTGACGATAAAGTAACTAGCTTTGTATCTTAACAAGATTCTATATGAACAAATGAGCATTCTTGGCTTCGATGAATGCGTATAGATATACAAGGTATGCAACTCATAAGCTCGTAACAGAGCTTAAAAATAATTCTGAACTCAAATGCCGAAGAAGACATCACTAATTGTCATTCAAAGCTACTTAAAACACTCAGTAGCAACAAACAGAAAGTAAACTACTCGAGTACTTAAAAAGAAGACGGTAGTAACTCACCGATAAGATGCTATCGATTTCATTTTCTATCCTCCAGTTCAAGCAGTCAACAAGCTACAAAAAAGGCAGACACGTGAGAACGGTTATGATCAGAAAAATTCAGTTACCATGACTAGTTAGACGACTATGATCAGACCATTTTATGAGCTTTGGCAACGTTCCCGTCCCTCGCCTTGAGAAACCTCGCAAGAGCCTCCTTCGGGTATCCCTGATGCACATTCTGATAAACAAGAAAAACAAAACCATGCATCACCAAATCTATCCAACACCGACACCCAATCCAATAAACATCGACACGCAAGTATACAACCATAATCACCATTCTTCGACAACCTACCACTGATCTAAACTCAAAATCTAAGTCATGATACAATGCATAGCTAACAGAACCATCAGAAAACAGTTTGACTTGGCATTGACTACCAGAAAGACAGTTTTTTTACCACAGTAAATCATCCATGGAGCTGATAAACAACCAAAACCACAGCCACAGATCAAAAGCCTGCTTTAAATCAGATCAAACAAAACCAGGCAAATGGGTAAAAAAGGGCTAACCTGAAAAGTCTTCTTCAGTGGCTCATCAACTGCAAACACACAAAAACAAGAGAAAGCATCAGCAACCATAGATCCAGAAGATAAAGGAAATCAAGTCAGAGAAATGTGGGGGAAAAGGAACTGACTTTCTGCCATTAAAGCATGCAATTGCTCGATCATTTCCTCTGTAACCAGCACCATTCTGAGAATCCTTCTGCAAATGAGTGGATTCAGAGCAGGGATTGGGATCGTGGGATTATTACCTCGTCCTTCGTTTTCACTTGTTCCAATAACTCTTGAGGCCGGTCGGTGAGGTTTTTTATTGGTTTCAGACAAGAGGTCTGGCTTGTCTGATGAGTGGTGAAGACTTGAGAGGGAGAGGCCTTTTGTGAAAGTAAACAAAGAGCTGAATGTGTGAACAAGTACAATGTTTTTAATGTCACTTTGACCTTAAGCTTTTATAAAATCAAAATTAATAATTAACTGGATTTATTGATCAACATCTTTATAATGCATAGGATTCTAAAGTAAATCAAATTATATATTTGGCCTTCCTATTTTGTAGCTATATTGGTGATTAATTTGTATGACTTTGGATAATTCAATGGTCTTTTTGGAATTAGTGATAATGGTAAAAAAAAAAAATACCAAAAAATATCATGAAATGAGATTCTGTCAGATTATCTATATATCTAAATAATGATAATTGATAATGTTGTCAAAAAAAATAATGATAATTGATATATTTAGACAATCTTATTACATTACAAAATCTCATTTTTATCCCACTTATTTATATAGTTTATTGTTAAAGTTCATTCTCTTCAGATTATATAAATATGTTTCACTTCAGTTTTGATAAAAAAAATCAATCTTATGAAAATTTTATAATTTAATTGTACTATTATTTCTTTTGATAACTGTCTATTTCAATTCAGTTTAATACTTTTCAGTTTATTTCAATTGTAATGATATTCTAATTTTTAATATACAAATAGACTATATATAGGAGTGGAAAATTATAATTCATAAATGTCGGTTTGACCAATAAAATTAAAATGTAATTTTTAATCTCAACAAAACCACCATTGTCACGTTTTTTTCACTGTGGCACGTAGTTTTTGGGGATGCATCTATTTTTAGGAAGATTGTTCTTTTTTTAGAAAGTTGATTACAAGTACAAATATGATTTCTCTAGAAGAATTATCTAATGCGCTTATTTTAATAAAAAATTCTATCTCTCAAACAAAATTGACTGCTGATATATTTATAAAATAGTAAATTAATTTGCTCGGAAAGAGTATTCACATTAGTGGTTCATTGGGGTTAAAAATCTTCATTTACTAGGAGTTAATCTTTTCCGATATGAGCCTAAATATTTTCCGATGAAAAATATTTATATAAGTAATGTAAATAAAATTTGAATAAGAGAAGAATTACTCTAGCTTCACATGTAACTTGGGTATTTTTCGAATTTAGATTTTTTTTATTATAAAATATTGTGTGATATTCGAGTACATTGCTTTTATTTCATCGATACTGGTTTGGTGTTTAGTGACCGATCTTTCTCTTGTTGTTTCTATTAATATAAACAAAATATATCAGTCACTGATCACGTAAGATAAACGTAAGTATGATAAATAAAATATTTCAGTCATCGCTCATCGTTAATATAAAATAAAATTTGAGTCTAAACCCTAAATATTTTAAAACTAGCTAGGTTTTAGAAGATATTTCTTCCTAATCATTCTTAAACTTATATTTTTTAAAACTAATTATGTTTTAGAAAAGATTCTTCTTTAGTATTCTTAAACTTATGTTGACTAAAATGAAATGGTGCAAAGTAAGTAAAAAAAAGTAATTGTTCCCAACTCATTTTGGCTTCTTTTTGTTATCTCCGACTTATTATATTTAGACACCACTAAAGATTGTTAGGCACACGAAAAACCCCTTTTTCCCTTTTACGTAATTTTTATAAAAGCTAAAACTAAAGTGCTAAATGAAATTTTTTTGTGCATGAAAATATTGACAATATAAAATGAATTTTGTTATATGCAGTTCAATATTTTAATTTTATATCTTAAAATACGGTATGAATTTATAACAATATCCTTATTTATTATATTTATTGGGAAATTCAATAATATTTCGGGACAACATTATAGTTTCATTAATATTTTAAATTATGACTGAATAAAATACTGGAATGTGTATATATTTTCCGCATAAAATTTGGTCGACTTAAAACAATGGCGTTTGCACTATATGACGAATAATTTGGCCGTTTGGTAAAGTAATTAACAGATAGCGAAACTTCATAAGTAAGAATGCATCAAAAATTACAAGAAAAAATAAATTAAATGATGAAATTTATAGCCATACATTTGGTGATTTCGTAATCTTTTGGTAAAGAATTTTTAAATACCTTTTTTCCTGTTTTGGACAGGTCTTACTTTTTCTGAATTTCGTTAAACATACTTTTCCTTTTATATTTCTTGAATAGTAATGAAAGTAACATCTTAATCAATTAGGACTGATTAAATTTACACATAATCTTTCATAAGGCAGTCTTATCCTAAGCACAAATAATCCTTTTTTATGGTGAGACAGTTCGATGTTTCGTTAATTGATGTTATATTATTTGATGATATAGTAACTTGTATTATGTAGAGTATTTTTAACAACATTATATGATCGATCATTATGAAAAGGAAATTACGAAATATCAATCTGCCCTATTATAAAACCGTATTATATAAAACTTTCTCATTCACAAGTCACATGAGAATTCAAGTTCTGTTTTTGATACATTCACTACAACGATCGAATGTAGTATAAAGATTCGACAATTATCATATTCTAATGTCATTCTATTGATCTCACACTTGTGTTCTCACACTCGCTGAGAACGACACGTTTATCAGAGCGATCTCAGTTAAAGAGAAAGGTATTTCGGAGTCTGAACTTGCAGAATCCTTGGCATGCCACGCAATCATCTCGCAGGCGATACAGCTTGAACTAACAGATGTGATATTTATCGGCGATTCGCTTGGCTTAATGAAATGGATCAGAGGTGAGGAGGAGCCGCCTTCAAGGTGTGCACAAATAATTGATAATATATGTAATCTTCTTAGATTGCATAATTTTACACCGCCCTTTTGGGTTCCTAAAGATCGGAATGTGTTAGCTCATTCGCAAACTACTTATGATAAGTGAAATGAAGCAGGTGATACTGTGTGAGATTCCCCGCCTCAATTTTCCTTGTGAACAAATACTAGACTTTTCAATAATATGAAATGAATTATTGTTCAAAAAAATGCCACTCTACTGATCTCATACGTAAAAGTTTTATTTAAAAAAATGGAAAATGATGTTTGTGTTTGCATAAAATATATATGGACAGCGGGGAAGCATGAAGGGATGAATATTCGATGAAATTGATATGATACGATATTTAAGTCCCATCAAAAATCAATTTACAAAGGAAAATCCTACTCACCCTATATGATAATACTACAAAATATAGTATATTCCATTTTTTAAAAATAATTGACGGTGCTCAATTCGTTCCTTTTTGTTATCACCGTCCTAAAAGTTCAAATATTATTCTCCACTCGCATAAAATACACATTTATCATTCCCTTTGTTTTTCACACTTTCATCATATATTTAAATTAATTATTAATAATATCAAATGTGATATTATTAGAACAATTGCAATGTAATAAATGCGTGATATTAAGATATAATTCTTTTTACTATCTGATAAAATATGTATGTTCGAAAAAATTAATGGTTAAATTTGTGTTGAATAGTGTAAAAATATTTGAAAAATAATTTTTTAACCGATGAATTGTATTTTATATTACTGAAAACGTCATTAGTAAGAAAAAACATTAGTTCTAACTAAATTTTAAAAAAAAGGTTAGAACGAATAAGTAACATGGCATGATCAACTTTATAATATTCTTAAAATGAACGTCATTTTAAATTATATTTTAACGATGCATGCTGCGCAACATAAATAAAATTCTATGAAGGGAATATTCTTCTGGACAGAAATTTCTGGATTCGATATGTTAAACATTTGAAACCGTTGAAAAAAGTCTGTACTTTTTAATGACTTTAATCGTGCATCAGAATCTTAATGAGTAATATACTAATATTCAAAGAAAAAGAAATGCAAGAAACAAAATATAAGAAAGAAAAATATTATGTAATACAATGTGAAAGAACCCTTCATTATGTTATGATATTAATTTTGTTTGTATCATAAGAAAACTTATGTAATTGTAGTTACATTTTTCTGATTTGAATCAGTTAAATGATAATTGTGTATATTTTTGCAAATAAAAGCTTATAATATTGTGGCGCAATTGAAAATTTTAGGTCAAAGTTATTCTAACGTAAAAATGAACAAAAGAGGTTTTAAGAGATGTAACTCTAACTCTGGTGTGGCACCCTAACACTTTAATTGTGAATAGCGGTAGAACTACCATCAATCAGAAATGGAGTCAGGATTTCTAAAATTGGTGGCCAAAATATTTTGGTCCTGACGGATCGGAGAAATCACGCACTGCCGGGGCAGGCGGGCGGAGCACGGGTCGGGCATCAGTGGCAAACTCGGGCAGTGGCGGAGCCGCGGAGGTAGGCGATCGGCTGCGACTGGTGTTTGATCGGAGATTCGGAGGCGACAGTTGATTGGGCTGTGAACGGGCGAAGGGAATTGGTTTTGAATTTATTTCGATCGACGAAAAAAAATGAGCAAGACAGTGACTAGAGGCTAAATGGAGAAAGATATTTTTTGGAGTTTAAATTTAGGTGTTTGCTATATGCAGATCCAGTTTACTTTTGCAGGTCTAATGAATGTGGGAAAATACCATAATTACCCTTCATTCGTTTATTAGTTTTTACAAATATATTTCTGAAACCCTAACATTGAATTCCTAAACCCGTCTATGTAATGTGTTGTGCGGAATATGAGAAAACAGCAAACTAAACGTAAAAGGAAAAACAAGAACACAGAGATTTACGTGGTTCACCAATGATTGGATACATCCACGGGAAGGAGACGGATTGTATTAGATAGGTAACCAGATTACAATGTTCCTATCGTCTAATACCCAGAAAACAGTACAAACTAGGTTGCGGCAAGTGAGAGAGTCTTATAGAGCCTCTTTCACTAAACTCTAGGTACTGGGCCCGAAAACACACTTTTGGCCCAAGTCACCAACACCTCAGTAGAGAGGTAACCCGTACCGTTGGACGAGACCCCCGTGCTAACTCGCAGTAGCGGCTATTACGGCATTCAAGGCATATACCAACATAATGATTGAATACGTGTCTAAATCATAAATTACAATTTTGTGAATTATAATACATATTTAAGAGGGACGTTATTGTCACTTCAGATTTAAGTTGGAGCTGCAAAAACAAATTGGACCCGCATATAAAACCACCCTAGATTTAACCTCAAAACTTAATATAAAATATGTATAAATAATAATTAGTAGTATTTTTCAAAAAAATGTGAATGGTAAAATAATCATTTTAAAAATTTTAAACTGAAAAAAAAAAGTTTTGAAGAAAATTAGGTGGCATTTGCCACCATTACACCATGCCAACTCCGCCACTGCTTTCAATGTGTTAGATAACGATCGTCAAGTTCACATTTTTCTCAGATCTAAGTGCGTCTGCAAAATGAAACTTATGTTATAATTTTGTTTAAATAGGCTCTTAATTTGTATATATATATATTTTATGGATTTAAGAAAATTCGAAAATTCCCAAAAAGTTGAAAGAGATACTCCCCTACAAAGATTGAAAAGGACCACCCTTTGGATTATAAAGTTGAGGGGGTGAAAGTCTAAAAAAGTAAAGGTTAAAGGGTTAGATTAGATAGAAGAAGATGGGATGTCCTTGTCTAGGGCATGCTAGTGTCTTTGATGTGGGTGATGGCCATTTTTAAAGGCCTAAATATCTTTTTCAACTTCTTTTTAATCACTACTAATATCTAGGTCCAAAGCCTAGTGAAATGATGATGTATTTAATAAATAAGTGTAATATTTTTTTTTTAAAAATTCATTTATTTTCTCCCTTCTCAAATTAATTAATCTTTACTAATCGGATCGATATAAAATATACTCAAAAATTACATTATGATCACTGCTCTCTCAATCAGAAATAAAATCAAAACAAGATATACTACTAATAACAAAAATAATTACTCTATCCGTTCAACCAAAACTTCTTCATTGACTTTTCAAATATCAAACTAAGCTCGCTTTAACCATTAATTTTATAGATTCCTTATATCGTATGTTTTTAAATCATTATTATTTTTAAGTTTTCTAACCCATACAAATAAACATTCACAATCAAAATCGGGTTAGTTTCATTTTAAATAGTCAACTCAGTAGTTTTTAATAGGATGAAAATAGTAGTAAGGATAGGAATAAACAAAATCAAATTATACACAATAATATATTTTTTTGAGAAAATCACCATAAGAGCTACCATAAATGTTTAGGAAAATATCTACAAACTTTAGAGGCAAATTTTAATTCACAATTACTGTAATTTGATTTGAAGAATTGAATATCACATCAATTTTATTATATTAGTTGTTGTATTAATCACAAGTTTATGATGAATTTGATTTATTTTTTGAACCTTAATATCCTGTCACATCTCATTAGTTGCACTATTAATCACATTTTTCTAATAGGTACATGCTTTAATGGTAGTGAGAAATGTTGTTCAATCGAAGTAACTTGAAAACCAAATTATTTTTTTTATATTATTACTATTTTATAATAAATAAAGAAATAATGAACAGATTATAAAATTTAATTATTTATTGAGATGATTTGTATTAGATTATTAATTCATGATCATAGATATATAGTAACGTTTAGAACAGAGAATCATCAAGCGGGGATAGCTCAGTTGGGAGAGCGTCAGACTGAAGATCTGAAGGTCACGTGTTCGATCCACGTTCACCGCATTTTTAACGCCCTATCAATTATTTATTTTTTATTTTTTTGAAATAGATTCAAATGTAGATTTATATGCAATATAGATATCAAATTATAGGGAATATACTATACAAAACTAATTCGAGAGATGTTGTCGAGGTTGAGAGGCTATACGATTATTATGTCGGGTTTAGCGCGTGATCATGAATCGTCTTTTTGTTAAAGTATCACGATACTAATTTACCTTCATCTTTATAGAAGTGTTTTACCGTGTTACTACAACTCGGTATGTTTTGGTACTTTATAGAACTCATTGAAAGATTGTTATGAGATTTTTCTACTTAATCGTGTGCTGGATCTACGCCTATTACCTGCTATTAAGTGGATCTACCCGCTTAAAAGAAAGCGGGTTCAGATCCATCAGGATTGGTACGAGGCAAATGTAAAATGTATTGTGTTGAAATAATGATGAAATTGATGATAGAATTAAGTGTAAAAATGATGCCTTTATCTTGGCAATGAATAAGAGTTGAGGTAACCAGAAGAATTACACATATGGTGGGGATTGATATAATGTCAACACTAGTAAAACAAGTATTGCCAATACAACAAATGCAGCTGTTCCTCAACAACAAGGAAAAATATGATATCATCAACAAACTAACAAACACAGAAAGAAGCATAACAAAGCCACTAGAAGAAGTCAAACTCCAGATAATTGTCTGAGTTCTGCTGAGGTTGTGGCTTTTCACACACAGGTGCTGCTGCTGCTGCCGCCGCCGCCGCCGCCACTGGCGGTGTTGGAGCCGGCAGCTTCTCGATCTCGAACGGCCTTGGGATGTCGGGCGGGCTTGCACAGCGAATGAGGGCCCAATTCACGCCCTCGAAGAAAGGATGCTGCTTGATCTCAGTTGCTCCTCGTTTATACGCCAGCCTGTGCTGTGGCTCCTTAACTAACAGGCCTCTGATCAGATCCCGGGCCGAGAAGCTGACAACGGGCGATTCTGGAAATCTGAGTGGCTGCCCGACAACGTTGAACAGTGTAGCTCGGTTTCCCGACCCCTTAAAGGGTGTCTTCCCGAACAAAAGCTCGTAGAGAAAGATCCCAAATGTCCACCAGTCGACTGCACTGCCATGCCCTTCACCCTTGATGATTTCTGGTGCGAGGTACTCGTGAGTCCCGACAAATGACATGGACCTCGCGCTGGTGGGCTCAGCGATGAGCTCGGGGAGCGGGCTTACTTGGTTGCCTATCTCATTCTTGGGCTTCCTGTCCTTCTTGGACTTGCTCGAGAAAAGCCCGCGTGGAGTGAAGCAGGAGGTGGGGACCACACAGGACGGTTGGATGCACGAGGGCTCGATACAAGCTGGCTGAGCACAGTAAACCGGGTTGCGGCGGAGTGGCTCCGTGTCCATGGACGCGGATTTGACGAGTGTCGGGCTGACAGCGCAGCGAAGGGAGAGGTCAAAGTCGGAGAGCATTATGTGTCCATCTTCTCGGACAAGAACATTTTCAGGCTTTAGGTCTCGATAGACTATCCCGAGCATATGGAGGTATTCCAAAGCAAGGAGCACTTCAGCAACATAGAATCTGCATAATATGTGTCGAGTTAATCAGCATTTCAGAGACAAGTATCACAAAGATTCAATACCGAAGCATAATTTACTAATTGAGAATGTTCGTGATGGGCAAAGCAAGTTCATTCTAGCGTCATTTAGGGGCTAATTTTCACAGAATCCATCTAATTTTCAGTCTAGCTTAATTTAGAGCCAATTTTCACAGAATCGGTTCTAATTTTCTGCAAATTTATAAGATAAAACTATACCAAAGATAAGGCTAATATAGTCATCACAACAGCTAGTCCTAGAGCACGAATAAGTAAACCAGTAAAAGTAAAATTTAGAAAAATTTAGGCATTTTCCATTTTCACACGTCGGCAGACAAATGTTCGAAGCTCATAAGTCACACGACACACAACTTATTGTTTACTTGAGCATCGAGGGAAAGTTCATTCTAGACTCATTTTGTGCCAAATATTGACCGTATCTGTTCTATTTTTCAAAAGATAGAGTCACATAATTACCAGATAAAAAACAATACCGAAAATAAGCAAGCCAAGCACATATTAGATCAAGATAAATATCACATAATCAGTTAAAGTTAATTGAAACTACTACGAGAGGCAAGGATGAGCTAGCGTACGTACTTCACAGCTTGTTCAGAAAAATGCTTTCCCGGTTGCCTCTGCCTAAGAGTGTGCAAGTCGCCTCCCGGGCAAAACTCCATCACCAGACAAGAGAACTTCTCGGTCTCAAAATGCGTGTACAAACTCGGGAGGAAAGGATGGTCTAGACACTGAAGAATCTCTCTTTCTGTCTGAGCCCGAAGCAATTTCTTCCGGCTTGCTAATGACGCTTTGTCCATAACCTTCATGGCAAAATAACACTTTGTGCCACACAGCTCTGATAGATAGACACTTCCGATATCTCCACAGCCGAGCTTTTTAAGCAGTCTAAAATGCCTCAAATCTAAGGCCCCTTCCCTCACCCGAACAGCTTGTATAGCTTCCCATCTCGAATCATTAGCCTTATGAGGCTTGTTAACACTACTGCTGAAGCTGCTACAAGTACTCTCATCGCTTATGTTACTGCTAGTACTACCCCTGCATATGCTACTCTTGCCACTCTCCACAAACTCGACTTTCGCACTTCCGCTCGTCTTCCCAAGACTACTAGCTCCATCACTAAACTTAGCAGTTCCCGGATCAACCGGGCTTTCAGGCGACCCCTTTGTCTCGCCAGATAGCACAGCAGGCTTACTGCTTCCCAGACGTAAACTCGTGTCTAGCTTCCCAGCCAAGGACTCGGGAAAAGCATTCGGGCCAGGATCACGAGGCTTCTTTATCACCGTTGCCTCCACATTAAGTTGCTTGGCAACGGAGACGCCACCCGATCTACTACTCGTCTTTGCAGCTTGCACAGGAGAGGCTTTCCTATAAACTCCTTCTATGAAGTCATTCCCAATACTTTTGCCCGGCTTATCCACCGAACCCTTGACAGATCTCGAGGCCATTGAATCAAGAAAAACAGACTTCGTAATTTAATCGAGACGAATATATTCATCAGTTTTCCACCAAGCTTGGAACAATCCCCCCTTTCTTTTCCAGATCAAAGCCTCTCATCTCACTCTCCATCAATAGCTGCAAATCACACAGCAAACCAACAATCATCAAAAATCAATAAAAATTCCTGCTTTATGCCAAACCACACCACACAGCAAACCAAGAATCATGAAAAATCAATAAAAATTCCTGCTTTCTGCTAAACCACACCACACAGCAAACCAAGAATCATGAAAAATCAATAAAAATTCCTGCTTTATGCTAAACCACACCACACAGACTACACAGAACCAATTCCAGACCTAAAAACAGAAATCCCAGAAACAAAAAGGCAGATGCAAATGCAGATCAAAGCCCAAAGGCCATCTTTTTACCATCAAAGCATACACAATCTGCATAACTGTAATGAGGGACCTTACCAGAAATGCAGAGGGACATCAGGCACCACAAGGCAAAAGATAAGAATGAAATAATACTGATAATAATGGTCAAAGAGGAAAGCAAAGAAGCACACAGATCTTGAACAAAGACCCACCTCTTTCCCAGAGAACCCTACCAGTAAAAAATCCAAAACCCCACAAAGCTCCACAGGGTAAAAAACAAACAAGAGCACACAAACAGAGGAACAAAACCCACCCAACCAATACCACTGGTCCAGTTCTAAAGTAATTTTATAAAGAGAGATACCTGAAGTGACAAAGATCAGAACTTTATGGGGTTTTCCTCCCTTTTCCCCCTTTCTCCAGCTTTAGCTATTGCAATGGTGGAGAAACAAAGAAACAAGAATACTTTGGCACAGTAGAAAGGTGACTGATCTCTATTTCCTATAGAGAATTATTAGGGATTAATGGATTCAAGATTAATCCTTTGTTTAATCCTCTAATTACCAATGCACAAAGTAATTAAAAATCATGAAGGAGGGGGGAGAGAAAGAGAGATAACATGGGGATGAGAGGGTCAAACTTGAAACTAAGCAACAAAGCTAAAGTGAGGCTTTTCATGTTCAATTATTTCATTGTATTTTGTCCAAACTCAAGCTAATGAATCAACATAATGGGCCAACCTGTCCCTCATGCCTTGCCACTTGGGACCCCATCAAAAAATTTTCCTTAAACCATGATTTATAATTGTTAATGATAACCTTAAATTTATGGTAAGACGATCTTACCATAAATTTATGATAAAACCGGTTTGATTAACAAGAAATTTGTGTAAAAATTTAATCTTTTTACCGTTTTCATTACAGTTTTTAGATTTAGTACATTAACAAAGGTGGTGTTGGTTGTTTTTAATGTTGTAATGACCTGTTACTTGGCATGTCCATGTCCTATGAATGTGGTCCCTCGTTCAGAGGGCATCTTTCTGGGCTGAGTTGGAGTAATTAATGTAGTACTGGTTAGTCTGGGATTGGTTTAGCATTATTCAAACCATTTTTTCATCAAAAAGAGACGAAAGAATGCAGTCCATCCACGTTTGTGATCAACATGCTGACCGATAACAGTACAAAAATGCTGCCTTTGTGGACTTTTCCGGACAGCATTTTGTCACAGTTAAGGATTGAGTTCTCCTGTTAGAAGAAGCAGCAAGTTTTGATGAAACTAATGATTAAGTGAATGCCAGCCTTTCTTGCTTTCAGTACAAATAGTAGCATAGAAATGTGTCTCCAATACAGAACACACAACGTGTTATTACATGTTAAGGCTCCTACAATCTTCATAGCAAATCCAGGTATGATGGAACACAGCATGTCTGAACATTATCTTCCCAGAAGAGGACAAAGGAATCAGATTTGAAGGGATCCAATGCCTAATAATGAGAGGTTGAACACCCTGTCTTCCAAGATCATCTTCACACCTTCACTTGATTCTCTAACCCTAACATAAGCTTTCAAGTCAATAAGAGGGATTAAAAAAAGCATTAATTTATCGCTGAATAAGATTTATGTTTCAGAAAGGGAACATTTTTAACGAGGAAACGAGGCCATTTACAGTAAAAAGTCAGATACAATGCGAAATAAGAGTCGTGTTTTAAATACTGGAATTTGTAACCATGTTTCATGAGCGAGAACATGTTTCAGAAAGCGGACTTTTTTTACCGAGGAACAATGAATTGAAAGTAGAAAGTAACTTTTTTACTGAGGAAACAATGAATTGAGAGGCCATTAACAGTAGAAAGTAAGATACGAAGAAGATGAGAGTTGGCATTTGTGATCATGTTTTCGAAAGCAAACTTTTTTACTGAGGAAACAATGAATTGGGAGGCCATTGACAGTAGAAAGTAAGATACAAAGAAGATAAGAGTTGACATTTGTGATCATGTTTTCGAAAGACAGCTTTTTTTACTGAGGAACAATGAATTGAGAGGCCATTAACAGTAAAAAGGAAGATACAAAGAAGATAGAAGTTGACATTTGTGATCATATTTTCGAAAGCGGACTTTTTTACTGAGGAAATAGTGAATTGAGAGGTCATTAACAGTAAAAAGTAAGATACAAAGAAGATAGAGTTGACATTTGTGATCATGTTTTCGAAAGCGAACTTTTTTACTGAGGGAATAGTAAAATTGAGAGGCCATTAACAGTAAAAAGTAAGATACAAAGAAGATGAGAGTTTTCGAAAGCGGACTTTTTTACTGAGGGAATAGTGAATTGAGAGGCCATTAACAGCAGAAGGTAAAGATGTAACGCACATTTTAGTCATGGCAGACACATACATGCAGCAAATGTTGATTAGGAGTGACCATTGTCCACAACCACTTTTCTACTCACTTTGTTCCCCACAATATTTAGTCGATAGTCGATAAAAGAGAGCACAAAACAAGAAGATTATCACACCTAAAAAATTAGCTCAACTATAAAAACCAACAAGATGTGACCATTTCCATACAAAGTTTTCGGAAAACAAGTTTGTGGAAGGTCAATTTTTAAAGAGCAAGAAACAATTTACTACCACAGTTTAATCCTGTTTCATGCTGCAAATATTCGCAATCAAATTCTTCATGGTCAGAAACATCATACCTAATGCATCATCATGAAGAAGTACTGGTGTCGAGGCACGTCATCAAATTCATAAGCTTTGCCTCCAATTGTTCTATCTGTTTGTCCTTCGATGTTAAAGCCGTCCCTTGCCTTTCTTGAAATTCGGCAATCTTAGCATGCCAAGTCTCGTGGTTTCGTACCAAATTATCATTGATATCGTCTAGAAATTTCTTCTCTTCTTCACACTTATCCAGCCTGGCCTGCAACTTGAGCAGTTTGGGGTGATCTCGACTCAACGCTTTATCAACAGCTGTAGAAACTTCATGATCAACATCTTCAATCAACGCTTCGAAATATCGTGTCTGGTTTTCCAACTGCATAGTGAGGAGCTCATTGTACTCGTTCACAATAGCCTCGACTTTACTGTTCAGTAAAGCCTCGCTCAAGTCAGCTTCTTCCGCGCTGCAGTCATTTCCTCTGTTCAACTCAATCAACTTGCCATCGGTTTTTGATTGTATCAATCGATGAACATAATTATCGCCAGCAAAGTCCCAAACACGTCGGGTTTCTAACTCGAGAGAGTAGCAGTGCTCGGTCTCTTTCCAGTGTCGTAAAGCATGCCCTCCTTTATACCTTCCACAACCAACATGGCCACAGATAATGCACATCCAAAGATTCTCGAAAGTCTGACAAACCAAACAGACTGATTTCTCTGGCTGCTGCTGGCAATACCGACACACAGGGCAAGACGAATCTGTCCATTTGGAGATACAGGAGCAATGGAAAGAATGATTGCAGATAGTTGTCAGGGTTCCGCCAGTATCTTGGTCCAATTTCTCAAGGCATACAGGACACGAAGGCTGCTCCGCCACAGAGGAGCCTGAAGGAGAAGAAGCTTGCGCATGCTCAATCAAACCAGTAAACTGCACATCAATGGTGAACAGCACACGGCAGATTTCAGCCTCGAGAGATGAAAAATGCTTCCCACTAAAGTGCCTATAAAAATTATCCGAGGAGATCTGATCATCAAACCTAATCAGGACACTATAGCTATCCTCAACTCCATCGTTTCTGACAATTCGCATTTCCAATATCTGATGAATGAATGAACCACAAAAGATACAGAAATCTGCATAGGTCATGTGATTCGGGACCCCAAGTACACAAACAAGAGGTTTCCTCTCGCTAGGAAGATCAGACACAATGAACTCTTCCCGAAACAAGAGCATGACCCCTCTAGTCTCTTCAATTCTGGGGTTCCCCGATGAGAAATGGAATGCTCGGGTGAGTTCTCCAAGGCCCTTGGCATCTTCCTCCAATGACACAGCTCCAGCAGCAGAGCTTGCACTAGTCGATGTTAATTGTGACATTGCCACGTTTCTGAAGTGAATACGAAAAGCTTAAAGTGAGATGACTACCATACAAAACACGACAAAAAGGGTTCAATTTCTCACAAACTCTATCACCAAGCTTCAGAGATCATGAAAAACATTGTTTCAACCATTCATACAAAGGAGATTAATCTTTAGCTTCAAAGACAAACTTTTGCAGATATACTACATCACTGAGACATACAATTTGCTGTTCTACACAATAACAAAAAACTAGTTTCCAGACAGCTAACTGCAATATAGCATACCAGCCTAGACAATTGAATCCCAAACTCAATATGAAATCACAAAATCACAAAATCACAAACTTTGGCTAGAAAAGATTAAAACTTTGGCACAAACTCAACATATTATTCACATAACAGCCTAGTCTTCAAGCAAACATGAATTTCATCATTCAATTTTCAGAACCCACTAAAACTACACAAATTAGGGCAACATTAAATTGATAAATTTACTTAGATTACATAATCAAAGTGGTAAAAACTTCATAAGAACTCGATTTTTTTCATGGGATTACCTTTGTTTCGGATAAGATTGAATCTTTTTCTGAATCGAATCACTGATTTCCAGTTGGGTCGCCAAAGAAAGATCTGATTTTATCCAAGAGGGATTGATGAAGGAGCAATCTTTTACCGCGCTTTCTGAATATATATTGCTGCAATTTCAGATTCTTGTGAAAAATTCGGGTCTTAAGCCGGGTCATCTTTTATTCTAAGCTACCCTGAATTTCTTTTAATGGTACTAATGCACTTTTAAATTTGATTCCAAATGTTCGTTTTTCTTGTAGAATAAACAAATCTCATTATAATTTGAAAACCTCTAGAATTGTTTGACGACAAAAAAAAAAATAAATAATATTTCAATATTTTCTAAGATCGATACTAATTTTCGCCTAACTGATAAGTTAAAATATTGTTATTTCTTGATGTCTAAGATCGATATTAATTTTCGCCTAACTAGTAAGTTAAAAATTCTCATACCATTGTTTGTTGCAACATATTCTACTAAATACTAGTACAGTTCATGAGTAGTTTAAAATTTCTCTGCGAATTTCCTCCCCATACATTGTTTGTTGTCATAAATTTCCAGTGTCTTCAATCGACTAGCACTACTTCCCCACTAATGATATGTGTATGCCACTGCTAATGTGTGATTTTAAGGTGGGGTGGGTTTGAAGGCGTCTGCAATTTCATTAGTGTGGAATTAGTGCTAGTCGGTGTTACTACTAGCACTACTTCTCCACTAATAATTGTGTGATTTTAATGCGGGGTGGGTTTGGATGTGTAATTCCAACGTGAATGGCCAACACCTTTGATGCAAAATTTCATTTATTTTCGTAAAATGTGAATGAAGTTTTTACGCAAAGTTCATCGCCTTCACTTCTCTCTTTATCTTGTCTTTAAGGCTTTAAGCCAAATCATATGACGTTTGAAAAGAAAGAGGAGTTGTCTTGCTCTTGCAATAACCGGTGATGACGTTCGAAAGGGTTGGGTACACAAACACAATAATGACGAAGTTAACGCTTATTACTTTAACAAGTGGGGCAATGCAGCGGAACTGCCCCACTCGGGATCAAGACTCGTCTAATGTGTGAAACATTTAGTCTAAGGAGTACGGTTGTAAAACTGAAATTTTAAACAGAACTGAAATATATGAAGCTGTAGAGAACACACGCCACTTAGTGTTCTCATTTAAAATTTGCACTTAATTTGACTTTTAAGGGTAGAAAGTTTCTTGCTTAATCGTTAGAGAATATATCTTCAAATATCAACTTTCCTAACCTTTCAAAAAAATCTTTATATGTTTTACATTATACAGTGTACCTATTAATTTGAATTGTACATTTTTGTTATTTAAAATTTTCAAAATTTTATACCTCTGTCTCAACCTAATCAACACAGTTGACATTTCACATTATCCAACACACATCTTTGACCAATGGTATCTTATATTTACAAAATATTATCAATAAACAATACTCATTCCTTTTCAATTAAAGCGTTTTGTTTGATTTTTCAATGTTAAATAGATATGATTTTGACCATTATTTGATTAATAGATAAGACTATTATTACTATGTAATGTGTTGGATGCATTATTTTTTTCCAAATATTTTACACAAAATATAAATATTCTTAGTCAAATTTGTCTCAATTTGACTTTGCAATGTCAAACCTATAATTTTGGCTGTAACTGATGGAGTGTGAATTAAAATTTGATTTTAAAACGTCAAACATAAGACATTTCTCTTCAAAATATTTGAATTAGAACAAAACTGAACTAATTTTAATTGAGTTGAATTAAAATAAAGGAAAAATTAATGATTAAAATATTATTAATGTAAAACTCTTCCTGAAATATATTTCAAATTATTTTCAAACACAAAACATTATCTAAATGGTTAAATTTTGGATAACTTTTTAAACTTGGTCTTCTACTTTGATCCATGGTTAAATGAACAAGATCAAATAGATATTTAAAGACAGATGATAAGACCTACATAAATAAGAATGTATCAAGTCCAAAATTTGAAACGATCTTATTAGGATTTCGATTTGCCACAAGTACATCCAATAATTAAATTAAATGTGGAAAAATTTATATTCTAATTATCCGTCCCACTCAAATTTACACATTTTGACTTTTATCATTTGACTATAATATATTTGATTATTAGCGTCTCTAAATAGGTGTAAACAGTAATTATTAAATTTTATATTTTGAAAACAACAAGATGATACGTGATAATATTAAACTTATTTATTAGTTCAATTCTACGGTCAAAGTTAATCATATTTCAAAACAATTTAGACTGTAAATAAAAGTCAAATTATAGATTAGATGTGACAGATGGATCATATTTCAAAATAATTTTGACTGTAAAAAAAAGTTGAATTACAGATTTAGATGTGACAGATGGATCATATTTCAAAATAGTTTTGACTAGTAAAAAATGTTTAATTACAGATTTAGATGCGACAGATGGTGTTGGAATTCTTGTGGTCAAAATTCAAACATGTATCAACACCTGAAAAGAAAAGACTAGGCTGTGTAAAAATAGAAAGTAAATCGTCAAAGTTTCTTACCGGAATCTTTGGATTTAAAATTGGTGATTCAGAGGGACATAATATTTCCGATATAATTGGAAAAGAAATATTCCTTTATTAAGTGGTCATGAATTGTCACATATATGAATTCACCCCAAAATTCATGCCAAGTTCATTTCCTTTTCATTTCTACCCTACAAAAAACCCCTCTTTGCATCACTGTCTTTTTCACTTTTACCCCATTACATGACTTTCAGTAAAAACCAAAAAGCTCAACTTTGATTTTGTATAAATAGTCATCAGATTCTTGATGATAGATTTATAAATATATATACAAAAACCTGAGAAAACAAGAAATTTCAATTCAATGGCATTTGATATGCTGAAAGAACACACAAATCTTGAAGTGATTGGTGAGTTTACTTGTTATATTTGTACACTTTATATTCATTTTAACTGTTTAAGCACTGATTGACTGACCTGCTCGATGATTTGAAACAGGGGATGGAGAAGAGATAAATGACTCTCCAATTGAGCAGGTCAGATTCACTGTTCCTCCCACAGATGATCCGACGATACCGGTCCTCACTATCCGGACGTGGGTTCTCGGGATCCTGTCATGTGCACTGCTCGCATTCGTGAACACATTTTTCGGGTATCGCGAGAACCCACTAAGTGTCACATCTGTGGCGGCACAGATAGTGACACTCCCGCTCGGCAAGCTGATGGCGGCCACCTTGCCGGACAAGAGCATTGGATTTGGGAGGTGGTCTTTTAGCCTGAATCCAGGGCCTTTTAACATGAAAGAGCATGTTTTGATCACCATTTTCTCCAATTGTGGTGCCAATGGAGTCTATGCTCTTAGTATTGTAAACATTGTCAAGGCCTTTTACAAGAGAAAACTCAACTTTTGGGCTGCCTACCTTCTTTGCCAAACCACCATGGTAAAAAAAATTTACTCTGTTTCACTAACACTGTCTTACACGATCCATTTTTACAGTTCAATTTCAAAATATTATGTTCAAAAAGATGATTTTTTTTTTAATTTTTTTGTTTAAATTTATAGTTGCTTGGTTATGGATGGGCTGGATCACATAGGAAGATCTTGGTTGATTCTCCATATATGTGGTGGCCTGAAAATTTAGTACAAGTATCTCTATTCAGGTATATATTCTATCTTATGAAAATCTGAACATCATTTCCATTGATTTTTTAGAAAAAATTGTTAATTTTTCTATCAGAACTTTACATGAGAAGGAGAAGAGACAGAAGGGGCAGCTCACAAGGCTTCAGTTCTTCTTGATGTTCTTCATAGCCAGCTTTGCATATTACCTAGTTCCAGGCTACTTCTTCCCCACAATTTCCTGCATTTCGTTCGCGTGTTTGATCTGGAAAAACTCGGTCCTTGCTCAGCAGCTCGGGTCGGGTCTAAAAGGGCTTGGAATCGGGTCAATCGCCTTGGATTGGAACACAGTGGTCAGCTTCCTTGGAAACCCTATTGCCACTCCAGCCTTTGCCATTGTCAACATAATGGCTGGCTTCTTCATCATTGTTTACGTCATCGTGCCTGTGATGTACTGGTCGAATGTCTACCACGCCACGAGGTTCCCTTTCTACTCAACCAAGACCTTTGATGTCACTGGCCACAAGTACAACATTTCAAGGGTTTTGAATCCAACAACTTTCGAGTTTAACGATGTGGGATACCAAGGTTACAGCAAGCTCTACTTGAGCATCTTCTTCGTGTTCAGCTATGGCCTAAGCTTCGCTACCTTGACAGCCACGCTCTCCCATGTCGGTCTTTTCCACGCCAAGTAAGTTCTAAAACGCGACACTTTTAGTACTAAAGGTATCGCGATGGACATGGTTTGTGATATTAGGGTTTTTGTTTGTCATATGATTTTAGGACCATATGGCAGCTGACATCGAAGACAAAGGAGACCGTGTTGCAAGGAAATGCAGGCGATATTCATACGAGGCTGATGAAGAAGAACTACAAGGCTGTTCCGGGATGGTGGTACTATGTGATGCTGGTTATTGTCTTTGTTCTCTCTCTTATCTGCTGCGAAGGCTTCGGAAAACAGCTTCAACTCCCATGGTGGGGGCTCGTCCTCGCCTGCACGATCGCCTGGTTTTTCACCTTGCCAATTGGTCTGATTGAAGCCACCACAAACCAGGTAAATTGACATCATTTTCTTAAACCCTAGTTTCATTGTCTGAATCAAAATAAACCGATTTTTTATGGTTCATTTCGCGGTAATGTGAACTTATAACACTCTGATTGACCTAATTTCATTGTCTGAATCAAAATAAACCATTTTTTTATGGTTCATTTCGCAGTAATATGAACTTAGGACACTCTGATTGACCTAAATTCATTGTCTGAATCAAATTAAACCATTTTTTATGGTTCATTTCGCGATAAATTGAATTTACGACACTCTGATTGACCTAATTTCACTGTCTGAATCAAAATAAACCATTTTTTATGGTTCATTTCGCGGTTATATGAACTCACCACACTCTGATTGAGCTAATTTCTGTCAGAATCAGATGTTTTTGTTTCATACCATGAATGAAACAAATTTGTCATCATTTTAGTGACACTTAATTAGTGACGTTTTACCTGGTTTTGAAAAATGCAGCAACCAGGCCTGAACGTCATCACAGAACTGATCATCGGTTTCATCTACCCAGGAAGACCACTAGCAAACGTCACATTCAAGACCTACGGATACATCAGCATGACGCAAGCCCTAATGTTTCTGAGAGACTTCAAGGTGGGCCACTACATGAAGATCCCTCCTAGGTCGATGTTCTTCGTCCAGCTTGTCGGAACATTCGTCTCATCGTCCCTGCAGTTCCTCACCGGCTGGTGGCTCCTGACCTCCGTCGAAAACATCTGCGATCCGGCGCTCCTGCCCGCCGGCAGCCCGTGGACCTGCCCGAGCGACGAGGTTTTCTACAACGCTTCGATCATTTGGGGAGTCATCGGTCCGAACAAGATGTTCACCAAGCACGGAAACTACCCGGCGCTGAATTTCTTCTTCCTGATCGGAGCTCTTCTTCCGGTGCCGGTGTGGCTGGCGACGAGGAAGTTCCCGGAGAAGAAATGGATAAAACTGATCAATGTTCCGATCATCCTCGGAGCCACCGCCGTCATGCCACCCGCCAGGTCGATAAACTATCTGACCTGGGGAGCGGTCGGGCTGTTCTTCAATGTCTACATTTATAGGAACTATAAGGCCTGGTGGGCTCGCCATGCTTATATTCTTGGAGCTGCTTTGAATGCTGGAATTGCTTTCATGGGGATATTATTGTACTTTGCCCTTCAATCGCGCGGCGTGGCGGGGCCGGCGTGGTGGGGATTGGACGGCGGAGATTATTGCACGGTGGCGACTTGCCCGACGGAGCCGGGAGTAGTGGTGGCGGGGTGCCCGGCGTTCTGAAGACTGAGTTAAGAGCTTTGTACAAATTATAATAAACCTAGCTACTTGCTGTGAGGATATTGTAGAGAGGGTTGGATTGTTATAATTATTTAATTTTCAGTGTATTCTTTTAGTTATGAGAAATGAGTAATTTTTTTTCAACAAATTAACAAATTTAGGGAAATATCAATTTTAGGCTTGGTTCTCTTGACCAATTATAGTATATCAGACCAATTTAGTGTAGTTCAGTTTACTTTAGCAAATATATAATTTGATGAAATATAGATAAATTTAAGATATATAAATTATATATATATATATATATTAATTTCATTTTAGTTTTGGATGTCAAAAAATATTAAAACTTTATCTTAATACTAGGTTAACAATGTTAAAAATAAAATATATTACAAATATTAAAAAATACAATATAAGATGCATGTCAAAAAGAAATATTTGAGGATAGTATATAAATGTGATCGTTTAATTTATAAGTTTATGTATTACTAACTCTTTAATTAAATATTCATAAATGAAAGCCACGCCTTTATTTTCATTGTTTACTCGATCGGTACAGCTATAACAGAGGTAAAAAAATCTCCATGGATAAGTATTTGGAGTTTGTTTTAATTCAAAATTTAAATATTAAGTAGAATTAGTAAACTGGAGATTTTGCCAAAATTTTGTTGATATATCCAAATTTTTGGATATTTAAAAAGTTTTATTTTATAACTGAATGAAAATAAAGTTTATACAAAATAAATTTGAATTTTTTTTCTTCTCTCTATATACAAAATAGTTTTTCTCTAATATTTATTAATTTGAATATCACAAGTCAAAAGAACTATAGTTAAGATTCTCCTGATTTATTGTCACATTTTGAATCTCAAGTTTCGTTGAATCTCCAGCAGAATCTCCGGCAGACTCTCACACTGAAAAGATTGTCCTCCGATCTCCGTACCTAGAATTTCAATTGTGTTAGGAAACAAAAACCTTATCATTTCTGTTTTAAATACCGTACTGTCCGTACATAGAACTGTGCTCTCTCATTTCTTCATATCTCAGACATTCAAATGGCTACGAAGGATCAAAGTTTTCCTCCGGACATACAAAATGAAGCTCAAGATCTCACCATTAAAGTGACGACAGGTAAAATTGACGGAGTAGCCGATTATTATTGAGCTGTGTCGATTATTATTGAGTTGTGAAATATTTTAGTAAAATTGACGGAGCAGTCGATTGTGTCGATTATTATTGAGCTGTGAAATATTTTAGTAAAATTGGTGGAGCAGTCGATTGTGTCGATTATTATTGAGCTGTGAAATATTTTAGTAAAATTGACGGAGTAATCGATTATAATTGAACTATGTCGATTATTATTGAGTTGTGAAACATTTTAGCTATTTTGACTTATTTATTCGACACGAAGCCATGCTGATTAGCCGATGATTAGTCGATAATTATTAATATGTGGAAATTTTTAGTCATTTCAAGTTTTTTTGGTTCTAGTTATTTCAACTTATTAATCAGGCATTATCACCGCTTGAGTTGTGAAATATTTTAGCTATTTTGACTTATTTATTCGACACGAAATCATACTAATTAGCCGATGATTAGTGGATTGTTATTAATCTGTGGAAATATTTAGTCATTTCAGTACTTTTTTTGGATCTAGTTATTTCAATTTATTAAGCAGGCATTATCACCGCTCTTAATTCTATTCAGCCATATTTTAAAATGTTTTCCGGATCCACACCATATTATATGTATATTTCAAGTTATTTCTGCAATGTGATCTGAGTTTCAAGTCATATGTGTAGATGGAGAAGAAGAGAACGATTCTCCAATCGAGCAAGTCCGGTTCACGGTGCCGCCGACCGACGAGCCGACCAAGCCGGTTCTGACAATCCGGACATGGACTCTTGGGGTCGCGTCTTGCGCGGTTATTGCATTCGTGAACACGTTTTTCCAGTACCGTGAGAACCCAATGTTCGTGGGACCGGTGGTGGCGCAGATAGTGACACTTCCGATCGGGAAGCTGATGGTGGCGGTGCTTCCGGCGAGGAACGTCGGAATCGGGAAATGGGCGTTTAATCTGAATCCGGGGCCTTTTAATATGAAGGAGCATGTTTTGATCACCATTTTTGCAAGCTGTGGTGCTAATGGAGATTATGCTCTTGGTATTGTTACCATTGTCAAGGCTTTCTATAAAAGGGAGATCAATTTTTGGGCTGCTTTCCTCATTTGCCAAACCACTATGGTAAACGACTTGATATACGCAGTCCATATTTTACTGTATATCGATAAATATGTTATCATATTTTAGTAATCACATATGTTAGAAAGCTTAACTAAACATGCATTTGGTTGATTGTGTATATTTACAAATGATTATGTGTATTTGTAAAATACTATAGTAAAATTAATACAGACTATATATAGTGTTTAGGGTCATTTTATAAATATTTAATTTGGTCAAAATCTCCCTCAAATAAATAATTTGTACAACACGTGGTATTATTTTTGAGGGGTGATTGGTGCAGGTCCAAAAATGTGGTTAAATGACCTAATTACTCTTAAAAAAAAATTTCCTTCAAATTTTGACCCTAATTTTATAGGGGTATTTCAGACATTTAATTATTTTTTTGGACCTGCATAATCTGTTTGGACCTACACCTAAAATTCTTGTTATTTTATTATCATGTTATGTTCATCATAACAGATATTATTTTCATTAAATTTCCATATCATCATCACAAATTAATGGTTTTACTATGAAAAAAAGAGAGCTTAAATTAATGAGATAATTGGGGGAGTACTAATATTAAATGAATAAAAACACTCCAATTTTTATTTGTAGCAAAAAAAACACATTTTAATTTGTGGGGGAAATTACCTAATTATATTTATGTTGGATTATTGGCAGTTGCTTGGTTTTGGATGGGCAGGATTGCATAGGAAGCTCTTAGTTGAATCTCCTTACATGTGGTGGCCTGATAATCTAGTCCAAGTTTCCTTGTACAGGTAAATATACTCCCTTCCAGTCATGTGTTTGTGTCTGAAAATGCTGGTTTAAGGATTCTTACACTTTGGCTTATGTTGCAGAACCTTACATGAAAATGAAAGGAGAGGAAAGGGGATGCTGACAAGGCTGCAGTTCTTCTTGATGGTCTTCATCTGCAGTTTCGCATATTACATCGTCCCAGGTTATTTCGCTCCAGCAATTTCTTGCATCTCGATCGCGTGTTTCATCTGGAAGGATTCAGTTCTTGCACATCAGCTAGGTTCTGGTCTGAAAGGCCTAGGAATCGGCTCGTTTTCCTTGGACTGGAACACTGCAGTTAGCTTCCTCGGAAGCCCTATCTCCACCCCGGGATTCGCCATCGTCAACATCATGGTTGGATATGCCCTAACTGCATATGTTCTGATGCCAACGTTGTACTGGACAAACACCTTCAATGCTCAGAGGTTCCCGTTTTATTCATCGGGTACGTTTGATGTACGAGGTCAGGCTTATAATATCTCTCGAGTTTTGGACAAGGAGACGTTCGAGTTCATGGATGATGGATACAATAGTTACAGCAAGCTTTACCTGAGCGTGTTCTTCGCGATGGGATACGGCCTCAGCTTCGCAACCTTAACCGCTACACTGTCACACGTTGGCCTGTTTCATTCTCGGTAATAAAACCCTAAACCCTAAACCTTAAACCCTAAATCATTAAAGTGTCTGATAGTTTAATGATTTCAGGACAATATGGGAGCTGACATCGAAGGCGAAATCAACGATGAAACAAAAATCCGAGGATGTTCACAGCAGGCTGATGAAGAAGAACTACAAGGCAGTTCCTGGCTGGTGGTTCTACACCTTGTTGGTTATCGTTTTCGCGTTTTCTCTCTTCGGTTGTTTCGGTTTTAACAGACAGTTACAGCTTCCATGGTGGGGGCTTATATTGGCGGCCGGAATCGCCTGGTTTTTCACCTTACCGATCGGTATAATTCAGGCGACCACGAATCAGGTAATAACCTAGGATTTGTTTTGGGTGTAATGAAATGAATGTGGCGAGTTTCTGATGTTTCTTGTTGATTTGCAGCAACCGGGACTGAATGTGATCACGGAGTTGGTCATCGGTTTCATATACCCCGGCCGGCCTTTAGCGAATGTCACCTTCAAGACCTATGGTTACATCAGCATGACGCAAGCATTGATGTTTCTGAGCGACTTTAAGGTTGGACACTATATGAAGATCCCTCCAAGATCAATGTTCTTGGTTCAGGTAATTAGCTGATTTGGATCTCTTTATATTTCAATTTTCAATTCAATTCAGTCGAGTAAAAAATCTCAAGTGTTGTACGTATTCCAGTATTTTACTCAGCGTAGTCGGAAATACCAATGAAATGACATTTTCGCCCCTGTAAGTTGGGTAGTTTTTTAAAAATCAAATAATTTGAGGATATTTTTGTATTTTTAAACCGTATTTTAGACTAGAAGAGTAAAATACTTGACTGTGTATAGCAACCCCCTAAAAAATATGCTTAACTTTTTATGTGTTTCATTACTCAGTTGATTGGAACATTTATTTCCTTTAGCTGATTTGGATCTCTTCATATTTCAATTCAATCCAGTCGAGTAAAAACTAGGCTAAGGAGCCGGATCTCTGCATATTTCAATTCAGTTCAGTCGAGTTAAAACTAGGCTGAGAAACTGGATCTCTTCATATTTAAATTCAATTCAGTCGAGTAAAATTTTTTCTGAGGATAACATGGCTTAACTTAATTTCTATATGTTTCATTGCTCAGTTAATTGGAACATTTATTTCCTCATCCGTCCAATTCCTGACTGGCTGGTGGCTGCTCACAAGCATAGAAAACATCTGCAACCCAACCTTGCTCCCGGACGGGAGCCCCTGGACATGCCCGGGAGACGCGGTGTTCTACAATGCCTCAATCATTTGGGGAGTCATCGGGCCGAACAAGATGTTCACCAAGCTCGGAAACTACCCACAGCTCAACTACTTCTACCTAGTCGGGGCATTAGCCCCGGTTCCAGTGTGGCTCCTGTCGCGAAAATTCCCAAACACGAAATGGATCAAGCTCGTAAACATGCCCATCATCTTTGGCGCCATCGCCATGATGCCGCCAGCGAGGTCCATCAACTTCTTGACTTGGGGAGCGATCGGGATCTTCTTCAACATCTACATTTACCGGAAGTACAAGGCGTGGTGGGCCCGCCACGCCTATATCATGGCGGCCGCCCTCAATGCCGGAGTTGCCTTCATGGGAGTGCTCCTCTACTTCGCTCTTCTTTCGAGAATCGACGGTGTGGATTGGTGGGGACTGACTTACAGTGATCATTGCACTTTGGCTTCTTGCCCTACTGAGCCAGGAGTTCATGTTAAAGGATGTCCTGTGGTTTAATTAATTATCTGATTTTTTTAAATAATTTTACCGTTGGTTTATGGGATATTTTAGGGTTTTGGAGTTGTAATTACGTTCTAGAATAATTTTTTTATTGATTAAAAAAGAATATTTTATAATTGGAATTGTATTGTCATTTCAATTCCATATTGTATTTGATAGAGTATATTCACTATACGATTCATCCATGAGTTTGAGTTGTACTAGGATACAATTTTATAATCTTTCTATATATAATGATTAATCTGGACAGAGAATTCTATCTTCGATTAACCTTAAACTTTATCGGAATCCCAGAATTTATATATATAAAAACATCTGCTCTCCAGAGATCGGGGAAAGCAGGTGATTATGGCGACTGATCTGCACACGAAGATTCAAATATCTGGTAATCATCGGATTCTTTCTTATGATTCTTAATTTTTTGTCTGTATGTTTTCCTGGGAATTCAGTAATAAAACTGATGAACTATGAAATTTGCAGATGATGATGAGAAAACCCTAGTACCGGGTGGGGAGGAGAACGATTCTCCGATCGAGCATGTCCGGCTGACGGTGCTACCGACCGACGACCCAACGTTGCCGGTTCTTACAATCCGAACATGGATCCTCGGAATTGCGTCATGCGCGCTGCTAGCCTTCGTCAATACCTTCTTCGGTTACCGGGAAAACCCGCTCTACGTCGGCTACGTGGTGGCGCAGATCCTGACGCTGCCGGCCGGAAAATTCATGGCGGCGACACTTCCGGCCAAAAACATCGGTTTTGGGAGATTTTCTTTCTCACTAAACCCTGGACCTTTTAACATGAAGGAGCATGTTTTGATCACCATTTTCGCTAACTGTGGTGCCAACTCCGTTTACGCTTTGTCGATCGTTAATGCGGTTAAGGCCTTTTACAAACGTGAGCTCAACTTCTGGGCAGCCTACCTCATCTGTCAAACAACCATGGTATGATCCTTAAACCCTAATTAACCTTAAATTCACTCTAATTCATTGATTTGAAGCGCGTGCTAATTTTTCATGTTCGTTTTGATTTCTTACAGTTGCTCGGTTATGGTTGGGCTGGCGCGCATCGAAAGCTCTTGGTTGAATCTCCTTACATGTGGTGGCCTGATAATCTGGTTCAAGTTTCCCTATTCAGGTAAAGAGTCGTGTTTTTATGACCGATTTTTCTCTCTCTATTTAAATGTTTAGTGATTAAAGAGTCGTGTTACTATGCCTAATTTAAATATTATGTCTATATAAATGTTTAGTTCAATACTATACCCGTTCTAGAAATAACATTAGTGTTTTAGTGAGTTAGGAGTCGGGTTTCTGTGTCTGATTTAACTAAATTAAAATGACTTAATATTTTCGTGTTTATGTGTCTATTTCAGTGTTTTAGTGAGTAAAGAGTCGTGTTTCTGTGTCTAATTTAATTACTAACTTAAAATGACTTGATATTTTCGTGTTTATGTGTCTATTTCAGTGTTTTAGTGAGCTAAAAGTCGTGTTTCTGTGTCTGATTTAAATAACTTAAAATGACTTAATATTTTCATGTTTATGTGTATATTTCAATATGTTTTAATACACTCCGTTTTTAAAAAATTAGCTTATATTTTTTTGGTTAACTTTCTATAACCATATACTCGAGCATACTATTATTCATCATAATTTTTTATGCAAAACTAATCTATATTGTGAGATTTATATTGAAATTAATATTTATAATTTGATATTTAGGGCATTGCATGAGAAGGAAAATAGAGGAAAGGGGAAGCTCACAAGGCTGCAGTTCTTCATGACAGTCTTCATATGCAGCTTTGCATATTATGTCTTTCCCGGCTACTTCTTCCCCGCCATTACCTGCATTTCAATTGTTTGCCTCATCGCGAAGAGGTCGGTGCTGGCTCAACAGATCGGGTCGGGCCTAAAAGGCCTCGGGATCGGGGCCTTCACGCTCGACTGGAACACCGTTGTCAGCTTCCTCGGAAACCCTATCGCCACGCCCGGATTCGCCATCATCAACATCATGGTCGGATATTTCTTGATTGTCTACGTTATGATTCCATCGTTGTACTGGACAAACACCTTCCATGCCAAGAGGTTTCCGTTCATTTCCTCGAAGACCTTTGATGTCACTGGCCAGAGATACAACACTTCTAGGGTTCTGAATCAGCAGACGTTCGACTTCATGGATGATGGATATCGGAATTACAGCAAGCTCTATCTCACGTTGTTCTTCGCCATCTCCTATGGCCTCAGCTTCGCAACCCTAACGGCTACTTTGTCTCACGTTGCTCTCTTCCACTCCAAGTAAGCGTCGAATTCATTGCATATATATATTATGTATATATCTACTGATTTGATTCTAAATCAGATATTTTAGGTGCAGGTCCAAAAATGTGGTTAAATATCTGAAATAACCTCATAAAATTAGGGTTAAAATTTTAAAAAATAATTTATGAGGGCAATTGAGTCAGTTAACCACATTTTTGGACCTGCGTAATTCATTTGGATTTGCACCTATCAGCACTCAGAGATTTTAGATGCAGGTCCAAAAATGTGGTTAAATGTCTGAAATACCCTCATAAAATTAGGGTTAAAATGTGAAAATTTCAATTTCTGTGGACAATTAGTTCATTTAAGCATATTTTTGGACCTGTGAACCTATCAGGCTCTTATAAATTTAGGGTGGTTCTAAATGCAGGTCCACTTTACTTATGCAGGTCCAAATTAAATCAGAAATGACAATAATGTCCCTCTTAATTTTTTATTATAATTCACGAAAAGTAATTTATAATTTGGACACGTGTTCAATCATTACATAGACGGGTTTATGCATTCAAGGTTAGGGTTTTAGAAATATATTTATAAAAATTAATAAACGAATGAAGGATAATTATGGTATTTTCCCACTTTCATTGGACCTGCAAAAGCAAACAGGACCTGCATATAGCAAACACATAAATTTATCATATTTAGCCTCTTTTTTTTGTGATTTTAGGACTATATGGGACTTGACAACGAAGGCGAAAGCCTCGATCAACGAGAAGGTTGAGGATGTGCATAACAGGTTGATGAACAAGAACTACAAGCCGGTTCCCGGCTGGTGGTTCCATGTTATGCTGGCCGTCGTGTTCGCTCTTTCGCTCTTCGGATGCTTAGGGTTTAACAAGCAGCTGCAGCTTCCCTGGTGGGGGCTGATCATGGCCTGTGCCATCGCCTGGTTTTTCACTTTACCAATCGGGATCATTCAGGCCACCACAAACCAGGTAACATTTTAGTTTGTTCTCTTCTATTTTGCGGCTTTTGGCGACGGTTTTGGTTACAGAAAAGTGACCCTTTTTTTCGTCGCTAAACGTTGCAGCAAGTAGGGCTAAATGTCATCACAGAACTGGTCATCGGGTTCATTTATCCCGGCAAGCCTTTAGCGAATATGGCTTTCAAGACCTACGGATACATTAGTATGTCACAGGCGCTCACATTTCTCAAGGATTTTAAGGTTGGACACTATATGAAGATTCCTCCCAGATCTATGTTCTTGGTTCAGGTCAGTTAACCCTAGCTAACTTCTTCATTTACTAGGTTTGATTCATGAGTATTTTACCAGTATTTTACTCAGCATAGTCCAATATACCAATGAAATGACATTATCGCCCCCTGTAAGTTGGCTAGTTTCTCAAAATTCAAATAAGTTGAGGTCATTTTCTACTTTTGCACCGTATTTTGGAATAGTTGAGTAAAATACTGGACTGCGTATAGCAACACCCGCGGGGCATACTATACACAGTCTGTATTTTGCTTATTTTTGCAGTTCAAGATAAAAATACGTCTTCGATATATATATTATGGTTCATAATTATGTATATCAGATATATGCATCATATATATTACATCTATTGCATACAATTGTAAATCGATTGTATATCATAACTATTGTATATATTATTATATAATAAAAATACGGACTACATCTAGCAGGTCAGGTATTTTATCATGAAAAAATGCTAAAATTCTCTTTTTTTTTCCTCAGTTGGTTGGAACTTTTGTTTCATCATCAATCCAGTTCTTGACTGGCTGGTGGCTGCTCACAAGCATCAAGCACATCTGCGATCCGGCGAACCTGCCGGAGGGCAGCCCGTGGACCTGCCCGAGTGACGAGGTTTTCTACAATGCATCGATCATCTGGGGAGTTATCGGGCCGAACAAGATGTTCACCAAGCACGGGAACTACCCGCAGCTCAACTACTTCTACCTCGTCGGCCTGCTTGCTCCGGTGCCGGTCTGGCTGCTCGCCCGGAAATTCCCCGACAAGAAATGGATCAGGCTGATCAACATGCCCATCATCATCGGCGCCACAGCGGTCATGCCGCCGGCCAGGTCGATCAATTTCATCTCCTGGGGGATCATCGGAGTTGCATTGAACGTCTACGTTTTCAGGAAGTGGAAGGGATGGTGGGCACGTCATGCTTACGTCATGGCAGCTGCCCTAGATGCAGGCATTGCTTTCATGGGGATGCTTCTCTACTTCGCCCTTCAGTCGCGAATCGCCGGGCCGGATTGGTGGGGGCTGAGCTACTCGGACTGCCCGTTGGCGTCTTGCCCGACCGAGCCCGGGGTTCAGGTCGCCGGCTGCCCGGTTTTCTGATCTGAACCGCCATTAATGGGAGCAGATCTGTACAGTTTTTTTTAAAAACATTTAGAGTTGCTTGCTTTTTTGTAATGGAATTTTAGTGATTTTTAACAATGGCTTTTGAATCAGTTTGATGAATGCTGTAAAAAGTCGATCGTTTTTTCTTTAGGGTTCTTGAATTATAAGTAATTATTGCTAATTGAATGTGAAGTTTCACTTGATTATGAGAAGATTGAATAAGGGTCACTTCTTTTAATCTGATTATTTTTAGTTTAGTTTATTTCAAATTTGAGAAAATATAATTTTAAAAAATATAACTTAATTTTGTTGTTGTATGAATATTTTCAATACATAAATATTTAGTTTGGTTCAATATTTTTCAGTTTTGTAAAAATGAGCTATAGTGAAAAGGTTTTAAATGAGTAATATTATCAGTAAAAGAATATGAATGGTCTCGTGAAATTTTAAATAGTCCTAACTTATCAGTAAAGTGTTTATATGTTTTAGGAGAATAACATTCATCCGGATGATCCTGATATAGGCCTTATCAGGCACCAATAAGATAATCACACGTGTACAATTGTAATGTTTTAATTGGTTAAGATATTTTTAGTAAAGTTCTAAAACCCTAATTTAGAATGCATAAACCCGTATGGGTAATGATTGAACACGTGGCCCAACCATAAACTAGTTAAAGATGATGTGTCGTTATTTAATTGGTGCCTGATATTGCCAATATCAGGATGATCCTGATATATATTAAACTGATGTTTTAGTTTAAACATTGTATCTTTAAATTTGAACTCTGCATTTTGTAACAAAAATTGTAGATTTTTATGTTAAATTTCTTGTACTTTTACATGAAACATGTTTCACTATATGTTTTAAATAAAATACTTGCTAAATGCAGAACCTGTTTATTTCAACAAGTCTAGTGACAATTATCATGCAGATTATAATGCAGATTATTGTAAATATCATTCGTTATTTTTTATAAATTAACATAAATAGTTCAGATGGACATTATTGTTATTTCAGAACATCATTTGGTATATTATCTTAAATTTTAAAGATAGAAATTATCACCGGTTCATATCTAATTTTGAAATCACTGAAATAAATGGTCCTGCATATAAAATACCTTTAATTAATGTAGTGTTTGAATAGTGTAGTTTATAATGTCATTATTCTTAATTTGTGTTTCTATAAATTTTATTTCAATACCCTTGAAATTCTTCTATATCAAGAGATTCAGTCAAGGGATAGACTAAAAATCAGATATTTTAATTTTATTTGCAAATAAATTTAAAAATTAAGATTAATTAAGAATCATAAACGGTGACATCCAATAAAAATAACTCTGATTTAATACATAAGTTATTCAAGTACACTCAAATTCAACTAACAACTTTATCCAACTGCGTTTTGTATAAATCGTAAATCACCTACAATTAGTAAAATGTCTTGCGTCTGAAGAAAAGTTTTCTGTAATTAAATGTTATTTAAATTCAGGAATCGTTTGATTCACATTAGGAAAACAGAAATAAATCAAATTAAGAGAATGAAAAGGAAATTAAACTAGAATAATTTTTTTATTTTTATTTGGCTCGAATAAGGATTTGTTTTCTTATCCAATCGTTAATCCACTAAGAATTAGTGAACGTTGTTGCATTTTTCGTGAAGAATAATTTTCTCCAATCCATAATTGATAATTTTTATAATTCAATGTCATTTAAACTCAATACAATTAAGGGTTTATTCTCCAAACTAAATTAAATTAAACTGAACTAAAATTAAATTATTAATAGTAATAGTAGCGTGACTAAATGAAACTGAATAATATGAAATCATATTTCGTCAAAAACTTAACAATACTTAAATAAGATAAACCAAACTGAGAATAAAACTGAACTAAATTAAATTGAAGTCAAAATTAATGCATTGAAAATAATACTGGTATGACTAAATTAAACTGAACTTTATCAAATCATATTTCATCAAAATGAAACTTAAATAAACTCAATCAAACCGAGGACAAAACTGAACTAAACTAGACTAAATTGAAAAAAAATATTAAAGATAGGATCAAAAACTAAACTTGGATTTTAATTTCCAAGTATAATCCATGTAAACTTTATTTCATCTTTTTCCTACTTGAAAAATAATTATCAACGAATGGATAACGTTACATAATCTCACTTGAACTACATAACTACTGGTTATATAAACACCCTTCCGGTCGACATAATTCCTCATCAAAAATCTCCTCCCATCGATCATCACTCGCCTGAGTTTCAAGTTCTGGTTTCGCATTCGCCGCCGCCGTCATCGCCGCCATGGATCCAAAGCTGAAGCTAGCTCGCACCATCGTCGGAATCATCGGTTAGTAATGTTGAATGTTATTATAATGATATATATATATGTTTAAACACGTATTTTTTCTTATCATAAGTCCGTTTTATAAAATTTTCTTTTGTCGCTTTCAGGTAATGTCATCTCCTTCGGCTTGTTCCTGTCTCCGATGTAAGTGTTTAATTCTTCTTCCATATCAATTTTTCAGATCAATTTTGATAAAATACGATTTCATAAGATTTACGTAAATTATTTATCCATGCATGCAGGCCTACCATCCTCCGTTTTTGGAAGAATAAGTCGACGGAGCAATTCCATCCGTACAACTATGCATCGGGAATCATGAACTGCATTCTGTGGGTGTTCTACGGTTCGCCGGCGGTCCACCCGAACAGCACTCTGATCTGGACCATCAACTCCGTCGGCCTCGTCCTCTACACTGTTTACACCAGCAACTTCTGGTGGTTTGCCGACAAGAAGAACCGGAACAAGGTTTACTACGGCCTCGCCGCCGTCATAGCTGCAACGGCGGTTATAGTCCCGACGGTCCTGATATTATGTCCCACCACTAAACAGAGAACCTTGGTGGAAGGCATCATCTGCGTCGTCTTCAACATCATCCTCTACGCATCTCCGATGACGGTGCTGGCCACGGTTTACAAGACCAAGAGCGTCGAGTTTCTGCCCTTCTGGGTCAGCTTCGCCGGTTTTGCTAACGGTTCTTGCTGGACGGCGTACGGTTTGATGCCGTACGATATTAACCTGTTGATCGGAAACGGGCTCGGCGCGGTTCTGTCGTTGATTCAGCTCGTCCTTCACTGCATCTACGGTAACCCGTGGGCGTCGTTCAAGGAGCCGTTTGTGGCGGCGGCTAAGTTCGTCCGTGAGAAGCGCAGCGGTGAAACCAGCAAGCCGGAGAAGACGGTGCAGCTGGAGAACATGGTTTAATCTACTGGTTTATTGTTTTACAGGGCTATTGTTTGTTTGTTTGTTTGAGGCACTTCTTAAATGTACCCCGCGGATGATTTTTTAATGAGTTTGAAATTTTAGTTAATTAATTGTTCGTTCTTTGCAGTTTTGTATAACTAAAATCGATCGTCTTTTAATATTTCCTATATATATACATACATATATATACGTATATATATACATGTTTTTGGACATTTTAGATTAGACTCTGTATTTTAAATTCAATGTGTACCAAAAAAAATTGACATTTAAATATTTTAATTTAAAAAACATGTTTTGTTTATTATATAATTACTTGAAAATCATTAATATTTTATATAAATATATATATATATATATAATGTTTTATTTTTAAGGTTTAGGACATGTTTAGTACAACTTATCTATATAATTTTAAGTTAAGGCTAGTTAAATTCAGTATTTTTCAGTCCAATTCAATTCAATTCAGTCCATTCAATTTAGTATTTTCAGTTCAGTTGGTACAGTGCATTATACTTTTAAATTTTTTTAAACACATTATATGTTAATAATTCAGTTCAGTTCAATCAAATTCAACCAAAATATAATTTAATTCAATTCAGTTTAAAGAAAATATTATTTAATTTAATTCATTTCAGTGATATAATTTAATGTTTTAAATTTTATATTGAAAATTTACTTACTTCATTTTAGTTAAGTGTAGTTCAATTCATTTATATTTTCTATTCCTGACTTTTAGTTTCTCTACCATTAGGTACAGATTGCCAAATTCTTGTTGCTATATCCATTTGATATGGTTGCAATATTAATTCGATTTCAAACAATGAATTGATTTGTCTCTTCAAATTATTTTGGTCAATTAAAGTTAAAAATACTTCAGTTATAATTAATTAGTTTATTAAGCTAAGTTCAGTTCATTAAGTTTAATTTTGATGAAATATAATTTGATAAATACAGCTTCATTTAGTTATGTCAATGCATTGATTGTTTTTTTCAATTCAATTTAATTAATTTCAGTACAGTATTGGTTGAGTTCAATTCCGTTTAATAAGTTAGGTCTAATTTGTTAAGTTTAGAATTGATGAAATATGATTTAATATAATTTTTTAATTTATTATATAAATGCATATTTTTGTAAGTTCGGCTTGATTAAGTTCAGATAGTTTTGTTAAGTATGTTTCAGTTCATATCAGTTTATCAAATAGGTTCGATATATTAAGTTTGGTGCTGATAAAATATAGCATAATTTGGTTATATCAATACATTGATTTTTTTCATCAATTCAGTTCAATAAAGTCCAGTTCAGCATATTTTAGCTCAATTCTGTTTAATATCTAGGATCATTTTTTTTATGTTCGGTTCAGCTAAAGTATAATTTGATAAAATTTAGCTAATTTAGTTATATCAATGCATTGATTTGTTTCTTCAATTCAGTTTTGTTCAGTTAAGTTCAATTAAGTATACTTCAATGGCTTATTTTGTAATCAAAAGTTTGAATATAAATATATTTTATGAAAAAAATCAAGTGAATTTTAGTTCAACTCAATTCAATTTAGTTAAGTATTTCATGGGTCTAACTTCATGTTCAGTTCAATTTATTTCACCAAATTTTGTCACAACACAACACTGATTAGTATAAGACAACACTGATCAGTACAATGTACTTATCAGCACAACACCTTTCTTTACATATAACACTTTTCAGCATATTTTAGCACATTTTAGCATGTTTAAACTCCAATAAGGACTTTTCAATTTAACTAAGTTTCAAGACAAAATAGATAAAAATATATATTGACATAAATAATTGTTTTCATAATAATGTTAGCATTATTTGAACATTATTTAAATGAAGATTGAGTAAAATAAACTAAAATTGAGTGCATTTTAAACAGAAAAGTCCATCAAATCTAGTATAGTTGAATTCGAAGAAGTATAGTCGAGTTAATTTCATCACATTTTAACCCATCTCATCAATTTTAAACTCATGTAATATTTCATGGTGTTCGACACCTTTCAGTACACCGATCGGACTTTCAGTACGTCAGTTGGTTGCTAAGTTTATATGCGAGCGCCAAAGTGGCAGCACCGGTCAGCCGGTACGATCACTACTCGGACTTGGTCAAAGATATCTGATCCATAATCCATTAATTATCAGAGTCATTCATGATTATAGTTGTAAACCTGATGCAAAATTTCTTGTTACTACTTTACTAGCTGGAATATGAACACTTATAAACATAATTAAGTCCAGAATTTCCAGGTGTAATCCATGTGTAAGTAAACGTTGCTTCATTTTTCTTGAAGAATAATTATCTCCAATTAACGATTGGATTAAGTTGTTTCTAACCTAATCTCACTTGAATTACATAACTACTCACTGGTTATATAAACACCCTCCCGCTCGACATAGTTCATCATTAATTCATCATTCATCTCTGAGTTTCGAGTTCTGGTTTTGCATTCGCCGCTGTCATCGCCGCCATGGATCCAAAGCTGAAGCTAGCTCGCACCATCGTCGGAATCATCGGTTAGTAATGTTGCATGTTATTATGATGATATATATGTTTAAACACGCATTTTTTCTTATCATAAGTCCGTAGTAAACCTTGTTCCGGTTCTTCTTGTCGGCGAACCACCAGAAGTTGGTGGTGTAGATGCTGTAGAGGACGAGGCCGACGGAGTTGATGGTCCAGATCAGAGTGCTGTTCGGATGGACCGCCGGAGAACCGTAGAACACCCACAGAATGCAGTTCATGATTCCGGACGCATAGTTATACGGATGGAATTGCTCCGTCGACTTATTCTTCCAGAACCGGAGGATAGTAGGCCTGCATGCATGTATAAATTAACGTAAATCTTATGAAATCGTATTTTATCAAAATTGATCTGAAAAATTATTCGCAAAGAAAAAACACTTACATCGGAGACAGGAACAAGCCGAAGGAGATGACATTACCTGAAAACGACAAAGATAATTTTATAAGACGGACTTATGATAAGAAAAAATATATTTGAACATATATCATTATAATAATATTCAACAATATTACTAACCGATGATTCCAACGACGGTGCGAGCTAGCTTCAGCTTTGGATCCATGGCGGCGACGACGGCGGCGAATGCAAAACCAGAACTCGAAACTCAGGAGATGGTATGATGATGATGAATGATGAAGACCGGGAGGGTGTTTATATAACCAGGGAGTAGTTATGTAATTCAAGTGAGCTTAGGTAAGAAACAGCTTTATCCATTCGGTAATTGGACATAATTATTCTTCAAGAAAAATGAAAATACGTTCACTTATAGGTGTTCATATTCCAGCTAGTAAAGTAGTAGCAAGAAATTTTGCATCAGGTTAAAATTCCAACTAGTATTCCAACTATGTTCAATAACGGTTAAAATTATCAATTGATTATCAGTACTGATTTCAAAAGGGCACTGATATATGCAGTTTAGTATATATTCAAAAACTGATCGACTTGCTTATTTGGGATGCACACACATATATATATATATATATATATATATATATATATATATATATATATATATATAACTAATCTTACATATATACTACTTTTAAGTAAAAAGTTGTAAATAGTTATCAGTGCAATATAATATCACCAACTAGATCACTTCTTTATTGGAGGATAAACATAATAACATTAATCTAATTTAAAAAGTGAATGATTACACAATTTTGTTAAGAGTAACCAAGTAGCTAATCATAGTATTGGATAGAGTCTGTCGATCAATCGTATCCTAGTAGGTGGCGTTCGCCACAACCGATGCATCTTGCTTAGGGCAAGTCCAACAGATGCTGCATAATAGGGATTTTAGTGCTTTTTAGGGATTTTAGACTCCAACAGCTTCCCCAAACACAGCTGCAACTTGTAGAGAGAGAGAGTGAATCCCCAAATTTGTAGAAAGAGAGAGGAAATTATAGGGAATGAATTTGAATATAAAAATAAATATTACTCCTTCAACTTTCTATTTTATCAGTCCGGCCCGAGAAGAGGAGGAGGAGGAAGTCGGCGGGGAGGGGAGGAGGAAACCAGTGGGCTGGGAGGGGAGGAGGAGGAGGAAGCCGGCGGGCATGGAGAGGAGGAGGAGGCCGGTGGGCGGGGAGAGGAGGAAGCTGGCGGGGAGAGGAGGAGGAAGCCAGTGGGCTGGGAGGGGAGGAGGAGGCCGGTGGGCGGGGAGAGGAGGAGGAGGAGGCCGGCGGGCGGGGAGAGGAGGAAGCCGGCGGAGAGAGGAGGAGGAGAAGGCCGGCGGAGAAGGAGAAGAAAAGGTGGAGGAGGCCGGCGGAGATTTAAATGAGGAGGAGGTCGGCGGTGGATGAGTTGCAGATGAATTGATATATTGGGTAAATAGAAGAAAAAAGAAAATTAATGTATATGTATTAATTTATTATATTTAAAAATCCCTAAAATAGAGGAATTGTTGGAGTGGTTATAGAAATTTAGGGAATCAATATTTTCATTCTCTATTATAGAGGAGGAGATAGGGAAGCTGTTGGACTCGCTCTTATAACTTGTATAGCAGTTACATATAATGAGTCACTTGTGTTTAATCAATATTTTTATGAGAAAAACATTCATCCGGATGATCCTGATATAGCCCTTATCAGGCACCAATAAGATAATGACACGTGTACAATTGTAATGTTTTAATTGGTTAAGATATTTTTAGTAAAGTTCTAAAACCCTAATTTAGAATGCCTAAACCCGTCTGGGTAATGATTGAACACGTGGCCCAATCATAAATTAGTTAAAGATGATGTGTCGTTATTTAATTGGTGCCTGATATTGTCAATATCAGGATGATCCTGATATATATTAAACTGTATTTTTATTTATGTGTAATCATTATATCTTCTAAAATAAAATTACAATAATTCATATTTATTTCACTCTCAAATAATGAATATTTAGGAGACTTTTTTACCTACCAAAATTTATCATAGACTTTTCTTAAAACTCAAAATGACAACGAGATTTATATAAGTATTCAGAAATTTTGAGATGGTTTCTTTCATACACTCGGGTTATGAAAATATGAAAAACAGTTTGTGAAACTATAACATCCATTACTTTAAAGTATTTCTACAAGCGATAAATTATTAAGACGAGGTTAATTAATTAGAGATTAACTGAAAAAAAGGTGAAATCAAATAAAAATAAGTTAAAATATATTGAAAAGTAGCTGAAAATATTGCCATGTGGAAAATTTATTTTATGCAATTATTATTATCCACATACACGCAAAAAATAGATCTTACTATGAAAATACGATGCATATCAAATAATTAGGTCAAGTATGAAATTGCGAGATGGAAATTAAACATCAATATTATTTTCTGTTCTATGAACAAATATTATACCACCAAAGAAATTAACCCAACCGAATAAAAAATAAACCACTTCAACATTTATGTATATATATCATGCAAACACAGCACAAGCCATAATCAAGCCCAGAATCCATGAGGCTACACTACTGGCTCGACGGCTCGAGCTGGACGAGCCGAGAATGCAGCCGAGAGGGTTGATCCGCTCCCCACACCTAGCCGGTAACTGCTGAGCGTTGTTTAAGTTGATCCCGGCTTTCTCAGCTTGGCTCGAGCCGTTGATGCTTATGAGACCGCAGAAGCATTCAGGCTCGTTCTTTATCACGTACTTCAACGGCTCGCAGCAGCTGCCCGGCGGGTCGCGGTTCCCGTCGAGGTAGCTCATGCACGGCTGAAGCCGTTGCAAGCAGTTTGTCGGCGCCGACGACGACGACGGCGGAGATCTCTGCGCACTGGTTTCTTTCATGGTGAAGAAGAAGAAGAAGAAGAAGAGCAAGAAAACTAAAGCTCTCATCTTTATATTTCTCTGTACTTTGTTTTGCTGATGATGTTTTGAGAGCATTACTTATGTTGTTTAAATATGAGTGTTTTTGTAATAAAAGAGGAAGTTTGGTTATCAAACTTTGGAGGATGTAAGAACAGTTAAATAGGTTGAGCTACCATTTCTGGAGAATTGTCAAATGTTATTAAGCTGCTAATATAATATAGTTTGATTTATGAAGCTTCCAAGTCAACTCTCTTGCTGTTCATCTATCCAGCTACTATGATATCATGGTACTTATACTTTTTTTTACTTAAACAATCTTGGATGTGTAGTTTGTAGATATGTTTAAAACATCAGTTTTTACATGTTATAAAACAGTAAAAAAAACCAAATTCGCCGACGAAGACTGTGAAAAATGAGATAAAAATGGTCATTTTCCCATTCCTTGTGCACATTTTGTAACAATGAAATCCAATAATGTTGATATAAAGCTTAAAAACTAGACTTTGAATATCAGATGATACAGAACATGAATAATTTCTGCATTTCAATTCAAAATTTAAGTTAAATACATCAGTTTCTTTCCAATGGAGACAAGATACAGATGTGTGAGTGCAGATAACATCGCCACGCCATTGGATCATCACTTGAAAAGTTCGGGATTCAGCCAGTCCCTGCAAACATAGAAGATCGAATAAACACGTGTTTCAGATTAAGGATTTGATACGGAAGAAGATGAGGAAGGGAAGTCGGGCTTACTTGCTGACATCATCAAGGTGGTCATCAAAGTCCGTGATATCGTTCCACTTCTCTGATGATATGTAATCTCGAAGGACTACATTTGCTGATGGCTCCTTTAAGGTCAGTCGGTGGCCTCCATCTGATCCCACTGGCTTCCAATTCCTAGACGCATCCTTAGTGTAAAGCTACAAGAAATGGCGTAACAGTTATTTTCTAGAACACGTAATTTTAGATGGTTTAACAGGGACATGCCATAATCAAAAACAGCTTGATGAGATGAAAAGTTTACAAGCTCGTAGCTTTTGGGAAAGACCAAATCACCCAAGTATAAAGAAAGGTTGTGCTAATCACCACTGAGCAAACGATACAGACCAAGAAAACTTATTGGGTTCCAATAAAGACTCGTCTGTGTTAAGAAAAAGGGATACTTGACAAAAAAAGGAGCCTTGGAGGGCTACTAGACACTGTAAGAGGAATCGACATGGAGAGCATTTAAATGTTTGTCACGGAGAAGTTAAGAACTAAAACTGTAGTACTTTCCAGAATATGTCAACTATCATCATACTGGAGATTATTAGCATGATCTAGCCATCACAAGAACCAGCGAAATAAGATAAAGAAGATCGTTACATATATGATCACAACCTCAAGGTAACACTTTTAGGCATCATATTTTCAAGCGCATTATGTACAAATACATAACTAGAGAAAGAGCTACAAAGAGAACTTTGTGGAAACCATGACTTAGATAGACAAAATAAGAAAACACAGAAGCTCGCTTAACCTAAACAAAACTACTGATTCCAAATCACCTAATCCATACAGTTTGATTCTTACAGTGAAAAAGAAGAGTCGTAATCAAGAAAACAAATCATAAGTGCCTCACCTGCATCACTGGACTCCTATCCTTCCCTTTCTGTAAAGCTTCGAGCTTTTTGTTATCGAGCTGCAATACACACACAGAGATCACTTAAAGTCCTAAACTTTTCCCATATCCTAAGACAGAACAATCCAAACAGAAGCATAAACCATACCAGTAGCAAAGCTGCAACAGGAAAATACTTGCTAATCTGATCACCTATGTTCTTGGCAACAGTCCCCAGCTCAAAATCATCAAACCTCTCATTAGCATGAAAATACCCCACAATCCTCAACCCTTTATCGCTATAATACTCCTCAATCTGAAACAAATCAACAATTCAAACATTCAATCAAACTCCAGACGTGGTTTAATTTTTATACAATTCCAACATCAATCTGAAACAAATCAACAATTCAAACATTCAAGCAAATTCCAGATGGGGTTTAATGTTTATACAATTCCAATAGGTTTACCATTAGGAGCGCGATTTCGAGGGGAGGAAGGAGCCCAATCTGGGAGTGGAAAAGAGGCACGGAATCGACAATTTCGACGCCGGTGTCGCCGCCGGAGTCGCGGCCGAGGAGGACGCCGTTGACCGCAACGGTCCGGTGCTTCAGAGCATGGAGGACCAGCTTGATGTAAGCGTCCTGGTGGATCTCGTACGACTCGCCGCCCATGACTCGGTGGTGGTGAGTGAGACGAATCGTGTTTTGCTGGTTACTGAAAAAAAGATGCTACTTTTATGAACTGTAAGCCGGCGCTGGACAGAGTAACTTAGTATATTAGTATATATACTATATTTAATAAATAAAAATAGAAACATAGTAGTGTTTAGTGTTTACCATATTATATATATTTTTCGAGATTATTTTTGTTGAACTAAATTGAAAAATAAATATATTAGAAAATAGAATTAGTTTGTCCGAAACCTTATTTATTCTCTTAAATTTATTATTAGTAGATCAATTCGGTTTAGCAAAAATATAATTTGGTTACATTGATTTTATATTCAATACGTTAATTTTCACCTTAGTTCAATTCGATTCAGCAAGAAATAAGATTAGAAGACCATTCTCAAAATTTACCCGAATTTCACTAATATAATTTTTTTAATAAATTCAATTGAACTGAAATAAACTGAAGTGATGTACTAATAACTTCCAGTCCTTAACAAACCTTGAAATACAAATTTCTCTTTTTGTACTCATTTTATTGGATGGTGAAGAAAGAATATAACATACTTTTGATTCTTCTTTTCAAAGAATACACAAATTCATTTTTTTCAAAACTAGAATTTAATACAGGAATATCAGGTAATTTACCGTCGTAATTATTATGTCAGAGATAATAATAGCACCAACCATATTTCCATGTTTCGGTAACAATAGCAGCGGAACCAGGAAATTATCTTAAAATATGTTCAGTGGCTTGACTCAGTGGTCGGAGGCCGGAAAGCCTCATCGGAGAATAGAAATGCCCGATTTTTTATTGAAAAACAGTAATATAGGCTGTATTTTGAATTTTATGGTAGGTAGAGACCTACCCACACCTCCAAGTTATGGTAGGTAGAGGCCTACCCGCACCTCCAAGGGGTTCCGCTGTTGGTCAAGATCTTCGCCCTACAATAAACATGAATGTTCATTAAACAAGAATATTGTGAATTATTGTATTTTCAAGAACTATAGTTGAACCATTTTTCGATTTATGCATGTCATCATTGCGCATTAATCATGCTAATCTTCTCTGTATCGTTCTAATTTTACCGAATGTTTGGAAGGGACAAAACTTCCGGAACCATACTTTTCAATTATTGTGGCATATCGGAAGTTTGTACCATCTATAAGAAGAATACTGAGGATTGGGAGCTTGGCATGAGGAAATTTTGGACTAAACCCTAGTTTGATTACCCGAAACTCCTTTTAGGGGTAAATTTGAAGGTCATGGAATAGGTCGTCGGAAAAGTGTCATCGCACCACCGGCCGCCGCCTCTCTTATTCTCATAACCAGGATAATCACCAAGATCAAATTCCACCTTTTCAACCAATGCTAAGCCTTCTTCATCCGCCAATTCCTCGATTCTCCAAAAGCTAAATGGAAACATATTCTTGTGCGTGACATGAACTTCTCCCATGAATGCCAACATCATTCTTGCACTCTTGAAGAATCCTCGTACCAAATTCCGGTGAATCCTGTAAAAAAAATCAAGTTATTCAACGTCAGATAATCAGTAGCGGATCTATCAATTAATATTAGAATAGGCAATATTGCCAGACCCGACCGGGGCATGAAACAATTGAACCCCGCGCTTCAGGGCCTTAAAAAATGGATTAAAATAGGGCCTCATTTAAAAAAAAAAAAAACTAAATAGGGCCTCATTTTTTAAAAAGCATTCAGATGTAGTATACTTTTTTTAAAAAATTTCTTTAAACCCCTATATTTTATACAAATTGTCCAAAATAAGGACCCAATTTTTTTAAAATAATCCATTATTTTATCTACTTTTTATTATTTTTTAGACCCTCTATTAAGGGTTTTCAAAAAATTATGCGGTTCAGACCTCCAAATAGTTAGCGTCGTCCCTGGATAGTACAAGGCGAGAAAAGGGTATAGTGACAGTTAGATCGGAAAATATTGTTCACCCCATAGATCCGCTATTACATATAACAATATGACATTGTTTGGAGATCGAAGAACGAAAGTAAAACTTACTCGATTTGAGAGGCTGATTTTTCAGAAAAGTTGCTACTGATGATAGAATGAGGAAAATTGTAGACGATTATATCAAAACGCTTGAATGAGTGTTCATCGTCAATACATCTACTCCCAGTATTACAGTCCATCCTCTTTGCCTGATCTCCACCACATTTGCCATTGCAGTTGAATACTTGTTTGAGAGCTCAGCTTAATTTGTTCAAAATAATTCATTAATATGAATTAAAATACGGATAGCAAAATATCAAAATTACTGTATATATAATTATACAATATAATCACGGACTGTAAGAATTAAAATACGGACTGCATCTACCAGTGCAGCAATAATACAAACCTTCTGAGTCTAGGGAAGTGGCCACCAAATTGGTTGCGGTGCCAAAAGCATTAGCCAGACATTTTGCGAATGAGAAATCACCTTCACCGACTAGTAATATACTCTGTCTGTTACTGTAATGCTTTATTCTTTTCTCTTCATTCATTTTCAGATATATATTTGAGTTTTTGGTTCAGAAATGGATTATTTATAAGTAAAATTTGGATCATCTTTGCAGAATATTAAGAGTTTCTTGATGATCATAAGCCTTCAATTCTTGCAATTATGATCTGTTTATCTAATGAATATCAACATTTACATTTATAATTGGTTGAATTTTTCTGAATTTCAAGAGCCACACACACACGAAAGGTCGAATTGTTTTGATTCATGTAAATTATTATACATTATTTGTAATTAGGGGCTCTGAATTTGTATAATAAATCATGTCATTGTTTGCCAGATATGTTTTATTTTCTTCAATGATTCATATGTACTTCAGCTTTATACGAGTCAAAGTAAATATATAAACCGAATTTAAAAGTATATAAACTTCAAATAATACAACCGATCGAATTAAAGTCCTCAGTCCTCAGTGCCTCGGCAACCTTCATATTCTCTCACCTAATTAAGATTTTATACTCTTGAGTATTCAATAAATTGGAAGAAAAAACTAAGAAATGACTAATTGAAACGGTGCAGTAAGAATTTATTAAATCACGCATAAGATTATTTTGGATGCCTGTAATTTGTAGCTTTACTCAATTTTCATCAGATTATAATTGAACAATAAAAGCAGTGACCATAATATTATTATTCATGAACTTCCATTAATTACCAGTAACTTAATCTGTAACCTTACTTAATTTTCATCCTTCAGTTTGCAACATGATTCTGATTACTGTTTGATAACATTTCTCTCTCGTATCCCACTTTCTTGGTTGTAGATATCCAGATCTGAAGCTAAATTTGTTCAAGTGATCGGCTGAGGAGAGAGAATATGAATCGATAGCGCTATTTTCAAGAACGTTTCTGGAAATTCAAGGCCGTGAGATGAAATCCAAACTCGAGAGTGTTCAATTTGATGTTCGTAATTAATGTTAGCGTATTTGAATTCAAATGAGAGAAAGTGCAAGATTTTGTCTGAGAATTGTCGATCACTGACAATTCCGATGAACGGAAATCTGTTATCAAGTTAGGATACAACGCCAACCTTAACTTGCCAGCTTAACTGAGAATTTCTGTTCGAAGTTAATCCATATCGAAAATGGTGCGGATGAAGTTCGAAGTTAAACCATATCGAAAATGGTGCGGATGAAGTTTGCCCGAAATTGAGATGGGTAAAATTCTTTTCATCTGACCTAATTAGATCCATACGTTCTTATTTATTCCGATTTAGATGTGACAAAGTGACGGAACGGGAAGGAAATCGAACAGATAACTGACAGGCCTATATTAAAAAACAGAGGTTGTCATCATCTCATATCAACACCACACTACCGTAAATTAAAGTGAATTACAACCTGTTTCTTAAAATTTGGAGATTGCCGCAGCCACCTCCGACAACCCCTAGATCCGCTCCTAGATGTGACAAAGATGATGACGGATAAATGTTTATATCATCCTAGATGTGACAAAGATGACGACGATAAATCTCTGTCATCATCTTTGGCATATTTTATGAAGCTGAATATTTAAATAAATAAATAAAATAAAAGGAGTTCGGAACCAGCTTACTTCGCGAGCCTGTCAATCTGAAAATCTGGCTAGTAGAGAGATTTGATTTAAATAATATTTTCCATCGAAAGAGACTAGCTGTGAATAATATGTCTAAAATTGTGAGATTTTCGCAAAGTATAACAAAATTAAAAACGATTTTCAAGTTTATTTCCGCCTAATTATTAGATTTTGAAAATATTTTTCACGCATGCATCGATCTCTTAACTCATGACTATAAAATTTGTCTTGGTTGAGTTAAAATTTGTCTGAACACAAAGTGAAATTTGTGCTGAACAGAATTGAATTGAACTAAAAAGGAATGAAGTGAAAATTAACGTAATGAAAATAGAATCAGTATGTCGAAATTTACTTGAATTGTTCAAAATATGTTTTTCATTGAATTAAATTAAATTCAGTTAAGTTCAGTTTACTTCAGTTCAGTTCAGCAAAAATATAATTTGATCAAATTCAGGTAAATATATTCCTACTGATTCTAATTTTCAACATATTAATTTTCACTTTCATTCAAGTCAATTCAGTTCAGTTGAGTTTCAATTACGAAGGTTATAGTTTGTATCTTATTTTATGAGGTATTTTATAACTGAAATATTGATTATATATTGGACTGGGCTGAACTAAATCAAAATAAAGTAAAAAAAAATACATAATAAAATAGATTGAGTACAACTAAATTAAATTAAATCATTAAATTATATTATTAATGAACTGAAATTAGAACAACCACCAATTTCATTGAGAATTTCTTGTGTGCGGCGGTCTAAATGTTAGGCAAAACCCATAAGATTAAGATATGAGAACCCCCCAATTACAAAACTTTTGGGGACAAATATAAATACTTTATTTTTGCCTCCACAATATAAGGAAATGAAAAGAATGAGCACTTTTATGCAAAATCACTTAATGTTTCACCCTCTTCCTCCAATCCATCTTTCAAGGGTCACTGCCAATCACCTCAGGCCACCGCCGGCCGGCATCTCATTGGAATCTCAAACCAAATCACCACCAACCCACACTTTACACCTCATCACCGCCACCTCAAACCTCACGCCTTAGCATCGGGACTTAATTCCTTTTAATCTGTCATATTTGCAATTTAATATCTACCTAAAATTTATACTGTCAACACATGACTTTGTCAAATTCATTACAGAAGAAGAACGTATGTATATTTGTTTCGCTATGGCTGATGCATCTTTTTGTTAAGTTTTGTTTGTGTGATAGTTACATTATTAGTGTAAAAAAAAGTGTCACACATTAACAAAAGATGATTTAATATAAACTTACAAGACCATGTTTCAGTTTAATTAGAAAATAAATAGAAAAGGAGAAAGAAAGAAAAATATTAAACCACTAATGTCTCTTCATTTGATAGAAAGAAAGAAAACCACGCTAATGTGATATCACATGAGAGGAATATCATGTGATGTTATAATAATATCTATATTATTTTGTTTTATTAATTTAATAGGGTGTCATTTTTTATACAGGATTATAATTATGAGTGGATGGCATATATATTGCACAGATCTTCTCTAAAGGTATTCCAACTATGAAAAGTCTCACCTAAGGTATATCTGAACTAATTTTACTTTATTATTGGTAATAAGGCTGACAAACGGGTATACAGGTAAAATATGGGTACTATAAAAATATGGGTATGACCCGTTTTATACCCGTTTTAAAAACAGGTAAAACGGGTTAGGTAAAATACAGGTCAGATAAAATACGGGTTGGGTAAAAATCCGCGGGTAAAACAGGTAAAGGTTATATCAAAACGGGTAAACGGGTAAACCCGTATTTTACCCGACCCGTTTGGACCCGTATTTTAGAATTACCCATATTACGTTACCCGTATTTTACCCGTACCCACATGGGTAAAAAAATAAATTACCCGTTTACCTGCGGGTAACGGGTAAAAATTGCCAGGCCTAATTGGTACTCAAATTTTACATTTCGTTCCATTTAGGTAACTCTTTTACAGACCGTGAAATAAATGAGGGTATATCAGGAATTTTAATACAAATATATGGACTGCGAAAGTAATGTTGGACTACACCTATCAATTCCCTATAATTTTGAATTCTCCATCATATCTATTTTTTAGATATCAAAATTTTAGAGTTGATTAATTTGTGTAATTAAAGTTATTGATAGTCCAATATGAACAAATTATTTTGCCAAAATCAAAATGTCATTTATATACATTTTCAATAGCACGAGTACCTATTTTTCTATTATTATTATATAAAAATAAACAGTTTCATATAAATGTAGAGCAAATTATATGTTTTTTTTAAAATTTGGTTCTATAATTTTCTTGAAGCCATCCTCCCATTCCACTCAATCTAGGGTTTCTGTCAACACTAGAGACCAAATCAAAACGGTGCTCAGTTTACGAAACAGATCTGGAGACATTTGGTTCACCAGCAATAACAGGTAATCCTCTCATATGGAATCGAATTTGTCGGAGAAGATCGGAGGAGAAGGTTTCGAGGACGGAGAAGAAGGGTGAGAGCGGCGATGGGGTCCGGGTGGCGTGGCGGTGGTGCGGGAAGTGGCGGAAAGCGGTGTTGGTGGTTGTTTGTAGTGGGGATCTCTGGATCGCCGGCGAGGCTATGCCGATGATCTGGATATAATCAGAAGAACACATGCATGCACACAGTGGCGAATTTATTCCTAGCCTCGGGGAGGCGCCTGCCCTCCGGCGATATAATCCAAATTAAACACCAAAACCGATCATTCTCCTGGATCGACCGTTCCTCCGGCGAGTTGTTTCCGTCTCTCACCGCCAGAACTAACCCGATCTTCAACCTGATGGGATCCCGACGTTGCTAACGAGATCGCTCTAGTTCTACATCTGTACTGTGTTCCCAAGCGTCCATGGTCAAGATCCAGCATATGCTACGCTCTGATCATAAGAAGCCCCGTCCACTAAAGCAGCAGATAATCTGTTCACATCGGCGGGAAGATCTCCGACGAGCGCATTGTATCCTTCATTTAAGGTGAGCCGGCGTGTTTTTGAGGTTATAAGTGGACGCAAAAAAAGGGCCGTAAGTCTCAATTAGAATTTGTAGATGGCGGAGAAACTTATAAACCAGAAACCAGCAACTATAATTCATGTGGTGGTCATGAAATTTAAACATACTGTATAACGTTTATCTACTCGGAGAGTGTCACAACAAAATGATTATTGCATATTGTATCCTAAAGAATATTTTTACTATGTGATGGAATGGGATGGGAAACATCCAGATGACGAAATCGCGGCGAAAAATGAAGCGAATCAGGTCTACATGAACTCAACCCGGTAGATTTTGGGCACATTGGTCTGGTCGGGTTTGGGGAACAAGACTTTCTGGTCGGTGATGAACTCCTCCGATGAGTCCAGAAAGAATCACACGGCGTTGACTTAATTTGAAGTTTCAGTTGAAAACTCCTTGGGAAGTTAGTAGGAATAAAATCAAATTCTGTTCACGGCCAAATCGTAATTTAGAAACATTCAGGGCTCAACTGCAAAATTCGACTCATCTGCAAAATAAAATAAACATTTAGGGGTATTTTGGAAAAAAAAACTGCAAGCTCTAACCTGCACAAGTAATTTGTCCCTGCATGTAAAACTCCCGTAAACAAAGTGGGTGTGCAAACTTGATCTCTTAAACTTATTTTCGAGGTACTAGTTCGTGAGATTGTTTTTTTTTTTGAATTTAATGGGATAGAGTTATACTAAACTAAATTAAAATAATATAGTAAACTAAAATAAGTTAAATTGAAAAATCATGATATATATTTATACATAAGATCACACTCATCTAATTTATAAGCACGTATTGATTAATTAAGTTGTTACCTCTCATTTTCAAGTTTATGTTTCTATATATTGAGTTTTTTATTTTATCAAATCCATCATATTTTTCTCTTCCAATGTGTTTTTGAAATGCACGACGATAAATCATCGGGCATGTATATATCATCACACAAAAAGATATATAAAGTATATGAAAAATTGTAATTCTCCTTGTATTTTATAAATTAAATTATATAAAGTACTATTTCATGATAGGAATCGGATTCCTCTCATATCAGCGCATCTATAAATATGACCTAGACCATAGCAACTCACCATAATTCTTTTTGGGATATTAGTTGAGAAACAAAAAGATGAAATCTTCTTTCGTCGATCACTACCTCGTACTGGGTCTTCCGACGGGAGAAGAAGGCATGAATCTGGCGGAACGAGATATCATCAAGGCTTACAAATCCAAAGCTCTGCAAGTTCATCCCGACAAGCGTCCTCCCGAAGAAGTCGAAGAGGCACATCGTGAATTCCAGCGACTCACAGACTCGTATGAGCTTCTCTTAGACACCAGGAAACGTCAAGATTTTCACGCCCTTCTCTGTTCCCGCCATTCCATTCGAGAAGTGTCCGTTCCATGTGCCGAGGGTGATGAAAAATGGGCAGGCATTTCGGAAAGTGCAGCTCGAAACTGTCGGGACAGGGGCGATGAGAAGATGGCCGAGCTTTTCGAAAGCATAGCTCGGAAAGAACGTGAAGCAAAGGCACATCTCGAAGAAATTAAAAGAAAGGGGATGGCTAAAGTTCTCAGACGTCGCAAAGCTGGTGAGGGGGCGAGATTATGAAGAAATGGCAAGAATATATATGAATATCAATTTTATTAATTTCTTAGGGTGTAATTCTTTTATATAGATTATATTGAGTGAATGGCATAGAGGTATTCAAGGTACTCAAATTTTACATTTTGTTCCATTTTAAGTAACTCTTTTACAGTTGACCGTTAAATAATAACGGTCAATCTTTGTACTCTTTCCGTTTCATAATACATGACAATTTCATGACTTTGATCATTTTTGTGCTCATATTTAACCATAAATTTGTACTAATGTATAAATAATAATGTTAATATATATAATATAATATTGGATACTCCGTCATATCTATTTTCCAAATATCCAAATTTTAAAGTTTGTAGACTTTTTTTTTTCCCAAATTCAAACTGCCATTTATAGTGAAACGGAGGTTGGTACACATTTTTCGATAGTATGATTACCTATTTTTCTATTATGTAGAGCAAATTATATGCATTTTTTTATGTTCTATAATTTTCTTGAAGCCATCCTTATCGCCCATTCCACTCAATCTAGGTTTCTTTTCAACACTAGAGACCAAATCAAAACGGTGCTCAGTTTACGAAACAGATCTATCATATATGTTACGGAATCACATGCAACACGATAAATATCATCAAGATCTGGAGACATTTGGTTCACCAGCAATAACAGGAAATCCTCTCATATGGAATCGAATTCGCCGGAGAAGATCGGAGGAGAAGGTTTCGAGGACGGAGAAGAAGGGTGAGAGCGGCGATGGGGTCCGGGTGGCGTGGCGGTGGTGCGGGAAGTGGAGGAAGGCGGTGTTGGTGGTTGTTTGTAGTGGGGATCTCTGGATCGCCGGCAAGGCTATGCCGGTGATCTGGATAGTGTCGGATTTATTATTTCTAAGCCTCGGGGAGTTATAAACCTGATGCAAAATTTATTGTTACTACTTTACTAGCTGGAATATGAACACGTCCAGAATTCCTTTCCATTACAGGTTTTAATTTTCAAGTGTAATCCATGTATGAGTAAACGCTGTTTCATTTTTCTTGAAGAATAATTATCTCCAATTAACAATTGGATAAAGTTGTTTCTTATAACCTAATTTCACTTGAATTACACTACTCACTGGTTATATAAACACCCTCCCGCTCGACATAGTTCATCATTAATTAACATTCATCGTTACATCTCCTGAGTTTCGAGAACTGGTTTTGCATTCGCCGCCGTCGTCGCCGCCATGGATCCAAAGCTGAAGCTAGCTCGCACCATCGTCGGAATCATTGGTTAGTAATGTTGCATGTTATTATAATGATATATATGTTTAAGCACATATTTTTTCAATTAATTTATCATAAGTCCGTTTTATAAAATTTTCTTTTGTCGCTTTCAGGTAATGTCATCTCCTTCGGCTTGTTCCTGTCTCCGATGTAAGTGTTTAATTCTTCTTCCATATCAATTTTTCAGATCAATTTTGATAAAATACGATTTCATAAGATTTACGTAAATTATTTATCCATGCATGCAGGCCTACCATCCTCCGTTTTTGGAAGAATAAGTCGACGGAGCAATTCCATCCGTACAACTATGCATCGGGAATCATGAACTGCATTCTGTGGGTGTTCTACGGTTTGCCGGCGGTCCACCCGAACAGCACTCTGATCTGGACCATCAACTCCGTCGGCCTCGTCCTCTACACTGTTTACACCAGCAACTTCTGGTGGTTTGCCGACAAGAAGAACCGGAACAAGGTTTACTACGGCCTCGCCGCCGTCATAGCTGCAACGGCGGTTATAGTCCCGACGGTCCTGATATTATGTCCCACCACTAAACAGAGAACCTTGGTGGAAGGCATCATCTGCGTCGTCTTCAACATCATCCTCTACGCATCTCCGATGACGGTGCTGGCCACGGTTTACAAGACCAAGAGCGTCGAGTTTCTGCCCTTCTGGGTCAGCTTCGCCGGTTTTGCTAACGGTTCTTGCTGGACGGCGTACGGTTTGATGCCGTACGATATTAACCTGTTGATCGGAAACGGGCTCGGCGCGGTTCTGTCGTTGATTCAGCTCGTCCTTCACTGCATCTACGGTAACCCGTGGGCGTCGTTCAAGGAGCCTTTTGTGGCGGCGGCTAAGTTCGTCCGTGAGAAACGCAGCGGCGAAACCAGCAAGCCGGAGAAGACGGTGCAGCTGGAGAACATGGTTTAGGGTTTTTTGGTTTTTTGTTTTACAGGGCCATTGTTTGTTTGTTTGTTTGAGGCACTTCTTTAATGTACCCCGCGGATGATTTTTTAATGAGTTTGATATTTTAGTTAATTAATTGTTCGTTCTTTGCAGTTTTGTATTAACTTAATTCAATCGTCCTTTTAATATTTCCCATGATATATTTTTGAGTTTTAGTCTCTTGAAATTTTATTATTCAAAAAGTTTTAAACGTTTTAGATTAGACTCTGTATTTTAAATTGAATGGTGTGCCTATTTACTAATAAAATTGACATTTTTAATTTTTAGTTTAAAAAAACATGTTTACTTTATCAATATTTACTATAAAATTAATATTTTAAATAAATATATATTGTTTCATTGTTAAGGTTTAGTAATAGCTTAAAATAAAAAGGTTAGATTTTCGAGAGTTTTACTCAATTTAAGGTTTAGTGATGGTTTCAAAAAAATTGGAGAGAACTAACTTTTCTTTACTTTTTAAGAGAGCCAACATATAAATCCAAAACATTTCATCATAAACATACATATGTGTATTATAATTCAAATCTAAGAATAACTAATACTGATGAACAAAAATCGAATAAGAGTTTGGATAATCATATTCCACGACGTGCTTTATTTCTAAACTCAGCACAAGTCTGATTAAACAAGAAACCGATATGATCACCCTTTGCCCAACACGCTCTCAAAATACTGACTGCGTATAAAAACATCCTAAATTTATTGGACTGATGTATTCATGCATCATCATGGATGTGACAAAGATGATGACGGATAGATCTTAGCCTCGCATAAATAGATTTATCCGTCATCTTTGGCATAATTTATGAAACTGAATATTAAAACAAATATAAAATATAAAGAGTTTTGAACCAGCTTAATTATTTTCTCATGATTTTGAGAAATTAATCCAAAGAAGTGTGGGTTTGTGGTGGCGAACACTTTATTACATCATGCATGAAAGTTTGAAGATTTTGCAGAAACAAGTTATATATAGGTTATATATAATCTCTCATGTGATGACTGACATATTTTTTGTGTAATTTAAACAATTTTTAATTTCTCTATTGAATGTATAATTTTTGGATCAAATTCCACTTTTAATTTGAATTGTGGGTTAACACACTTCAAAAATAAAATTTTCATACAACACAAATGGCTATCTAGTGAATTGGTTATAATTAAGGTAGTTAAATAATTTCTAAAAATAATCCCTCGATCTTAGGTGATTTTGGTAATATTCAATAATCTGACTGTAATAATTCCTCATTAACTTATATCATTTATTACCGGGAAAATTTTATCTCTCATTTAATTCAAAACAGTATTTTAATGTTCAAAATATTATCCTTTATGGACGGTTTTAATGTTTCTGAAAGGGAAAACGATTTCATGAATAATTTTCCCAAATCAAATTACGCACTTTTCAAAATTTAAATACAATATATTATGAAGATACAAAACCATGGTTGAAAAAGTCAAACATTATCATTAAAAGGATCTTTCTCCATTCCAATACGGAGTCGGATTTATTGTAAGCTAAAGAAATCAGATTTCCTTTTATATTTTTGAAGTAAATTATTCAGGAGCCGAAGCCATCGGCCGGCAAACGCAAAGCCAGTGACGAGCGGGATTATGAAGAAATGGCTAGAGAATGTTGGGCAAAGGGTGATCAGATCGGTTTCTTGTTTAATCAGACTTGTGTTGAGTTTACAAATAAGACACGTCGTGGAATATGATTATCCAAACTCTATTATATAATAATAAAGCTATCTTATTCGACTTTTGTTCATCAATATTAGTTATTCTTAGATTTTAATTCTAATACACATATGTATGTTTATGATGAAATGTTTTGGATTTAGGCACTGTCCAATTCAACTTATTGCAGCACATTTCAGCACAGCACAATACTGGTCAGCACAGCATTACTCATCAGCACAGCACTTTTCAACTCAACACATTTAAGCTCTAAATGGACACTATTTTTATGTCTTGTAAAAATAAAATTAATGAAGTAAACTTTTTAGTTCGTAAGTAATAAACATTGTGTTTTTTCTTCAACTCAAATGAACACTATTCAACACTTTCACCACTATTCAGCACAAGATCAGTACAACACAGCATTGATCAGCACAGTTCAACACTCATCAACACAGCACAACACCAAATAAGTTGAACTGGACAGGGCCTTATATGTTAGCTCTTTCAAATACACGTGCTTATCTTATTCTTAATAAATGGTTCAACTACTGGTTCAAAAATTGGGGGTCATATTCACACATATCCAAAAACCTGAAGGTTATAATAGCATTTCACGCTTAAATCGAGGGACCTAAGTGCATTGCGCGGGGTTCTATTTATAAACAGTGAACAATATTAAGGACCAAGTAAAAAAGAGCTTACAAACTTATTAACAAGCTCCCTGCCCAGTTCTCCCCCAAATCTAGAGAGAACTGGTTATCGATTAACAGCGCCGAATCAATCCTTAGCACGATTACATAACGCTAATAAGTTATCGATTCTTGCACGAATACATAGAACTAATCATAAGTTAGGTTAATAAAACTGAATTTAATTAAATTGAACTGAAATACAAATTAATATTTTAATTGACCTTAGTTTATGAAATCATTTCATCATAAAATTAACACACAATCAAAATATATTTAGATAATTTTAAAAGAACCTATTTAGCAATGCAGGTTGACGTGGAAGACCACCCTAAATTATATATACATGATTAGTTAAACTCAATTTAACGTTGTTTAATTAAAGTCGAGTAAGTTATGATCTTTGATTTAGTTAAATTATTTGTTTATAAAATATCATGTCTCTTGCCACGTGACCCAATTATAAAAAAAAACGTTACCCAATCATAAATTATTCTCTGAATTTGATTAGTAAAACCAAACTTTTCATTTTCAATTTGGCAATTGGTAAAACCAAACCATTAAATTAGAAAATTGTTAAGTCACTTAAAAAAAATACACAGAAAAATTCTCTTAATTGGATTTTACATTAAAAAAATTAATTAAACATCCAAAATGATTTTAAAAAACTTCATTTTTTCTCATAAAGATCACTAATTTCCTCAGGAAGTGGTAGCATATCAAGAGCAGCAGCATCATTGCCGCCTTCTTTCTGCTTCGATTCATTTAGGTTGAGGGATGTGTAGACTGTCATTCCACCGAGAGCCGTTAGGGCGCCGCAGATACTAAGTAGTCCGGGATCTGAATCAAACAGAATGTACCCTCCTAAGATAAGGACACATGTCTTGAACTGCCCTAAAACCACGTGAGATGTCGCGGAAGTTGCCCTAAAAACCTCAGACCATCAGGTCAGTTAATGATAAATGACAGTAGTCAGTAGTTTCAGTTTTAACGTTGTTACCCAAGTGCTAGGGCTCCAGACCATTGGAGAAGAAAGCCGAGCAAAGCCGAAATGAGAATAGCAGACGAATTCTGAGCATTCCATTTGAAGGACAGAACCCCGGGCGGATCCAACCACGGCATTAGGGCTACTAGGAAGAACACTGTCACCGGGGTGGTCTTCCACATCAACCTGCATCCCACATTAATTTCTGTCCTAACGAGTTTCGAAATGTTGTTTGTTTGTACAATGTTAGGACACTTACGCTAAAGCTGTCCAGTTCCCTTGTTTCTGGAGAGTCGACCACATGATTTTGTTTATCGCGCTCGGAACAATCCACGCTACCGCCACAACAGCACCGAACAGGTTGAACTCTAAATCTGTCACGGTCGCAACTGCTACGCCTACAGACACAGCTCCTAGAGCCAAAATCTGCATTTCAAACCTTAAAAAAATGTTTCATTTTGACAAAATTAATGAAACAAAAGATGAATGTTGGACAACCTTGTGAAAGGAGACGGTCTTTCGGTAAAGGATGAACTCTGCAACAACAATGGTGGGAGTGACGGCGATCTTAGCCATCTGGTAAAAACCGACGCTGTAAATTATCATCACCAGTTAGTTTTTTTTTACCCCGAACGGAAGTTTAAAAAATCACAGTAAAAAAAACTACCTGTTGTACTTGAGACTAGTGTTGGCGAGGCCCGAAGCGAAAGCCATGACAGCTCCCAAAGAGAAGAGTGAAGAGAATGGAGTCGACTTCGAAGGCGGGCCCACAGGGAGAATTCGGACAACCTTAAAGATGGCTAACAACATCCAGGCAGTTGCGTAATGAATCAAAGTGAGGAAGATTGGATAATTGAACCCTACTCTTCCCATAACCTAGGAGGAATCAAATATTGTTAATGATTATGTAAATGATCTGGTAGGGGTTAGGACAGAACAGAAAGCAGACCAGTTTGTTTCCTAGGATTATTGAAACAGCCACGAAGAAATTGAATGTCAGTGCCACTTCTGGTCCACATAACCTTTGCTGCTGTCGCTTCGCCCCTTCTGATGTCCTAAGCTCGCTGTAAAGAGAGCTTCTGATTTCTTCTATCGCACGGCCTAAACAAAAGCACGAGGTTAAGGTTGTACATTCGCTAAATCAGACCGAAACTAAGGTAATGATGGATAAGGATGAAATGCAAACCTGTTTCGCCGGCATCACTGTCTTTCCTCTTGATGAATCTTCTCCCATGTCTTCCCAGAAAATGTCTGAACAAGCCCATATGATCACATGCTAATGTGCATGCATCAAGATCAGACAATGAATATTTAATGTAGATGAAAAGGCTAAGGTTTGATGATTAAGGATGTTGATAGATCTGTAAGAATTCCCAGATTCAAGAAAGTGATGATGATGGTAAGCACACCCAACTGATGGCATACCCATAGTGTATCTTTTGTCCTAAGCATTGCAACCAACTCTTACAACATTTTTTGTGATGAAAATTTTATTTTATTTTCTATAAAAAAAATTACAAGCAAAAGATAAAAAACCTTGGAAAAAACCACCCATTTTTCAGGTGGAAGCAGTCAAACTTTTAATTATATTCCAATTATTAAAAAAAATCAAAATAAAAAAAATTATAAATACCAATATGAAATATTGTTTCAAAGAGGATGATCAAAAACGACTTTCTTGTTTCCCTCAAGAGCATCATTTTCCTTCCGGATGGCATCGAGATCAGCTTGTAGCTTGTCGATGTCAAGGCTCCGGGAGGCCATGGCTGCCAGCTTGTCCTCATAGTCGCTTAGCTGACGCCGAGTTCTATCAGTGGCGAGAACATTCTCAGCCGCTTGTTCAAAGCTTTCATGGACCTTTGCCAGAACCCTATAAGCTTGCCTAGCCACTAAATCTTTTTTCGCTTCCCTGACAAGCCAATCACAGTATATAATAAAAAAACTACGAAATTTTTTATTTTTTCAAAAAAAAAAACAATGAAATTATCTGATAAGTGGTATTTCTTTAATATATAAACTTTACCTGTAGATAGTTTCATCGACTACAGCATAAGTTCTGTTAAGGCGCTCTTGAATGGAGTTGATCTCGAGTTGCAGCTCCCTCGTGTCTCTTAAGATCCTCTCGACATCAGCATCTTGTTTACAGCTGTTCTTCGTGATCTCTTTGACACGTAGAACAAATGATTCTCGAGATGCTACTTTTGGGTGATTGTCAAGTTCCCCCGATAATGCAAAAATTTGCTCTTCCCTGTGAAGATTAAATTAAATTTGCATTGAAATTAAATTATCTTGATTATTTCCTATGCAAGGAATAAAGCACTTGATTATCGTGTAATTACCTCTTCCTAATTTCTTCCTGAACAGACTCGGTCTCGTTCAGTATCTCTTGCTTTCTGTGAAGCTTTTCGAGAGGCTCGGGTTTATTGGCACAGAGAGCCTCCAAAAGATGTCGCATTTTCTCTTCCAAAGGCAGTCTCAGAGCGTTCCTGAATCAATAACCAGTAACATCGTCAAGATTTTTACCAACGGTGCTATATATTATATTGAATCATCTTAAAAATGCCATACCATTCATCAGTGTAGAGCTTCATGAGCTGGTTTCTTCCTGCCTCCATCGAATCATCGAGTTCATGGATAGAATCATCCTCGTCTAGACCATGTGTTGATTCTGAAGTCTTGGGAAATAAAAGCACAATAAAACTCCGAGCCTTTAAGTATAATGTATTCATGAATATTAAATGACAATAAAACTGTTCGAACTAATGGAAAAAACCCATTTTTAGAAGAACTCCATTACCGACAGTAGTACATGATCATGTATAAAAGTGTCCAACAAGAAACTCACCACATTAGAAAGCTCTTGAACTCGTTCAACACCCCGAATTGAACGATCGGGAGCTGATGATCCTGGTTCAGTCTGCAGCCGCAAAAGCTTGATATCTGGTAAAACATCCTTAGTTTGATTCTCATCGGGGGATTCTTGCTCTCGAGATGATTCAGACACTGCTAGCCTCCCCACCAAGAATCTCACCAGCTTATACAAATCATCTTCTGAAGGATAAAGAAACTGCCTAACAAAAAACAGAAGCATTAAGAAAAAATGAATATCGATAAGCGTATACTATACCAATAACCAAGTCTATCCAACTACGAGAGAAAGTATTCAACATAAAGCAACCTGATTTACTGATCACTAATCTCTTTCACTACAACTACAACAATATATTCTCCGTTTATACAGAAAAAACTATTCTTTTTAACATAATGCAACCTATTTTACTGATCACTAATCTCTTTCATAAGAACTACTACTACAACATTACATTGTTCATTTATACATCAAAAACTATTCTTTTTAACATAATGAAACCTGATTTACTGATCGGCAACCGATCACTAATCTCTTTCATAAGAACTAAAACTACAACATATTATATTCTCCATTTAAACATAAAAAACTATTCTTTTTAACATATTGCAACCTGATTTACTGATATTCTCCATATATATAGAAAAAAACCATTCTTTTTCGATTGTACTGGTCACTAATAAGCACAAGATATCAACAGAAAAAGAACAATTTAAAAAGTCCTACTGCACAATGCTGAAAAGAAGTACAATCAATTGAGAGCTGAGACAATTGCTACCTTGTGGAAGCTAATATCGCCGGCGAAACCCAACCGCCTGAATGCGGAGGCGAGGTCGGAGCAGAGCTTGAAACGGTCGGCGGTGGAATTCTCCGGCAGGAAATTGGGAAACGACAGCGTTTTGTCTATGAGGCAAAGCGACTGGGAGCAAATGGTGAACAGAGAAGCTGAAGTGAGGTCTCCGATCGCCGCCACGGACGGCGGTATAGAAACGCCGGAGTTGCGGAGTGAACTGAGAAGAATCTCCGGCGAACTATCCATGATTTTGCTCACTGCGAGTCTCCGAGCACGAAGCTATACTTCTAGCGTTTGGTTTTCTGAGTTTGACTTCGATGAAAATTACACCTTCCTTCCCAAATTAACGTTTTTTGTGCCAAAAGATGTCACACTACAATTCAATAAATGGTGTCACACTAAACTGATATAATATATACAGTGCAGATTATAATGCTCAAAATGGCTAAAAATGCCTCTTTTATTTCTTGTTCTATACTAACAAAGACTGAATTTATATCTATTTTCTAACTAAAATCGTCTATATATCATTAAATCGTGTCTAAAAAATAAAATAGGTAGTTTCACATTGAACCAACTAAAAATGTAAAGGCTAAAAATATCATCTTTCTTGGTTTTTCTAACTAAAGATGAAATTTTTATTTGTTTTAAACTAAAATTGTATATTGGAAACTATTTAAAAGGTGTTTTTTTTTTGTAAATAATCACATTTTCATTTTGAAAATATATGTTGATGATGATAAATTGGCTAACACTTTGTTCAAAATTATGATATGGTGAATGTAACAAAGGGTGTGCAACAGCTGCAAAGGCAAATCTTGAAACCAGACATCTATCTAAATGTTCTTTCTAGTTAGTCATATAAAGTGTGTGTTGCTCCTAACATATATACAAACAAATGATTCCCTGTCATTAATTCCTTCAAAATCCAACCTTTGTTGTTATATATCCAGGATCACATGACTTGCCCTAATTAGTAGTTGTCCTAGAATCCCTCTAATAACTAAAGAAAGAAGTTGATGATCATATCCTCATTTGGGAAATGGAGGGTATCAGTCATCAGCATGATCAGAACCATGAGATTGAAGACCTGTCTCCTCCTTCTCTCAGCTCCATGCAGCTTGCAGGCAGCAACATCGGATTCGGACACACCATCGAGTTCATGCCACAACCTCAAACCTGTCTTAGAAACAAGAGTTCTCGCATCGATATTCAGGATGAAGATGAAGATGATCCTTCATCTGCTCAAAAGCACCCCCCTTTACCTATTTTCCTCAAGGTATGTGTCTGTGTGTCATGTGTTCTTACATCGAAAGCCTCAGACATGGTTTTTCATGTTCTTGTTCAATATTGCAGTTTTCTGATGTGGAGTATAAGGTGAGGATCAGCCGCGCTTCGTCAAATGTTAATCCTGTCAAAACTGTGGTTTCAAAGGTTGTTTCTCAGCTGAGCCTGGACGAAGAAAATTATAAGCAGATCCTTAAAGGCATCACAGGAAGTGTTGGCCCGGGTGAGCTTCTGGCCCTGATGGGGCCCTCAGGTAGCGGAAAGACAACGTTGTTACGCGTGATCGGAGGAAGATTGCGCGAGAATGTCAAAGGATCGATAACCTACAACGACATTCAGTACAATGCAGCTCTTAGAAAGAGGTCGGTGTTGATAAAAATAAGGTTCAGAAAAATGTTTCTGTCCTTTTCTTAACATTTCTTACATCTGTTGACAGGATTGGTTTTGTGACACAAGATGATATCCTTTTCCCACAGCTCACTGTGGAGGAAACCCTAGTTTTTTCGGCGTTCTTGAGGCTTCCTAGTACCATGACCAAGAATCAGAAGCATGAGAGAGTGGACATGATTGTGAAGCAATTAGGCCTAGAAAGGTACTTCCTTTCCCTTCATTTCTTGAGGTTTAAGGTTATGACAATGCAGAAAATGATCATGGAATCATGTAATGGATTAAGGTGTCGCCACACCCGAGTAGGAGGAGGATATGTGAAGGGCATTTCAGGTGGAGAGAGGAAAAGAACCAGCATAGGATACGAGATTCTTGTCGATCCTTCGCTTTTGCTTCTTGATGAGCCTACCTCAGGCCTTGATTCTACTTCAGCAAATAGAATCCTTCAGATACTTCAAGAACTCGCAAAAGTACTAAAATCTCGCTCTCAAAGACTAGTTTTTTTCATGTATTTTTAAGCATGATTTGATAAAGTAAACTGCTTTTTTCATGTATTTTTAAGCATGATTTGATAAATTAAACTGCTTTTTTCATGTATTTTTAAGCATGATTTGATAAATTGAACTACTTTTTTCATGTATTTTTAAGCATGATTTGATAAAGTAAGCAACTTTTTTGTAGGGAGGAAGAACAATTGTGACAACAATCCATCAGCCATCAAGCAGGATATTCCACATGTTTGATAAAGTGCTTCTGATATCAGAAGGCTGCCCTATCTACTATGGCAAGGCTAATGAATCCATGCATTACTTTTCATCTCTGAGGTTTTTCGCACAGATGGCGATGAATCCAGCTGAGTTTTTGCTCGAGTTGGCGGCTGGACAGGTCAGCGACATCAGCGTGCCCGAAGATCTATCAGCCTCTCCAGGAACAGAAGATCATGAAAGGACTGTGATCAGGGTAAAAAAACACTAAAAAGTTCTCTCATTTCTGTCTTTCTTTAGTTTTTCCCTTGTTTTTATACTGTTTTTGAAAAAAAATTCTGTTCCTGATCAGGGTAAAAAACACTAAAGTTCTCTCATTTCTGTCTTCTCTTTAGTTTTCACTTGTTTTTATACTGTTTTTTTACATTTTTTTCTGTTCCTGATCATGAAAGGACTGTGATCAGGGTTAAAAACACTAAAGTTCTCTCATTTCTGTCTTTTCTTTAGTTTTCGCTTGTTTTTAGACTGTTTTTTTTTTCTGCTCCTGATCATGAAAGGACTGTGATCAGGGTAAGAAACACTAAAAAGTTCTCTCATTTCTGTCTTTTCTTTAGTTTTTCGCTTGTTTTTATACTGTTTTTTTTTAAAAAATTCTGCTCCTGATCATGAAAGGACTGTGAAAAAACACTAAAGTTCTCTCATTTCTGTCTTTTCTTTAGTTTTCGCTTGTTTTTATACTGTTTTTGTAAAACAAATTTGTAGTATTTGCACCATAAGTTCAAGTCCCATTTGGAGCCGAAAGAGAAGAGCGAGAATCACCAGATTTCCAAGATCCCAGAAGCCCTTCAGGCAGCCATCCAGGTCAGAAAAGAGTGGACAATGACATGGTGGGATCAGTTCAGGATCTTGTTCAAGAGAACATACAGAGAAAGATGCAGAGATTACTTCGACTCGATCCGTGTAGTTCAAGCCCTTCTTATAGCCATCTTGCTAGGCCTTCTATGGTGGAAATCCAACTTCAAAACAGAAGCACATTTGAGAGATCAGGCAAATATCACTAAATATACTTTATCTCCTGATTTTTTGATCAAGAATTGATCTTTATCTCCTGATTTTCTCTCAGATTGGTTTGCTGTACTACATATGCATATTCTGGACATCCTCATCGCTGTTTGGCGCGGTTTACGTGTTCCCATTCGAGAAAATCTACCTGGTTAAGGAGCGGAAAACCGACATGTATAGATTGAGTGTGTACTATATCTCCAGCACATTATGTGACATGGTGGCACATCTGTTATATCCTGCTTTCTTCATGTCCATTCTGTACTTCATGGCGGGGTTTAAGCGCACGATCGAGTGCTTCTTCATGACCATTTCCACCATCCTCCTCATAGCCCTAACTAGCCAAGTAAGTTGATGTCATATGTGTAAAAGGTTGAGTTTTTAACATGAAAAAACTCCTTAACTAACCCTAACTAGCCCTAACTAAAATGACATGGAACATGTAAAAGGTTGAGTTTTTAACATGAAATGTGGCATTTTTAGGGGGCTGGGGAGCTCTTCGGGGCAGCGGTTATGTGCATGAAGAGGGCAGGAATGGTTGCCTCTCTGCTCTTCATGTTGTTCCTCCTCACAGGAGGGTACTACATTCAGGTACATTTTAAGAAAGATGACTTTTTTATGTAAGAACAGATGAAATTAAGCTAAAAAGTTAACGTTTTTTTCGCGGATTTTGATGTTATTGCAGCATATACCTAAGTTCATGAGGTGGTTGAAGTATCTGTCATTCATGTACCATGGATTCAGGCTCCTGCTCAAGGCTCAGTACTCTGGAGATGAGGTTTTTGAGTGTGACAACGTTAATGGTGGATGTAGGAAGCTGCAGAGTTCTCCTTCTTTTGACACTGTTGATTTGGATGGTGGATTGCAAGAAGTTTGGGTGCTTTTGGCCATGGCTGTGGGTTATAGGATATGTGCTTATTTTTGCCTTTTGAAGAAAATTAATGCTGCCAATTTCTAAGTCATATATTCAACAAAATTCATGAATAAAATGATCCATATTTGTTACATTATGAGAAATACGAGTACTCTTGAACTTATATCTGATTATATGACATTTTTGATTGAGTTTATCAGTAAATAATTGAAATTCAGATTAATTTAATAAATAATTTGATAAAATTCAGGTTACCTAAGTTGTATTATTTTATTTTTTCAAAATATTAATTTTCACTCATATTGATTCATCTCATTCCATATCGATAAGAAATAAGACAAAAATATTTTCAATTCAAATTTCAAGAACTTAGATTAATTTTACCAAAAATTAGATAACATGCAAGAAATGAATGCAAAAGTGCATGCTAGAGCATGCAAATTACACATCTATCATCAAAAATAATAATTTTCCACACCAAAAATTATATAAACAGATTTTTGTTTTCTTAATATTACAAATTATCTTAATGAATTCTGATAAAAAATTAAATAAATAAATACGATCTGCATAGAGGGCAACTTTCCGACGAAAGATTCCATACAACTGTGCATGGCCGACATGGGAAATTATTGGCTCCCCATTTCCCTCGGACCTTGTCCTAATTGATTCCACTCCATTTTCACTTTCATCTCACAGCAAAATCCTTAAATATTACAAAAAAATATCACGAATGATTGGCTTCCTTAATTTCACCATGTCAAGGAAAACATCTGACATTGTGTCAGTTCGTCAAACTCTTCTCGTCTTCAATGTCTGAAATCTGAATCATCAACCAGTGGTCCTTAAACCTCTGCAGTCACAGCCACAGAATCCAATTCCCAGAAATATTCTCCCTGTCTCTCTCTTCATCAAGAAGAAGAGAGAGAATTCATGGAACTGGTACCTTATTCTGACCAAAAATCAGACCCCAGCTCAGCAAATCTCCCCTGGCAAGAGATGTTCAGATCAGGGTCGACCCGGAAACCCGACCCGGGCCCCCTCCCCCAGCCGGTTCCTGCTGCAGATCCTGCCCCGGGTCCGGATTCCCAACTCTCCATGGATCCTCAGGTAAGGCTAGCTATGTACATAGCCATGGCTCATGCTGGTCTGGCCTTAGCAATGTTCATTCTTTATGGAGTCTGTAAATTAATGGAGCAGTATTTAAGGCCAATTTTGTGGGCTGTTCTTTGCTCAATCCCTCTTAGAGGGATTCAAGAAACCCTAGAAGATTTCTGGAAAAAGCCCTTAACTTTGGGGCTGACTGAGACAGTTCTTGCTGTCCCTGTTGCTGTGTTTAGGATCTTTGTAGGGACACTTGTTGAGGCCAAAGATTTGATTTTGAGGGTAGTTTTGAGGAAGAGGAAGGTGAATGTGTTTAGCAAGCGTCGTAGCGCCTTCTACAAGGTTCTTAGGTGGTTAGTTTCATTCTGTGTGTTCATAATCGCTTTCGAGCGAATAGGGAAGATTGGTTCAGTTTGCTTAGTTGCTATGGGGTTCATGTTCACTGCCTCCGGTGTGGAGGGCACCATGAATGCAGTGACCTCCTTTAGGACTCAAAGCTTTCGTAGGAGTGCCACAACCGCCTTTTTCACTAAAGGGATATTGAGGAGGTTGAAAACCATAGTTGCGATCGGGTTGATTGTTGGAATGAGCGTCGGTTCTTTAGCCGGGACTGTTTTTTTCTCGTATAAGATTGGCGTGGAGGGAAAAGATGCTGTTTTTGCCCTGAAATCGCATGTGGAGGAGAGTAATTATGCAGAGAGAATTGGCGTGAAGCAATGGATGGAGGAGAATGATGTTCCGGGGATGGTGGATACGTATAGTACTAAGTTTTACGAGACTGTTTCCGATCAGATTGATGGCTTGGCGATGCAGTATAATATGACTCAGTTTGTGACGGAGTTGAAGCAGTATTTAATACACGAGCAGCCTGCAAACTCTACCGAGCCATCCACTGCCTTGAGCCGAGGTCCCTCTCCACACGCCGAGAAAATCCTGAGCTTGAAGAAGCGGGTCAAGAATCAAGAATGGGGGTATATATACACGGAAATGACAGCCCTTTTTAAAGAGGTGTTGATTAGTAGAGAAGATTTGGTTGAAAAGGCGAAAGCTTTGGCTCTTCAGAGTGTCGATGTTGTGCAACGAGTGCTGATTAGTAGCACGTCGGTTATAGGTGGGAGTGCGAAGTTTGTCCTTGTCATCGGCCATTCCATCGTGTCAGGAGCTGCTGGTTTGTTCAACTTCATCTCTCAAACCATGGTTTTCTTTTGGATGCTGTACTATCTCATCACATCAGAATCGGGTGGGGTGACGGAGCAGGTTATGGGGATGATCCCGATCTCAGAATCAGCTCGGGAAAGATGCGTGGAAGTTCTTGATAAGGCGATTTCAGGGGTTCTGTTAGCAACAGCTGAGGTTGCATTCTTCCAAGGCTGTCTGACATGGCTTTTGTTTAGGTTCTGTTCCATACATTTCTTGTACATGTCGACGATCCTTGCTTTTGTCAGCCCTTTGGTCCCGATTTTTCCATCATGGCTTTCTACCATTCCTGCCGCCCTTCAGCTGCTTCTAGAAGGGAGGTATATTATGGCTATAATGATCTCTTCGGTCCATCTTGTTCTTATGGAGTATGGGACATCAGAACTTCTCGAGGAGATACCGGGCCACAATCCATACCTCACGGGCCTTAGCATCATCGGTGGGATGACTCTCTTTCCATCTGCTATCGAGGTATAGCCACTCTTACTTACTCTTTTTAATCGACTTTAGTTCTTGTTATGAAGTTATGGAGGCGATACTAAGTTTCCGAGGAACTTGTTTGTGGTTTTGCAGGGAGCGATTATGGGACCGTTGATAACTACAGTTGTTATTGCTCTCAAGAGTTTGTATGTAGAATTTCTGTTCGATAAACAAAAGGAGGCTTGAGATTTTTTTCGAAGAAAATTTCTGTGAAGTTTTGGCTTGAGATTTCTGAATCTTGTGTATTTTTTGGTGTATATTTCTAGCAAAATGTACATAATAAGTTATAACAATGATTGTTGATTCTTGCTATTTCCCTTAAATGTCTACATTCTCTGTTCTCAATACCAAAACTTCAAGACAAAGTATAATAACCAAAGAAGTATTGATGTTTTATGAAGTACAAATTTCTTGAATGTGTGTTTCTCAATAACCAGAATTTATACAAATGTGATATCACAACGCGTAAATAAGAGTACCAGAGAAATAATATTTTAGATAAACAAATCACACATAGATTCCGCTATCAAGTAGCACGTTCATTACAGAGAGTTTGATGCCTCGACAATATGCAGCCACTGACGTTCACTTCATGTATCTGTGGAGGAACTTTCTGTGAAAGTCGCTCCTGATTGTGTCGTTAATGAACCGCTTGGGTGCCTTCTGTTCGCCTCGAGCCTGATTCTTGAAGACGACGTCATCATCCCACCTAGAGAAGAAGCAGAAAATTATAAGTAATGCAAAATATCGAAAGTGAAAGAATTAACTTAAAACATGCGACTAACCTTCGCTTCACACTGAATGATGTTGGATTGTTTATCAGCGGGTTCCCTGTCATCAGCTCAGCTTCCTTGGCTTTAAGGCTTTCCTCTTGCTCTTCTTTGTCCTGCCAGAAAAGATGGAATCGTTAATATGACAGCTTGGTTAAGTGTAAAGGGAGAGAACAGAAGAAATCTATGAAGTCGAGAGCTTACTTTTCGAAGTTTCTCCTCTGCTCTTTCCTTTTTAATCTGTTCAAGCTCAGCTAAGAGAGCCTCTGTGTCATCTTCATCGTCGTCGTCGTCATCATCACTGCAAAGTGGACAGATTTTCTATCAGCAAGTGTATCAGCAACTTTAACGTCCCTAAGATATTAAAACTAAGTTAGCCTTCAGATTCCTGCAAAAAATACTGACCTTTCATCACTATCATTAGCACCCAGTTGTTCATCAGCATCCCGAGGATCAATACGGTCTTCAAACTCTCTCCCGCCCCCTGAAAGCAGAGATAAAAGATATTTTAAGCAAACAACTAAAAAGATCATCAGTGTATTCAGAATCACAGGTAAAAGAGCAGCACACTAACCTTCTAAAAGAAGCTGATGGCTCCCCTTTCGCGGATCTTTATCATCTGCAACAAAATCAAGGCAAAAAACACACTGTTATGAGTTTCCGAATCCCTACAACGAATGATATACTGAAAGCTTCACATCATATTCAGCACAAACCTTTGAAGAAGTGCCTGCGTTCACGATCCACTAGTTCCTCCTTCAGATTCCTCCTTTCAATCTCTTCACGAGTGTCTTGTCCTTCCCTCCTGAAACAGGTACAAATTACAGTGAGAACAAAACTTTGGAATAATGGTAAATAGTCAATTAGATGGATGGTCTTAAATAATCTGCTGGCTCATAACTATTCAGTCAGACAGGGAGATGTAACGACACAACAGAAGTCGATTGAAAACTACAAAGTATTAAACTTCAACATAGCAGAGCTTCGTTGTAGTTCTAAATAGCAACAGAATCAACAAAACTCATGCTCCCTAAACAGATAGACTCGAATCATAAACTCACACCGCTATATGAAAGCCAATAAGTATAAAAAAAACCTCAAACTAACGATATCAACCTCAAATTACTATCATGATTCACGAAAACATCTCACCAAAACAACAGAAGTCGTGTGAAAACTACCAGGTATTAAACTTCAACATAGCAGGGCTTAATTGAAGTTCTAAATAGCAACAGAATCACCAAAACTCATGCTCCCTATACAGATAGACTCGAACTATAAACTCACATAGCTATATGAAAGCCAATCGGTATAAAAACCTCAAATTAAAATCCAAAGGTCAAGCCTATCAAGTACATCATCAGCCAGAATATCTACTCCCTAATGTTTCCAGCACCTAATACAATTTCTGCAACTCAGATTTCAGCTAAGCTTTCGGTTCCACTACAATTTCAGCATACATATAAATCCAAATACATAATCAAAAAAAAAATCATGCACAAAAACATTAATTGGAACCAATCAGGCGAATAGATTATTACCTAGGTTTCAAGGTTGTGTGAGCAGCCATGTCCCGGGAAGAATACTTCTGCGAGGCCCCGAAGATTCGAGTCCCGCCTTGCTCGTTCCCTCCTTTCGCCGGAGCCCATGTCGGTCGCGCCGCCGTCGTCATTGCAAATCACCGGACTGAAAATCGACGATTTTTTCACAGGAACTTTTCGAGAATTGGGGATGAATTTGAAACCGGGTTTGGGAAAGGGGAAAATCAGGAGGAGCTTTATATATATATATAGCATATATAATTGGGCTACTTTTGGATTGGCGCAACCTAGTCTCAAATTGGATCGGAAAAATAACACAGGCCTTATTTTATATGAGGTCAAAATAGCCCAAATATATTCTCAAATTAATTTTATTTATATGTTATTTGAAATTGGAGGGAAAGATTAGGGGTGGCCAAAAAACCGATAAATAAAAAATTGAACCGAAATTGAATGATCCGAATCTTTGAATAATTTAAAAATCTTCATCTAAACAACTCAAACGGATAACCTGAAAATCAAACAATCCGACCTGATGCCCACCCCTATAAAAGAATATAACATTAGCATGTAAATTATATGGTGCAAATTATATGATGGTCACCCCTGTAAAAGAACATAACATTAGCATGCTAAATCGTTTTGACCAACTCTGACCACAAACTTGTTGATAAGTGTAAGAAATTATATATCTGGCGATAATTTTATGATCGGAATGTCATATTTAAAATTCATCAAAATTATTACTTGTCAGGGCTCGTATAAACTGAATCAATGATTGTTATATAATTTTTATTTAATTTTGACAAAGAGATTGTTATATAAGTGGACCAATGCAAATACAATACATAAGTAATTGTCTGCATCAATAATCAAGTCATTTCACAATTGTTATGAATTTATTAGATAAGGTTGAGTATTTATTTCTTTGTTATGAATTTATTAGATAAGGTTGAGTATTTATTTCTTCCAAGTTTGAAGGACGTCACCTCCATGCTAGTCTCGTCTTATCTAAAACCCTTCTTGACAATAATATTTAACAAAATTCTTGTAACCATTAAAAAGATGTCATATTTCATTATAAAATCCAAGAAAGAAATACCTAATTAACAAGCAACTTAATTAGGGCCACAACGCAATCAGTCACCTTTTAGTGTATTATTTGTTATCAAAATAGTTACTTCAAAAATAATAATAAATATAAATTGCTAAAAATATCGTCCCTCTAATTAAATTTAGGGCTCAATTTAAATATTGTACATATAAACATATTAAAAGTTAGCAAAAGTCTTTCTTTGAAGGGAAAAAAACAATAATACTTGATATCAGGATCTACATATTACACTGCTATAAATCCAATCATACCAAAAATTTGACAGAGTAGTCTATTTATTTATTTTATTTTATTTTTGAAAATTTGACAGAGTAGTCTATAATTATTAAGAATTGTGAATATTTTTAATTATTTTAAATTATTAATCTGTTATGGAGCCATATTTAAAGATAACAGAGTTGTCGATTATTATTGAGATGTGAAATTTTTTATTTATTTTAACTTATTTAATTCATATCTATAATCGATCTTAGTTTTATTCAGTCATAATTAAAAAGATTTTCTGAATCCGTCACTAATCATCCGCATCCAAACATCCGTCATTTTTTACACCACGAGTTGATAAAGAGGTAAAATTTCAACAATTGATACTGTGGATGATAAATAACGTTGATTGGTTATTGAGTATTATTGTTAATCTTAGATAACAATATGCATGCATTTCAAAGTAGTATATAGGTTTTTAAATAAATATATCAAAAAGAATGTTATATTTACGTAACATGGATCTTTTTTATTACATCATATCATTATAAATGCATAAAAAATAATAAAAATTCATGCCACCTCTCATATGAAGGTTGAATTAGGTGGTCTTTGGCCAACCGAATGAACCAATCTAACCTGGCCCTGTGCCCCCGCCAGAATTCAAACTGCTTTTCTTTACCAACACTTCTAATAAACTATTAATTTAATACATTCTCATGAACGTGGGATTGTGGGAACGAAGCATAAGCCAAACGTTAACGTCATGGAGAACCAAATATCCCAATCTTAAATGCCATCCATATTATTACTGAATGAATTCATATGATCAGATGTTTGCAGAATAAACAATTTTCCCGCAGAAACGTTAGGCCAACAATGGTTATGGTTGCAACCCCCGGTTCGCTTTGAATCCAAGCAACAAAGCCCCATCTAATTCTGCTCCCACGTCCCTTTTAATCTCTCTCTCCCTATGTTTTGCACTTCAAGATTCAATCTTTTTCCGATCTTCTTCCGGCCCTTTTCTCCCCTCCTGCCGGTGTTCAATCCCTTTTAATTTCTCCCGATTCCGTCCAGTTTTCGTGCTCCAAGATTGGATTTTTTTCGATTACTCAAGAAATGGTCTTTCAGTGAGGTTTTTGGAGATGAATTCGAGGTATTTCTTTGCTCCGGAGCTGGTGTACTGTAATTCCGGCTTTGCTGATGCGATTTCGTCGATTTCCACGCTTGGCGGAGATCACCGGATGTTGGTCGGAGGAAGTACGAGGAGTACGAGGCCGGCAGCTCGTGCTCTCCCGCCGGCGTCTTTCTTGGTGAGGATGGCGATGAAGGTGTCTCGGTCAAGGCTGTTCGGTTTTCTGAGGAGGGTTTTTCACTACCAAAACGGACCGAGGCCGGATATCGGGTCGAACCCGTTTAACTCCGGGACCTGGATGGTGACCGAGCTGGTCATCCTCGCGGTTCAGATAGCCATGATTGGGTATACTTTGGGCGTCGCCAAGGACGAGAAACCGGTCTGGCCGATGAGGATTTGGGTAGCCGGCTACGGGTTCGGATGTGTACTTAGTTTGATGCAGCTTTGTTGGAGGTACCATGTTCTTTCCCTGTCCCAAAATCGCGTAGAATCGCAGAATTCTTCAACCACTTTGTCCGATGTTGAACAGCAGAGAACTCATGATGATACGAGGTAAAAATGAAGTCTTGATTTCATGACAAAAATTTTGATTTTTTTAAGGTTTTTTTTTTTTTTCCTGATATTTTTGTGTTTTCGATTTTGATCAGATATTCGCAATCCATCAACAGATACAGGACGTATCTCGAGCTGTTCTTCGCGATATGGTTCGTGATGGGAAATGTTTGGGTGTTCGATTCAAGATTCGGGTCATTTCGCCGCGCCCCAAAGCTTCATATCCTCTGCATTGCCCTGCTTGCCTGGAATGCCATCAGCTACTCTTTCCCCTTCATCCTCTTCGTCTTGCTTTGCTGCTGCGTGCCGCTAGTCAGCACTGTACTAGGTTACAACATGAACATGGGATCAGCCGACAGAGGCGCCTCAGACGAGCAGCTCTCCGGCCTGCCTAGCTGGAAGTACAATGCTGCTTCAGATTGCAGCAAAGAAAATGACTCAGTAAGTTCTTGAATCTTGACATTAATGAAGATAGTTTTTTTTTACACAAAATGATGTTTGTGTATGAAATTATGAATCAGGAATGTTGTATATGTTTGGCTAAGTACAAAGAGAAGGAGGACATAAGGGAGCTGCCATGCTCACACATATTTCACCTCAAGTGTGTGGATCAGTGGCTGAGGATCATTTCTTGCTGCCCTCTTTGCAAGCAAGAACTAGACAGATAGAAGAAAAAAAACATGTGGAGATGTTCAAATTTAGTGCATTATTTGACTAAATTGAGCACATTTTTTTTTCTTCTTTTTGATGTGCATGTTGCATAGAGATTCCCTTTTGTTGAAGGGGAGATGAAAAGGAGATCTATCTGGGACATAATGGATTGTATGTATATTTTTTAATTGCTTTATAACGAGGGTGATACAAGTTAGGATGATATATGCAATCCGGTATTTTGATTAGAGTGCAAAAACTAGACCAAACATTAGTCAAAATACTCAATTTCTAAACCTAACATTCAAAGTGCACAATTTCTAGTACCCTACGTTCTAAAAACACTCAATTTATAGACCTTGGTTAACTTCCTCCGTCAGTTAGTTTGAGGGGTATTTTAGTAATTTATATTCTAAAAAATCATACTTCCCATTTTTTCTTCGTATCTCCATAAAAATTCACCAGGTTGACCCGGGAAAAATCGAGTTTGGCCCAAACCAACCCAGAACCCGGAAAGTCAAATTCGGAAAGTGAAAAAAGTGTTGTCAGGGATCTGGCCCGTAATACTAAAAATCCGAGTCCGGGTCCAAAAATCCGGGCCGGCCGGATCAATTTTCCGGGTTGGAACGCCCCTATATCGGGCGCTAGTGAGTTGCAGATCAAAAGAGGAATTAGAGATTTTCGTGCGGGAGATACGAAGAAAAAATGGGAAGTGTAATTTTTTAGAATATAAATTACTAAAATACCCCTCAAACAAACTGAACTAACGGAGAAAATTAACAAAGATCTAGAAATTGGATATTTTTAGAATGTAGGGTACTAGAAATTGACCACTTTGAATGTTGGGTTTATAAATTGGGTATTTTGACCAATGTTTGGTCTAGTTTTTACATTTTAGTCCCGGTATTTTAGTCAGTGTAATTCAATATATTATAAAATTACAAAGGGAAAATATGGAATAAGGGCGGTATAACTTTCAAAATTTAGAAGTGGGGTGCAACTATTGTATAATCTCTAAAAAGGGCGGTAATTATTAACTAAAAACTATTATTATTTTCTACATACTGAACTGACACTATTGCCCTCGTCACTTTTAACGTGATTAACAAAACATATCTAAAATTCAGAAATCATAATCGCATGATTCTGGGTGTGTGCCGACTCTGGAACGCAGAGCTCTATTGAGAATATCTTCCGTCAACATTACGACATACCTTGATAATCCGGTAATTCTTTGCCCTTATTTCGACAACTTTTAAGTTCATTCTTCTGATTTATGTAATTGGAATACCTATAATTCCTCTTTTTTTCCGTCTTTGATGATCATCTTCTCAATGATCAGTGGTATACGACAATCCTATTCTTATTTTAGTTTAATTTTATTGAGTAAGTATGGATTTTGGTATTTTATAGAGGTTATATTGAGAAGTTATGAATTGATACATAAAGTGTTCGATGAAATTACTCAATGAATATTTGTAACCAAATTAACATGTGATGTGATTTATGTATGTTGATAAAGGCCATACATTGGGATTTTGTTGTTGTTTATGCTTCCATTGATTTTAGGTTTATGCTTTTGTTCATTTATAATTATTTGCTGGGGTGTCATGTTCACGAAGTGATGCTTTATGTGATGTTAATGTGCCAATTTGTTTAGTATTCAGTCTTCTATAGTGCTATCTCATTGGGATGATCATCATAAAAGATTAGTGTACTGTTAATTCACAAGTTATATTTAGTCATCACTTTGCATTGATTTTTTATCTTTTTATTGACGTTTTTTTCAACTGATATTTTCTGTTTCTAATAACTTTAGCCACTTCACTCCGTCTTCAAATGGTAATTATAATTTTGTGGTGTATGCAGATTACATTTAAAATGGATAAAGACCTCTTTTGCTTTTGTCATTGGGGTGGTGAAAATAGTATTTCTCAAGATGGCTCAATTACGTATATCGGAGGGATAACTAACTCTCTTATTTTGCAAAGCGGAATGACTTTTGGAGAATTTGTAACTATGGCCTACGAGAAGTTAGCCCTCGATCCAGCTGGAAAACGAATGCATTTCACAGTGAAGTTTGACTACAAGCAACTTATTCTGATGAAAGATGATACGGATTTCCGTACATTCATACACTTGAATGATGGTTTTGGCCATGTGTATGTATCTAATGCAACAGAAAATATTGCAGCTCCATCTGATACTCTTAATGGAAGCATGTAAGTATGTTACAATGTATTTTGTTTCTTTTGTATTTATTTCTAATTAGAATGTTAAGTTTCAAAAAATATTTGTTCCCACTTGCAGCACATCTGAGACACTGCCAACTTATGATCAAGCGATTCAAAATGCCGCGAGTATTTGGGATGACGTCATTACTGGTTCTGGGCAAGTGTTTGAAAATGCAGACCAGTTCCGAGTTATGATATACAAGTACTCAATTGCACACAGGTTTCCGTACAAGTACACACACAACAAACCAGACTATTTAAAAGTTGAGTGTGGTGTAGAAGGCTGTCCTTGGAAAATTTCAGCAATGAAAGATGGAAACACGGCCCAGGTGTCGATTAGAAGATTCGATAATCTTCATAAGCATTCGGTTGAAGATTTGTTGAAATTCAAGCCTAAGTACAAGTCGAAATTGCTCGGTGACGTATTTGCTGAAAAGATATTTAGCTCTCCATCCTATTTACCCAGACAGATATGCAAGGATTCATGGAGTGAATACCACTTTGAGATGTCATATCAGCAAGCTTGGAAAGTGAAAGAGCAAGTAAAGTTATTCTTGGATGGTAACTTAGAGGATTCTTATAAGCTGATTCCTTGGTACTGTTCGAGATTGAAGGAAGTCATGCCAGATACTATAGCTACTTGGTCATCTTATGATGATGGAACATTCAAACAGTTGTTTGTCTCTTATGGTTGCTCAATACGTGGTTTTCATGCTGGATGCAGGCCTTTGGTTTTCATTGATGGTTGTCATTTGAGTGGACCATACAGAGGTACTATGCTAGCTGCATCATCGATTGATGCCAATAATGGTATGTATCCCTTGGCTTATGGTGTTGTTATATCAGAAAATGATGATGATTGGAATTGGTTTTTAGAGCAACTTAAAGGTGTGTTGCGTGACCGAGAGGTGGTAATTATATCTGACAGGAATTCTTCTATTCTTACAAGTGTTAACAATTTATTTGGTGAAGTGAATCATGCACATTGCTATCGGCATTTACAAGAAAATTTTAGCACATATATCAATGGCAATAAAGATTTCAGACTCGAGAGGAGTGCAAAGAAAAGTGCACAGAAGTTACTTGATGCGATTGCATATGCTCGAACCATTCGTGACTATGAAAAAGCTTTGAGCAAGATGTTGGAATTTCAGCCATTGTTGCATAATTGGGTTTTGCAGAACAAACCCGAGCATTGGAGTAATGCCTTATTCCCAAAACCACGATGGGATTGGTTGAACAGTAACATTGCTGAATGTTTTAATGCTTGGATGGGGGAAGCAAGATTATTACCGATTGGAAAAATGATGCAAGCTCATGCTACAAAGTATTCTCAGTTGCTTTGTAATAAAGTGGACAATCTGCACACATGGAAGCATAATATTGGACGAAGGATTGAGGTAAAGCTCAGTGAAAAAATCAAGTTGGGAGAAGGTTTACATGCATCTCCAAGGCCTCCTCTTGAGTTTGAAATTTCTGAGAGGCGCAGAGGTACGGTTGTTGTTAATTTAGGTACTAAGAGTTGTACTTGTTTAGAATGGCAGATGACGGGAATTCCATGTCGACATGCTTGTTGTGCGATTGAGCATCAAAGTCTAAATATATATGATTATACTAGTGAGTGGTATAGAAAGGAGTTGCAGGAGAAAATATATGCTGAAACAATGGCGGGAATTCCAACTTTTGATGTGCCACCTTTAGATATGTTACCAATTGCAGCTAGACATGAGGGATGTGTTCAAGGTGTTTGTTCTCAGTGTGGTTTACTCCCGCCAAAAACTAGAAGATCTTCTGGAAGGCCGCGCAAAAGAAGAATTGAGTCTCAATTCATTGAGAAGAGGATATCTCGATGTTCGCGTTGCAAAAGAACCGGTCACAATAGCGCCACGTGTAAAGAAGCGATTTGATAGTTAGGAGCATTTTGATTATGACTCTATGTATTAATGTTCGCTTTGAACATCATTTTATTGTGTTCGTTCATCGTTATGGGATTGAATAAATAGTTTGCATTTGAGTTTTCAGATTAAAATTATTCTAGTTTATTTTCATCACTGGGATATAGAAGAACTTGTTTACTGATTTTACTGTTTTTTTGTGTGGCTTCATCTAGCTTAGCTACTTGATCTTCTTGAATATGCAGAAATACAATATTAGCTTTGGTATTTGGTTTGTGACTTCAGTATTTGTTGATGCAACTGTAGCTCCAATTGATTTTTCGAATTTGTAAAGCTTGCTTTGCATTGAATTTTCTGCATACAGGTGTTGATTCAAACCAGAAAATACAAGTTGCATATGCAGAAATATTTCAATGTTTCTAAAATTCCAGGACTCTTTTTTTGCTGGTCCAAGAGGAGCACTCACTCAGGGGAAAAACGAGCATTAATGTGCTTCTTCATCAGCAAGAGGGGCACTTCCTTGAGATGTTATTGGTTCCTTTGATTCATGTGTAGCTTCAGAAGCATCAACCCTTTTGGTTATCTCAATCTGTCAATTATTTTCTTGCAAAGATTTGACATTTTGGTGCTGTTGCAGTATAAGATTTGGGATTTACAGACAACCTTATGTTTTCTGTAATGTTAACTACATGGTTCATCAAATTGCAAGAGGCCTGTGACTACGTTATTTCATCCTACACTGTAAACTATCAGAGTGTTGAAATGCTGTGATCACCAAAATGTACTTCCCATATAACTTTGTAAATGACTCAGTTTCCTATAATTTCATGAAGAACAATCATTTATACATGAGCTGAATTGTTTCGTTCAACCTGTCATGTGTAAATATTTGAGTAATCTTCTGTCAGTTAGTTATCTTCAGTCCCTTGTAACTAGTCAGTTAATTTACTTCAACCATGCTCCAACCGGGAGTTTTCCTAGCCTTCAACTGCACCATTGATTCTCGAGGGAGACAGCTTCTTTTTGTTTCCCGGCAAGAGCATATATATATATTCTTCAACAGAACACAATCCCTGGAATTGGAAGGATCCATTTCAACAAGCCTCTTCTTCGCGTACTCTGCCATCTCAACATTTCCAAATAGGGAGCAAGCGCCAAGAAGTGTCCTCCAAATAATGGAAGTTGGAGGCTTTGGCATTTGCAATATAAAATCATACAACCATAATGTTCAATAGTTGGATCGATACAGAATTCAGCTGTCATTGCAGAGAAAATCTTCTCCCCTTGCTCAACGAGGCCAGCATGACTGCATGCATCAAGGATGGAGACAAAAGTGATCTCATCAGGACTTACACCAGATTCCCTCATCTCATAAAAAAGGCTTATTGCTTCCTCTCAGCTGTCATCGGTAAAAATCTGAGTCAACCATGTAATTTGAGACCAGCTGAGGCTGCTTTTGAGACCAACCAACTGAAAGATGCTGTGCTTAACAAGTTATGAAAGATGTTGTGCTTAACAAGCAAGTGATGTTTCACGTTAAAGTGGAAACAATTTAAAGAGCAAGCGTTTCGTAACTTGTTTGATCACCATTTGACCAACCAAATGATCACTTACAAACTTTTTCCATCACTTAAATTTCATGGCATTTAGTTTTTGACCAAAAGATCTGCTCTGGCTTCTCATTTCTTTACATAATATAAACACCAAATAAAAAGATACAAACGAATCTGAGCTCACTTTTCCATGAAAATATCCTACTCCAACCACTAAATTATCCGCCATTCTTAATTCTCCCTCCCTTTTTTGCTTGCTGTTTCCCGACTTCCCGTTTCCCCCCTTTTTACCAAATGGAAAATGCAGAGAGCATCCAGATTTCCCGGTTTTAGAATTTATCAAGATTAGCTCAAAAATTCATCAAAATGAGAGGAACAGGAAAATGGGTTCTTAAAGCTGTAATCTTGCTCCATTTTCTGCTGGCTTTTGGAGGTTTCACGGGTGGGGGGTGAACTGGAATACCATGGCGTCCCACCAGATTGATCCGAAGCTGAGGAGAGGATCATGGATGCTCTAATGGGGACGGAGATTGAAGTGATGATCGGGCTGAATCACGTTAAAAAGGAAGCTCCCACCGTGTTCTATGTTAAAAGTGACGAGGGCAATAGTGTCAGTTCAGTATTTAGAAAATAATAATAGTTTTTAATTAATAATTACCGCCTTTTTTAGAGATTATGTAATAGTTGCACCCCACTTCTAAATTTTGAAAGTTATACCGCCCTTATTCCATATTTTCCCAATTACAAAAGCGTCCCTTAAATATTGTTAAATTACCTAATAAAAATAATGGATAAGTATATTTTCGTAAATTTATATCATATTTTAAATTACAAGAATAATATACTAAAATTATAGCAACACTTTTTTTTTTGAATATATGTTCAAATATTTTGAATTAGGCTATTTTTTAATCTAAATACATTAACTAAGTCTTAAGATATGAAGTTTTAGATCATATTCATAATTAAAATCTATAAAGTAGATTCATCGTTTTAATCCACACTAATTCTAATGGTGAAAATTGGTAATCTAGTTGGCCATCCGTCAAAGTCTACAAAATAACTATCATTCGTACTCTTTCTCGTATGAGTAAGGTCTGCATTGACATAAATGTAAATATGTAACTATGTTAGATAAATTTTGGCTTGAATACTGTGATATTTAATTCTAAATATAATTCGAAAGTAATTTGAAAGTGATTTTGCAATTGGTAGCGAAACTGCATGTAGGGAGAGAAATAGTTATTAGACTCATACACTTATAAACATGTCTACAAATAGAGTCGAGTAGCACATGATATCTCCCAAAAATGAGCCGAGATGTGAGATTTTTCAATAGGATTTCTACAAAACCTTCACATAATTTGTAGGCTGGAGTACTAAATGCCGATAATATTAAGAGCACATCTAAAGTCGAAACTAGAAATGGAAAAGATGTATAATAAGTGATATAGCCGGCCGCACTTCCAACCAGTCTGGATCGCACAACTTGATACTAACTGGCTTTTATATTGGACAATGCTTTTAATACCGCGCCCACTTTTTAGTCTGTATCGTTAAACGTTATTCGAATTTCCCTCGTTAAAAAAACAGTAAATAAGTTAGAAACTCGTGATACTATTAAAATTACAATAACACCCTATAAATATTGCAAAGTATTCTAATAAATATAATAAAAAATAATATTTTTTGTAAATTCATGTCGTATTTTGAATTACAAGACCGATTTTATACCAAATATTATATAGCAACACCCATGCAAAAAAGTAATTTTAATTTTAGATTGAGTTTTCAGCCATTGAATTTGGGCCCCCATTGACTATATATACCTCTGCTAAGTGCTAACATCGCTGAAGATTTAACCGCCAAATCACCAGCAATACGGTATTTGCCAATTCGCAGAATAGCTAGGGTTTCAGTCTGACAAATCTCCGGGAAATCGAATTTAAGGATTTAATTTGTTTGGCACAGTTCGTAAAGAACATGGGGCGAAGAAAAGAACGCCGCAGGACTGCAGCTACTTCTGGTCGAAGAATGATTCTCGATCTTTCTGCGGAACCCTCTGGTGTGTAACTTTTGACCGAATTAAATTGATTACTTGGGTTTATGATCATTTTTCTGGATTGATGAGATTAATTTAGGCTTTTTGGACTGGGTTTTTGGTTTGATTGGCTGTTTTTGACCGATTGCTTACTGTTTCTAATTGATTTGGTGGTGTTGATTTTGGGAAAAAGAGAAAAAAACCTTTTTTTGAATGATTAGATCGTTAACTATATGTGTTATAATGGACTTCGGTTTTCGTATGACAGGTTGATTGTTGTTTCTAATTGATTCAGTGTTTTGATTTTGAAAAAATTAAGAATTGGGATGTGAATGAGCTGAATCTTGATGTGTAGGCTGACTCTCTTGAATAATTAAGCGGTGTTTTGTAAGGTTTGTAACTATTGTAAAGTAAAGATTGTTTTTTGGATTGTCTGATTCACTTTGTTGGTGTAAGGTTGTGGTGGTATCTTGAATTCGAACAAAAGTAAAGATTATGTTTGGTTTATTTTATCTGCTTTGTAAAACTGAAAAATTCTTTGTGCTCGTGATTTCTCGTGAAGTGTATTTCGTGTTATGTTCTTTCGTGTAATTCTCAAAGTCTTATAATTGGTTGCAAGTCAGGGTATTTTGCTAAGATTTGATGTAAATTGTAGGAGATTTGGGTAGCTCCTCTGCTCAAGATGAGGCTGAAGATGCAAAGAATGGAGCGGGTTTACCCAGTTCACCATCATCTTCAGGTGGGTTCTGTCTGTTTTTTACTCAAAAAAGGAATGATCTTTGTAGAGAGGGAATGATGTGAGAGCGTAATTTATGGTGGAAAATTTATTATGAATTTCACAGTACACGAAATATTGTTTGTATCTGGAAAGATCGTGTTCTCAGACTGTAGAATGGCTGTGGTATTGGGACATTCAGCTGGTGATCCGATCACATCCGGCCCCTGCCACAGGCAATGATTGAATATATTCTTCTGAGTTTGTCCCTTTTTGATTGTTCGTGGCTACTTCCTGAGAGAGTGCCTCGAGACGGTTGGTATTACTTTTCTCTTTTGCAGTTTATTCCGAACTGATCACTTCTCAGTGTTTTACAGGTGATGAAGAAGAATATGGAAAATTTCGGGAACAATTTCATCATTATTGTTTTCAATTTAAATTTGACATTTGCTTATACGCATGCAAAAATCTTTGTGAAAACCATTTGTTCAACATTTGGTCGGGGTCAAGTTTTCTCTTCTTGGGTTTGACATTTAAGTATTGTCTTTGTAGGTAAACCTGGGAATCCTTTAGCTTTGCTTGGCCAATATAGCGACGATGAGTTGGATGATGGATCAAGTCCGGAGAAGGACAAGGCTATAGCTGAAGTTTCCCGTGATCATTTTGATGAGATTCAGGTGACTTTTCTCAGTAAAATTTCTTTTTGTATTTTGCAGTCATTCTGAATTTTACCAAACAAAATATCAGTGGTATCTCCTTATCTGATATAGCTAATAACTGATTGAAACCGTCAATGGTATTTCCTTATCTAAGAACTGATTGACACAATCAACGTGGTTTTCATCTTCTTTTTTGTCCCTTGCATCTCCAAATCATTATTTTCATTTATTTATTTGTCTATTTGTACTTTAGGAGAGCTATTATGTTACATATAGTCTCCAAAACGCTTTTATGATAGAAGTAGATATTCTTCGCCCCCTCCTATCGTAAATCAGTTTGTCTTGATATGGTAGATGATGTATGATTTATAGAAAATTGGCCATTGAAGAGACTTCTTTTCAGTTCCAACCCTAAAACTTGGATATAAATGAAGAACTAAGATGAATAATATGTTCTGTTTACTTGGGATAACTGTTTATTTTTACGTACTAAACCATTTGATTTATTTTGGTAGGAACGGGGACAAAATGATTCTACCAGTGAGAGGGCTGGACATGTACAAACAGAGGAGGGGAATTCCGTATTAGATTGTACCGAGAAATTAGAAGCGGGTGTTGATACAGGAATTGTTAATGCTGCAGCGAGTGAAGTGCTGGCTGAAAGTTGTTTGACAGGAATGGCAGTTGCTGCTTCAGCTTCTTACTTGCTGGACGGAGATTTGAGTTCTGGATGGAAGGCTGTCTTGCATGAAGAAAGTAATCAGTACTATTATTGGAATGTTTCTACTGGCGAGACTTCGTGGACAGTTCCAGATGTATTGCTTGTAGCAACTGCAAATGACACTGTTAATAATGACAGAGAGCAGAACGTCGCAAGTGATATGTTAATGCAAGATGCGTTTGATGGCCAGAGAACAGATACCGATGGCACCGAGAATCACCCAGAAAAGCTTGAGAATGTGGAGAGCTCGACTGGAAATCTTTCTAACGTTGTTCTTGAACATGGCGAACTTCTATTGGAGAAATTGCACAGCATCAAGGGGTAATGTCTTCTATCGCCTGTTTTAGTATTTGTTGTTATATTTGCTAAGTTACTGATTTTATATATTCCAAGTCCAGAGACCCTTTACATTCTGGGGTGCAGCCATATCTATCAGAAGTTGAAATGAGACTTGCTGATATGAAGGCTTTGGCATGCCATGGATCCTCGTTACTTCCTTTTTGGGAACTCTCGGAGAACAGGCTCAAACAGCTCGAGGCAAATATCAATGATTACTTACATGAAGTCAAAGCTAAGAAGGTTGAAGTTGTCTCAACCGACTTGTACCCTAAAAGCAGTGATCCTGCAGATTTAGAGGAAAATAAGACGGTGCCTGCATCAGGTGATACCTATATTCCGGTGCTTGCTGGGAGAGTCGAAAACCCAGATACTGTAGAAACTGGCATCCATCAGTCGACGGGGGATGAGGGTGTTCCGTTGGAGAGACACTTGACTGGATATTCTGGCAATGCTTCAGAAGAAGACATGGATGTTGACATGGAAGTTGAAGAAGATGCTGCCTCTGTAAGCAACTTGGGTATTTCAGTTACATCAGAGCCACTCGGGGTTCCAGATCTAGCATCAGCAAGCATAGGAAATTCTCTCTCGGGAGAAGGTGTCCCACCTCCACCAGGTGAAGATTGGATTCCTCCGCCACCTCCTGATGATGAACCTTTTCCTCCCCCACCACCTGAAGTTCCATATCCCCAGCCGACTTATCCTTATGCAGAACAGTACAGCTTGTATCCCGATTCACACTTCCAGTATGTTACTCAAACAAGTGTTGATATGGCTAGCGGTCTAGTATATGCCCATCCTGAAGGATACCAACAACCAGCAGTTTCCCAGCCCCCTGTATATTACGGTGCATTACCTGACAGCTATGCTTCTTTCAATCATCTTCAGCCCAGCCTATACTACGGGATTCAAGATCCCGTGCAACAACCTTTGGTTCAACTGCCTGTTTTAAATCCCCCGGGATATTCAGGTACGAATGGGGATGTGGACTATGCTTCATTGGCAAAGGTTGATGGGGAAGGTTCTGTTGCTACGTCAATGGCCAAGAGTGCCTCTGTCTCATCGATTCCTGCTTCAACTGCAACTGTTTCTACTCCTGTATCGCCCTCTAAGGAGCAACCTAAAGGTACAGACTTTGGTTAGCTCTTCGAATGTATTAGCCGGCAGATTTATTTTTATATTTATCTCGAGCACGTGTAAACAGTACATCGTTCTTTGCAGTTCAACGTAAGAAAAAGCGAACGGTGGCAGTTGTTTCCTCACTGAGGTCCAACAAGAAAGTCTCTAGCTTGGTTGACAAGGTATGTTCTCATTTCACCACATCCGAGATACTTGAATGTTATGAAAATGTACTTCGAAATCTAATATCCTTGTTTTTTTAAAGTGGAATGCTGCAAAAGAGGAACTACAGGAAGAGGAAAAGGAGCCGCAAAACCCTCTGGAGATATTAGAGATGAAAAGGCAACGAGAAATAGAGGAATGGCGTAAACAGCAAATTGCCAGCGGAGAGGCCAAAGACAATGCAAACTTCCAGCCCCTTGGCGGTGATTGGTATTAACCCCTCTCTCTCTCTCTCTCTCTCTCTCTCTCTCTCTCTATATATATATATATATATATATATATATCTCACACACACACACACACACAAGCGCGCGCACACACACACACACAACACACACACACGACACACACACACGACACACACACACACACACATAAAATGATACTTTACACCATCATATATATTCATGTCACATTATTATGCTCTTTTGTTCAGGCGGGAACGTGTGAAGCGCAAGCGAGCTAAACTAGAGAAGGAATCTAAACTAGAGAAGGGAACTGTTCAGAGCCCTTCAGAAAGTGTTTTGGAACCGAATCCCCAGACTAACATTCTCGATGAACATTCAAGAGGCCTTCCAAAGGGGTGGCTGGTAATATTCATTATTCAATCAGTGTTTACTTCTCACATTCTGGATTCCGATTTGAAAGTTTGTTAATTTCCTCCATTTTTCCGACTCCCTTTCTTTCAGGCTTTCTGGGACGACTCTACAAAGAAAGTGTATTACGGGAACACTGCAACTTCAGAAACATCCTGGACTCGACCCGCAAATTAGTCCACTTTCTGCTTCTTGTTACTCTTGTGCTGCTTTTTCTTGGTAGCAGATTTGAATGATAGAATAAACTCTTTCTGCCCTAATAGTCCCTGTACTGCAAATGTGTCTGATGATATCATAGTATCTTGGAGTCTCATCATATGAATGTTTTACAGTATACCTTTGTAACAGCCATTTAGGCTTGTTATACAGTATTCAAAAATTTCACTTGTTTTACTTGTTCTTTTATATTATATATATATATATATATATATATATATATATATATATATATATATATATATATATTCAACCTGTTTTACAAGATGCATAAAGTTGAGATTTTGAAAGCTCAATATCGAAGCAACCCGAATAATACTTCATTGATGCAAATAAATAACTCAAAAATTGCATATATATAGCCATAATGTTTCACAAGCACTCAAACATAATCATATCATTTGTTACAACATGCAAAATGAAATAAAAGCCTCGAATTTCAAGCATTTTAACAGTCGCCTAAGACCCTCGGTAATGAGGGACAATAATAAGAGTATCCCGCTAGTTGAAAGTTTTCAAAACAAGCCTACTTTTGCCTCTTATAAATCTTCGCCAGAAATGACTTCAGAACAGCTTGGACAGCTTTGCTAGGATGCGCTTCAATGGCCTCGTTGATCTTCTCATAACTCTTCCTCTCGTATTCCAAGAACTCATCCTATGTGTAACAAATTTGCCGGAAAAAAAAAATTCAGATACCGACACATAGAGCTTAGGAATCCGACATTCTATGATGACCAAGAAGTTTAATATCGGGTTAGGAAGAAACCTGGATCTTGAGGGCGTTGTAAAGTTCCTTCACCTTAGCTACACATGTTGGATCCTCCTTGCCGTAGTTTTCCTGATAACATAGCAAGTTTTTTTACCGATTTTTGTATACCACCATAACAGTTAAAACGAATATAGCACTCTTAACTCACATTTAGTATCTTCTTTTGCTCCTCGTTACAGAGTTCAAGGGCCTTGACCACCACCCAAGAGCATTTGAAATCTTCAATATCTGTCCCGACCTGAAAGTACATGAGTTTTGTCAAATTTTCTACCTTTTTGATGGAAACGGGGAAAGGAACCAAAATCCCAGTTGAGCCAAAGTTACCTTGCCTATAACCTCGGGATCGCCAAAGCAATCTAGGTAGTCATCCTACGAAAATAGCGAGAAAGATTGTAAAATGACAGCTAGAACTGTTGAATTTATTTGCATGGAAATGGGCAGTAAAAAAGCCCGAGAGAAGTTTGCCAATACTCACCTGCACCTGGAAATAGACTCCCATTTCAAGAAGTGTATCCTTAACATTTTTATGGTCATCAAGATTTTCTCCGGCCATAAGAAGAGCACAGGCCACCTATTCATAGAGCCGATAGATTAAAACCATATCAACCACAGTAGGTCAAGAAATATATGTAGCTTTATTCAGAACAAAAGGAAAATTCTCGAGAGTATGAACACACAGTTTACTCACAGGAAGGTAAAAGGAGTAATATGCAGTCTTATACAAAACAATGCGCCGGTGGCTGCATAAAAGAAGAAAGAGGGTAACTTAAGTAGCTCGGATAGGATTCCTTCACGTAGAACACGAAACTTAGAAGAAAAAAAAAAATCAAACTTTATCACTTACAGTGACATTGAATATTTAGACAAATCTTTCTCCCCCACGAGCGTGGTGATTAAATCAATCATCTGTCCATGAGCTGTTTGGAATTCAACCTGATAAAAGAGAATACCAGCAAATGTCAATTTCCAGGCTTTTACATAGTTTAAATAAATCAGTGATCTGTTTGTCCCTACCTCGTTAAATAAATCAACAAGATCCACATAATACGGCTTCTCCCTGAAATGATTCTTCAGAATTCTAGGAATATGATTGCGGAGGATGATGCCGTCATTTGCAGCAATCATGCCAACCTATGGAATCGCAAATCCAGTACTAGGAGTTGAGACACCAGATAACATCAAAGAGAAAATTCAAAAGAAGATAAGTAAATAGGGAACACCTTTGGCACTCGATACCAACAAGGGTGACCACGCCGTGTATGAGAACCATCCATAATATCATCCAGAACAAGAAAATACGCTTGAAGCTGAAATATCAAAAGGATTGACGTCAATCTAGTATAATTTTGAAAAAGCAGATATCGATATGTCTAATTTACAGACTCTGGGATAAAGGGATACTCACCCATTCGATGCACCAACCAAGTGCACTTGCAAGAAAGGTCTCCTCACTTGTTAGCACTTTGCCTTCTTTAAGCAATTGGTAGCTATCAACAACAGAGATACCTCGATTAAGCTTTCCTGTACAATTTAAACAGCAAGGACAAAACTAAGAACTCGAAAGATCATACTGTAGAATAATCATTATAAATAGTAAAGACCACAAGCAAAATAATTGAAGCAGTCCTTTTAGATTTACCTCCGGGAACATTGTAGTCAAGCATCTGGAAAAAAACAACAGAACCAGCAGAGAAAATTAATACATTGAAAAGGATAAGCATACAAATAACAAGCTATACATCATGAGGTACATAAAAGCAGGGAAATCTTATCACCTTATCTCATTACATATCAACTTAAATTTCTCCATTAATGAAATGTCTTTAAAAATCATGAAATGATATTCTCAGATGTAAATTAATGCAATTTATACTCACAGAATAGTAAAATCACAAAAACTCTACGGAAAACACATATCATCAAGATTCAATTTTTATATCATTCCATAGATTCAGAAGCTTAAACAATCAGTCCCAGATGAGCATTCATCTATTCTCAGCAGCACACTAATACAATTCATAGTCACAGAAAAACCAAAGTGAAAAAAAAAATTCAATTTTTATGCCATTCCATAGATTCAGAAGCTTAAACAATCAGTCCCAGATGAGCATTCATGATATTCTCAGCATTGCATCAATACAATTCACTGTCACAGAAAATCAAAGTAAAAAAATTCAATTTTTATGCCATTCCACAGATTTAGAACCTTAAACAATCAGTCCCAGATGAGCATTCATGCATACATATACATCAAAACCCATCTGGAAAACAGTCTGGCATATGAATATCACTCACCCTATCCAGCCATTGGCGAGAATCATCGGTGAACTCGAAAGCAGGGTCGTTGAGAAGCTCTGATTTGATCACAGAATAAACCTCCAGGAATTTGGACCTCAGCTCTGCCAGCGCAGCATTCATGGCGATTCTTCTTGCTTGAACTGATGGTTTTGTGGGGAAGAAGGCCTATTCAAACTCGTGATTCAGGGGAGATTATATATATGCTATATGTATATCTATGTTTTACGGCTCAAACTTGAATCATTAAAATTAGGCAGAGCTATTTAAGTTGCGGATTTAATAGACAGGCAAATCATTTTAATTTACCGTTTCTACTCCTTTTTTATAATTTATGACTAGTTAATGCGTGTGATATACACGGTTTTTTTTTTTGGTCAAACTATACATTCTAGAAGAGTTATATTGCGTATTGTTTTTTTGTATGTAAAATTATTATTAACAATATTGATACAATAAATATCTTATAATGTGGTATGATAACATCGAAAATAATTATATTATCTCATATTAAATTTATATATCTGCAAATATCTCTTTTAAAATAAAAATTTTGCTTATCAAATCATGAATTACACTACGTGAGGATGAACAAACTATTTTTTAAAAATTAACAACATATGCATCATTCATAAAATCTATATAGTTAGTAAATAACTATAGTAAAAGTTATATATTAAATAAAATTCTATACATAGTAAAGAACTGTTAAATTATTTTATACTCCTATAATTTATCACTGGACAATGCCCGTAATATACACGGTTTTGATTTTTAATTGGTAATATATAGAAGAAAAAATTGTCAAACGTCACTGGACGATTTCCAATATTTTGAGATGATATAAATTATATTTTATTTCAAAAAATAATCGGTGTGACATTATTTTGTTGTTTATAACTCTATTGATAGTTGAAAATTGGACTTTCCTTTAGGATAAATATTGGTAAATTTAATATTCGAAGATATTATCAATTATAGGAAGGGGCCCGTAATGCACCCATATTTGTTTTGTCCTAATATGTCTATTTCAGATCCATTAATGTTATTTTAAATAATTTTTTCATAAAATTTATATTTTAAATCATGTGATATATTTTAATAAAACTCCTTTTAGACTTCAAATTTTAATAGCTTTCGACTTCTTCCTCCTCTCCACTTTGCAACTGATATCCTATTTCTCCAATGATTTTTTATACCGAAAATCTCTGAAACTCTCAACTTTCCTGAATTTTTATGAAAATTTTTATACGTTTTAACTTATAAAGTGTACCTTTTAATTTTGAACTGCATATTTTATTGTTTCAAATTTTTTAATTTTAACATAAAATTTCTTAAATTTTTACATTAAAACATATTTTACTATATGTTTACTTTAAAATGATCAATGTTTTAACACAAAATTGTATCACTTGAGTCTAAATATTTAATAATAGTTCCATAACACTTAGAAAAGTTAAACTTTTTAGAGATTTTGCTTTTTTTATATATTTGAAATATTCTTTTAACATTCGAGGTTAGTATGAATAGGATGTTTTGCCCTAACTTTCTTAGTCCAATATTTTTGTTTCTATTTCCAATTCACTTCTCGTAGTCTAAAATATCGTTAAAATTACAATGCAGTTATCTAGACATTACTAATTTTTTCAATAAACATAATAAATCTATATATTTTTATAAATTCATACAATATATTTCACTGCAAGAGTAAAATACAAAACTGTTTATAGCAATACATTTTGTTTTGCCCTATGTATACTTTTTTTTCATATTTCATATATCTATATCTATTCATAAGTCCCTTTTATTTAGACATTAAATTTTGAATAAAAGATCATAGGATTGGTCCAAAAAATAATTTTGATAAATAAATGGGCATCCCAATCTCCATCCTCATGTTTCCAACTGTCAATAGTATATGCGAATAAACAAAAACTAAAAATAGGACTAGTAGAACAGAAGGGTATAAGACAGCATTGCTCACTATTACAAATCCTTGTCTTTTTCCATCACAGAGCTGCAAGCAATCAGCAGCTCCACCTCCAGCTCTTCTTCAACCACCTCTCTTATTTCCCAATTCCATTTTCTGGGATTTCCTTAAATCATCCTTAAAGGTAGGCATCTGTGTTTTTGGTTCTTTCTGGTGATCAATAGCTTGAGTTTTGGTGGTTTGGTATGATGAGTGGTATTGCCTTGGATCTGCAAAAGGGTTTTTTGTGTTGCTTGTGCATTTGGGTTTGTGCTGGTGTGCGGAAAGTAATGATTTTTATTGCCTTTTAATGCTTTTGGTTGGTGTAGAATGATTCTGATCTGCATGTCTGATTCAATGGAATCTTGAGCTTTTGTTCATATTTTACTGGGAATTGCTTTTTCTGTGGTCTAAATATTGGTGAAAGTTGAGTCTTGATATTGATATTGTTACTCTGGTGGCTGTTGGAATGAAGGTTGTTTCAGAATTTGGTCTTATCATCTGAGTTGGAAGCTGTTGCTTTGTTGTTTAGGATGTCTAGTTGTTAGGTAATAGTCTCGATATTTGGCATATTTTAGCAGTTTTGTGGCATTCAGCTGGTATGAAAATATGATGCCATTTTGAAGTTGTTCCTGGAACAGATAATCGAGAGCATAGGAACTGGTAATCCTTTGAAGTAGTACCAAAGACTGTAGCATTGTGTTGTGTAAAGAAGAAGCAGAGAATGGTCAAAAGGTTCTCTTTTCTTCCCTGTTGTATTTTGTTCCAGTGTTTGAACTTTTAATACCGCAATTGTATTACAGTCATATTGCCTTATGTAAATATCAACTCTTTGCAGAGATGGAGCATTTTGAGGTGCATTCGTTACCATGTTGCAGTGCATAGAGGGGATTCGGCAGTTAGGTGCTTCCTTGCTTCACTGTTGTGATCTTGACTTCAACAGGCAATCAAGGGGCCTAGAAGATCCAGAAATTCTCGCTAGAGAGACCGTGTGTATGTATTCAGCCTTCTATTGGTTTTTTGTAGTCTTATAAGAGTGTGATATGCTAATGACAATCTAGAAATATGCTTAAATCTCGGTTCTGTGAGGATTGTGTATTCATTTGACATACACTTCACAGTTCAAAAACCACTATCTTGTAAACTCAATTGGGAATCGGGCTTAGGATAGTAGACAAACTGCGTGTGCTGCTGGGATTTTAAAAACTTGCAGTTTCTTACACGTACATATGAATTCTTGCATGGTTTTCATACTGGAGTGGTTAAACCAGCTGTTATGTAAACCATTTGATCTTCAATCTTTTGTAAGGTTCAAAGGTCGGATATTAAGTCTGTAAACTTAAATTTTTTTTGAGTCTCTGCTGATGATTGTTTTTACGTCTTTTCCAGTCAGTGTTAGTGAAGTCGAAGCACTTTATGAGCTTTTCAAGAAGATAAGCAGTGCTGTAATTGATGATGGACTGATCAACAAGGTACAGTGCTGTTACCCCGTCCTCTTATTGTGTAAAAACTTAGAATTGTATCTTCTTGAATGTGTTCATATTCTCACGGACTTTTATTATACAGGAAGAGTTTCAGCTGGCATTATTCAAAACGAATAAAAAAGAAAGCCTCTTTGCAGATCGGGTATGCTTCTAGCCTTTTAGAAGTACAAACTGTCGTACTTACGTCTTTCTTTTAACATCGCCCTGTTTCTTGTAGGTGTTTGACTTGTTTGACACGAAGCATAATGGAATACTTGGATTCGAGGAGTTTGCTCGTGCATTATCCGTTTTTCACCCGAATGCCCCAATCGATGATAAAATCGAGTGTACGTTAGCTATCGGTGTAACTTTGTCTGTGAATCTTTGTTTCTGAATCTAATCTCCGTGATATACATTCTTGCAGTTTCTTTCCAACTATATGATCTTAAACAGCAAGGTTTCATAGAGAGGCAAGAGGTATGAAACGTTCATACTTAAATTTTATTTGCTCCATCGATTTTCTAGATTTTTTGGATGAATGGCTAAACCGACTGCTAAATATTCAGGTGAAACAAATGGTTGTTGCCACACTTGCTGAATCGGGAATGAACCTTTCAGACGATGTTATTGAGAGTATCATTGACAAGGTGCTTCTTTTATTCTTTTGCATCAACTTTTCTATCTTCGTTCTTTTATTTATTCGATCTTCTATTTTTCTAGACCTTTGAGGAAGCTGATACAAAGCACGATGGGAAGATTGACAAGGAAGAATGGAGAAATCTTGTTCTACGGCACCCTTCACTACTGAAGAACATGACCCTTCAGTATCTCAAGTAAGCGTTCCCTCTGAGCTCAATTCCTAGCATTCATATGACCAAATATCGGAAATTTGCATAATAATACAAGCATAAAAATTTGCTCAATTCCTCGACTCAAAAATTTGCATAATATTTTGTGTTCTTAAAAAAGCAATTTTTATTCATTTTCTCGAGGCTGATTGGAAAATGTGTTTGATTTGATCAGGGACATCACCACCACGTTCCCGAGCTTTGTGTTTCATTCAAGAGTCGAGGACACCTGATTGCTGGACTGGATTTTCTAGCGTTGTAAAAATATTGGCTTTTGTTAAAAACATTCGTTGAGCTGTGGTTATTTGTTCGTGTTTCAGTGAGTAAATTTTTTGATGCGTTTTTTTACTGGAACCGGTAGTTTGGCTACTGTAATGAGAGCGGTAACATTTCAGTTTTTATGGGTGAATATTATACTTTTCATCATTTATTATTTGCAGTTGTTGAATTTCATAGTTGAGGTGATATATACACATGTTACCCTACAATATAGTAACCTTAAAACATCAGAAAAACATAAATGATCACAATAACAGACCTAACAGATAGGTAAATCTCAGAAAAAATGGCTCAACAACGTTGTACAAATCAAAGAAACCCCAGAAACTAAGTAGTAGTAGTAGACCTAACTTTTGTACTTACAGAATGACAAAAAACAGCTCAACAAGACAGATTTCAAGTTCTCAAAGAACCATAAAACAATAGAATTTGCAAACATAAATGAATCCAATTTACAGATAGAAAATATAAATAAAGATAAACAAGAAAGAAACCCCAGAAACAAGATCAAAAGCAAGAGACAGACAGTAATTATAGAGAGAGAAGAGAATAAACCGCAAAATAGAATCCATCTAAATTAATCAGAAAACAACCTCTCTTATAGGAGAGGTAGAATGTCTTGGGGAAAGAAAAAAGAACTCGAGAAAAAAACAGAAACGAAATCTATCACAGTTCGGTTCAGAATGAAGCCATAAGCTTAGTCGACCTCCTCCATCTTGGAGCCATCAGCATCATCATTGCCCTCCTCGAGAGCCGGCATCTCCTCATCGGCCTCAACTGCATCCTCATCGATGCTGAGCCCGAGCTTGAGCATGCGGTGGATCCTGTTGCCAAAGGTGTTTGGCTCGTCCAGGCTGAAGCCGGAAGTCAGCAGAGCGGTCTCGAACAGGAGAAGAACCAGGTCCTTGACACTCTTGTCGTTCTTGTCAGCATCTGCCCTCTTCCTCAGCTCGTCCATGATGGAGTTCTCGGGGTTGATCTCCATGGTCTTCTTCGAGCTCATGTATCCAGCCATGCTCGAGTCCCTGAGAGCCTGAGCCTTCATGATTCGCTCCATGTTTGCTGTCCAGCCGTACTCGCCGGTCACGAGGCAGCAGGGAGAGTCGACCACGCGGTCTGAGACAATGACCTTCTCAACCTTGTCACCGAGCACATCCTTGATGACCTTGCAGAGCCCCTCGAATTTCTCCTTGAGCTCCTCCTTCTTCTTTGTCTCATCCTCGCTTTCATCGAGCTTCAACCCTTCCTTGGTGGCAGACACCAGCTTGTGCCCCTCGAACTCCTTGAGCTGACCAACAGCGTACTCGTCGATAGCGTCAACCATGTAGAGAACTTCATATCCCTTCTTCTTGAGCCTCTCGAGGAAGGGCGAGTTCTCCACAGCCTTCTTGCTCTCCCCAGTGATGTAGAAGATGTCCTGCTGTCCCTCCTTCATCCGAGTCACGTAGTCCTTGAGACTAGTGAGCTCGTCACCAGACTTGGTTGAGTGATACCTCAGGAGCTCTGCCAGCTTGGTCTTGTTAGTCGAGTCCTCGTGGATTCCAAGCTTCAAGTTCTTGGAGAATGCCTCGTAGAACTTGTTGTAATCTTCCTTGTTCTCAGCGATCTCCTGGAACATCTCAACACACTTCTTCACAAGATTCTTTCGGATAACCTTCAGAATCTTGTTCTGCTGGAGCATTTCTCGGGAGATGTTCAAAGGCAGATCCTCAGAGTCGACAATACCCTTGACAAAGCTGAGGTACTCTGGAATGAGCTCCTCGCAGTTGTCCATGATGAACACCCTGCGGACATACAGCTTAATGTTATTGGGCTTCTTCCTCGTGTCGAAGAGGTCGAAGGGGGCACGCTTAGGCACGAACAGAACAGCCTTGAACTCCAGCTGACCTTCAACTGAGAAGTGCTTGACTGCAAGATGCTCTTCCCAGTCGTTGGTCAGAGACTTGTAGAAGGCAGCATACTCCTCCTTGTTGATCTCTTCTGGCTTCCTCATCCAGATAGGCTTCTGCTTGTTGACCAAGTTCCACTCGTGCGAAACCTCCTTAATCTTCTTCTTCTTCTTTTCTTCCTTCTCCTTCTCTTCATCTACTTCCTCAACCTTGCCCTCCTCATCCTTCTTGTCCTCTTCGTCCTCATCATCAGAGATTTCCTTCTCGATGGTCTTCTCGACCCACAGTGAGATAGGATAGCTGATGAACTCGGAGTGCTTCTTGACAAGGTCCTTGAGCCTCCTCTCCTCGAGATACTCGAGCTGATCCTCCTTCAGGTGCAGAACAATCTTGGTACCCCTTCCAAGAACTTCACCAGAGGTGTCACGGGTCACAGTGAAGGATCCTCCAGCCTGGGACTCCCACACATATTGTTCATCATCGTTATGCTTAGTCGTGACAATAACCTTCTCAGCAACCAAGTAGGCTGAGTAGAACCCGACTCCAAACTGACCAATCATGCTCACATCAGCCCCGGCAGCAAGAGCTTCCATGAACTCCTTAGTCCCAGACCTAGCAATGGTTCCAAGATTGTTGACAAGGTCTGAAAACCAAAGCAAAAAACGCAACACACATTAGCAAGACAGTAAACTTCAACACACAAAAATGAACAACAAACATCCAAATTTAACTCGAATACTAACCAGCTTTGGTCATCCCAATACCACTGTCAATAAGGGTAAGGGTGTTGTTCGCCTTGTCGGGGATGATATGGATGAAAAGCTCAGGCTGTCCATCGAGCTTGCTCTTGTCGGTAAGACTTTCGAACCTGATTTTGTCCAGAGCCTACAAACAAGCACAGCAACAGTCAGATAAGCAAGTCACAATAGATTTAACACAATAAAGCAAAAGGTTACTCTACTGGCAATGACACATACATGATACAAACAACCCTTATCAAGACAAGCATACTCAGACACCAAAAAGATTCAATCTTTTCAATCAAAGCAATGATACCCTCATGAAACAACAGAACAGACATTCAAAGCAGAACCCAAAGAAATGAATCTATTGAAAAACCTAAGCATACACCTAAATCATGATCCTTTTCCAGTATCAAAACACAATCATCAAAAAGCACACTAAAATCTAAGCATCCAAACACATCATACTAATAATCAACATAATGACCTTAGCATACAAAATCATGCACCCTAAATATGGAGATCACATCATCCAAACACATCATAAGCATAACAAGATCAATAAAAAAGCAGCCTTTAGAACATCATACAGCATACCACAGTCAAATAACAGCATACAAAGCGAATCGATCTAAACAAGAACGTAAATAAAAGGGGAAATGAGCGGAAATCTTACATCTGATGCATTGGAGATCAGCTCACGCAGGAAGATTTCCTTGTTGCTGTAGAAGGTGTTGATAATCAGACTCAAAAGCTGATTGATTTCTGCCTGGAAGGCAAAGGTCTCAGTCTCAGACATTGCTGCAGCAGAAATCGCCGATCTAGGGTTTCGGAGAAATCTATAAGGAGGCTGCCGAGCTAGGGTTTATGAGAGAGTGTGGGAGGTTTGATGGAGGCAGGGGAGGGGTGTGAGGTCTTTATATATTAGGGGGTTTTGGTTTCTAGATCCTTCTTTGGCCAATGAATTTTTTGGTATTTATTTGGTAGTCAATGTTCGAGAATTTTCCTCTACGTATAATTGGAAAATGCTCCCTCTATTTTGTCTAAATTTCTATTTCTGAACTTTGTTTTGGAATTGGATTCAGCTCCCTCAGTTTTATTTTTGTTCCAGAATGTTCCTTATGGTTAAATTAGAATAAAATCCCCTATTTTTTCCTTTCCTCCGTTTTTTCTAAAAAAAATTGGAATACGAATTTGGAAGTGTCAAATATTTTTCATTTTTTCTTTTCTTTTCCTTTCCCCTCCGTATCATCCAACTCTTCGGATTTTCCAGTTAATTTTTCTAGTCATGTTTGACCATTAATAATTTTATTTACGTATATTGTTTATATAAATTAATTTGATAACTAAAAAATAGAGTGCATTGTGAATTTAATAATATGTCACACAAAAAAATTATTTCATTTATACTAATTAAAAATTATGATCAAACATGATTTGAAAATAATAATTGAAAAGTGTGAATAATGGATTGAGACAGAGGAAATACCAATTAAACTATAAAGAATTCAATTTCTATATGACGGAGGATTATCAAGTTTAGGGGTGAAGACATTTGAACTGACTTGAAAACTTTCATGTTCAAGAAAGAGCATATGTGTATAATTCTTTGAAGAAAATTAGAGGCAATTTTTGCTGTAGAACTACCTTGAATATAAGGTCACAACTCACAATTATTATAGTAAAATTCTTTTTGTCGAGCCGTGAATATGTTAAAAAAATTCATCTTTAACTTTTTGGGATCATAATTCTCTAACAAATCAGTTGGACATTCGATCTCTTGTATAAGCTTAAATACACAATCACACCATATGTTCGCCACATTTGAAGGCCAAATTACCTACACTCTCAATCACTCCATATGAAATAACGTCCTAATTGTAACCTAAAAGCTCACAAGATTAGAAAACCTTGGAATGTAATTTATTTTACAAGTACACCACAATTTACAATCAACTACCATTACACAAACTTGCTCCCATTTGGATGTTACATTATTTTTGGATCATTTTGCAATTATGAGACTTAAGTTTGGATAGTACAAGATTGGTAGTCTCTTGTATAATAAATCAATTAATTTGAAGCCCTTAGATTATTGTAATTGCACAAATGTCCCCAGTTTATATTCTAAACGTAATATACCGGTAAACTAAAAAAAGCGAATAATAACGTCTTCAAGTTTCAGCTGTTCTTATCCACCGGCTGGCTTTCCTCTATCGCCACCGCTCCTTCGCCGGCAAATGGCTGCTCCGGCCACACTGACCCGTACACGTTTTCCTCTGATTCTGGGTTCTCCTCGGTAAAGTTCCTTCCTTTAAATTTCATAACTTTCATCCAATCAATATAAATGCAGAAATGCTGATAAAATATCATTCTCAATGTTATACCTTAAGCAAACAAAAAAACGAGGAAATTTTACACACATAGGTGGTTGGTATTTGGTAAAAGTCGATGAACTGAGGAATGAGGAGCTTATAATAAGTGCATTTGAGTAATCTCTAGGCTTAATCTTGCATTGCACTGAGATAAATTTCCATTATTGAGCAGTTGTCTGTGTCGAAATCGGTCCCAAGTTGGGAGAGTTGAGTGTGTAACAGCTAAAAGGATGCTGAGAAGATCGATTTTACAGAAGATTCCGTTGATTCCCGTGTTTGCAAATGTCGGTTATGTTCTAGCTGCACCTATGGATATGAAAGATCCTGATGTGATAAGGTATATGTTGCTTGTGATCTTGTTATTTGCATATATGTTTCCTTTAGGAGTTTTGGATTGCTTTGTTTCTTTGAATTTGACTTTTGTTTCGGAATTTGAAGCATTCAGGACACTAAAGCTTGCCAGTGGAGTGAGGATACAAGGTATGTATGACAAGCCGCTAAAAAAGTTATCTGTGTTGTCTTAAGTTGTAGTCTCTTCAGCCGTTTGATTCTTTTTCTCCTTTTGTGTATTTGTTGAATCTGCTTGCTAGAAATTGTTGAAGGCGATGGTCCAGTAGTTCGTGATGATGATGTGGTTGAAATCAACTATGTTTGTCGTAGGTCAAATGGATATTTCGTGCATAGGTAAGCTTTGCTTTGATCAAATCTTGTCTTATGGATGCCTTTTAGTTTTTTTCTGATCAGCTTGAGAGTGATTGTGTTCTGAATGCTTTGGAAACAGCACGGTGGATCAGTTCAGTGGAGAAAGTGCTCCTGTTATTCTTACTCTGGATGACAGCCAGGTAATTTCTGCCGATTAATTTCCTAAATCTTAAACAAAACCCTCGGGAATGTTGCTGTTAAATTTTTAGGCTTTCTTGGCAAAGGTTCTCATTTTCATATAGTATCATGTTCTGAACTAGTTTTGATTACCACATAGTTTCAGCTGATATCAATGATTGACTTTAGACAGAAAAAAAAAAGATTTTGTCTATCTTAAAAAAAAACTCGGGATCTTGCTGCTAATTATTCAGTCTTTCTTGGCAAAGTTTCTCATTTCCGCTTAGTTTCAAAATGAGCATCTGACATCAAGAATTGGTTTTTGACAGAAAAAAACATGCTTTTTGGCAATCTTAAGCAAAAACTCAGATTCCTGCTGCTAAAATTTTAGGCTTTCTTGGCAAAAGTTCTCATTTTGATATACCATGTTTTTTAATAGTTTTGATTTCCACATAATTTTCAAAATGAGCATCGGACACCAATTTGGTTTTTGACTGAAAAAAAAAACATGATTTTTGGCTATCTTGTATAAACTATGATTCACTATTTTCCGGTCATACCAGGTTATTGAAGGCCTGAAGGAGGTTTTGGTTGGCATGAAAGCTGGAGGTCTGCTTTTTATTTTCTGTAACAAATGAGTCCATTTTGAGTGTTCGATAGTACAAAAAGACCTTGACGTGGGATTTTAAAATGAACAATGCAGGAAAGAGAAGAGCGTTGATTCCTCCTTCGGTTGGCTACATAAATGAAAACCTAGCTCCCATTCCCGAAGAGGTAATCAGATCTCTCTACATTCTAAGCTATTGCAGTGTTTGTGATGTGTTTCTTCTGCTAAATTATCGACGTTCTTGATTTTAGTTTGGACCAAGGAGGAGCCTCTTATCTCATGCAAACGAGCCTCTGATCTTCGAAGTGCAGCTGCTGAAGATTCTACGACTGTAGATGATTTCGTGTTCTTTGCATAGGCTCTTGTACTCTTTTAGGCCATTCTGTATCATTTGATCAAGTATTCAAATTCAAGTATTGTATTATGGACCTAAAAGTAATTCTCAGTAAATGTAGTGGTTGATTCGCAATTTCCAGTAAATGTAGTGGTTGATTCACAATTTCCAGTAAATGTAGTGGTTGATTCGTAATTTCCAGTAAATGCAGTGGTTGATTCGTCATTTCCAGTAAATGTAGTGGTTGATTCGTCATTTCCAGTAAATGTAATGACTATTTCTTAATTTCCAGTACATTTAGTGACCAATTCATAATTGCCAGTAAATTTAGTGACTGATTCGTAATTTCAGGTTGTATTAAGCCCCAGATTCGAATTTTTAATCCCCTGAAGCCAATCACGCCTTCTACTGAACGAGTAAGGCAGCAAATGACGCCTTTTTTTTAATTAATAAAAATAAATAAAAAACCAGAGTAATGATTTTAGGCTTAATCGGAAAGATATCGACGTCATCGCCACCAGCTATCTAGAGTGCGTGATATAACAGTTTCTGTTTCATCATTCTGTTTGGGGCCGGGAAAATCCGTTGAGAAGAAGATGCAGTGGTTTACGTCGGCTGCGGCTGATGCCGGCGGCGATGTTCCGAAGCCGGAGACGGAATCGTCCTCCTCTTTGCTCTCAGATTGGAACTCTTACGCAGCTGGGAGATCGTCGGAGACTAGCAGCAGCTCGATCATTGCTAGTTTCGACATCGAATCCGCTGTCAGGTCGGCGAACGAGACCGTTTCCGGCTCCTTCAGCTCGTGAGTGTTCCCGATTCCTCTCTCCCATTAGTGCCACTGTTATAATGTTGTTATTCATGGTGTGATTGTATGCATATGTTGATATTTATGTAAATATGCTGTGGCATTTAGTTCAAATTTTTGAAACCCGAGCTTGCGAATTTAGTGATGAAAGCTGTTTTGATCAGTTTAAATGCTATAAAAGGAATACGAATGCATTTTTCCAGTATTGCTACTGAGCTTGGTTAATGTTGGAATTGGATTCTTCACTTGGTGCTTTTTAAAGATCTGATTCTGTCTCCGCCAGCTTATTATATGGCCAGTGATCTACGTTTTCGACTGGGTGTTGGTTTAGCTGTTCTACTGTCATACTGTGATGGATATGCTCTAGGCATTATATGGTGCACTTTTTTTGTTCTGTTGGATACTGTCTGTCATTCCATATTATGTTAAATTTGCATCTAGAGCTGCTCAAAATACACAGGCTTTCTGGACAATTCTCTCCCCAGATATTGCTGACTATACTGGCATGAGTATAATGGATTTATAGTTACTGTAACATTTAAGCTATTATTGTGGTGTGATTGAGTACAGTTAGAGTTAAGGTACAAGATGAAATTATCCAATTGAAATATAGTTCATGCAATCTTTGTTTGCATGTTGAGAAGTTTATTAGGTTGCAAAATCTTGTGATGGAAGTTGTTTTAATCAACATATATGTTTAGATCAGTTGAATGGTTAATAAAAGAATAAGACTTGTGTAATTTTTTTATTATTCCCACTGAGCTTGGTGCCAATTTGTTAGACCTGCATCTGTCTATACCTATTATGTTGTAGAAGTTTTTTAATTGATTCATATCGTGATGAATTTGATCTAGGCATTCTGGTGCACCTTTCTTGTCCTATTACACTCATGGCTGCTTACACTTCATGTTAATTTGCCTCTAGAGCTGATCATAGTGACAGGATTTCTGGACATTCATATAATTCCAGCTTTTGTACTTATAATCCTAATTATTAGTATTATTATCAATTTATGGCTCAAAACATTTTGTCATTACTGTATATTAAAGCTGATGATGTTTTATCTGGAAATTGAATTGCTTTGAGCATTTATTTGCAGTTTGATTGTGCATATATGCTAATAAGAGTGTTATGGTAAATATTCTAGTGAAAAAAATGACAGTATGATTGTTGTGAACTTTAGGTCATTTGATATTCGTTTGTGTGTCCAACGTAGTTTATGTAATTTTGAAGTTGAGGTTGTGAATCTGGTGATAAAAGCTATCATGTTTATATTGCTGCTAGAGTTTGTATGGTGTTGGCGCTCGCTGTAAATGCTGCCAATTTGTTTGATCTACTTCTGCCTCTACCTATATTTGCTGTGGAAGTTTTTTGTTATATTGGGTCTATGACCAATTTATGCTAGTTATCAGAATTTCCATGGTGTCTTGGTGTAGTTGTTTGACTGCTGCTTATTATTAGGAGTTAGGCCTACTGTGAGGGATGTGCTCTAATTTTGAAAGAATGCTCCCAAATCCATAATCTAGATAAGGTTTTTTTGGATTCAACTTGATCCCTTACTAGTTTTATGCTTATCCTGCAATGTTTATTGAGACTTGCACATCTCTATGTAGTGCTAGTATCCATCTTCTTATATCTGAAAAATGTTTATCTGATAATTGGTTAGTGTCACGAAAGGGGTCAGAGAATTGCCAGGAAGTTTTCAGTCGGCAACTAGCAATATTCCATCCGGAAAAGCTCTGATGTACTTTGGCTTGTTTCTGGCAACTGGAGTATTCTTCATTTTCATGGCCTTTGCACTATTCCTCCCAGTCATTGTCCTGCTGCCTCAGAAGTTTGCCATCTGCTTCACTCTTGGATGTGGTTTTATAGTCGGATCATTTTTCGCACTCAGAGGTCCAAAGAACCAGTTTTTACACATGTCATCAAAAGAGGTAGTGTGATTATCTTAATTATCCAACCAGTTTTTACAACGTCCCACCTTTCTCTGGTTCACGTGTCTTCACCTTATTTTCCAACAGCGACTCCCTTTCACGCTGGGATTCATAGGCAGCATGGCTGGTACGATATACGTGTCCATGGTGCTTCACAGCTATGTCCTCTCTGTTCTCTTTTCTGTTATTCAGGTACAAATCCTATCAAAATTTACTTTTCATTATTCTCCCAGATCCCAGTTTTTACAGAATTACAGAATACATAGCAATGTTATTTTACATCGGTGCAGGTTTTGGCTCTAGCATATTACGCCATCTCTTACTTCCCTGGTGGATCTACTGGACTGAAGTTCATAACATCTTCTTTAACCTCATCTGTACTAAAGTGCTTCGGCAGGTGATAGTGACACATAATTCTTGTATTCAGTCATCCTCTAAGTGAAGTTAGTCATGTATCTTTGTAATCCAAATTTCCCTTGTGGAGTGAGAGTTTTACCGAGCTGATGTATTGATTGCTACTGGTTCTGCAGCTGCAACTGCAGTGTTGTCTCTTTAATGAACCAACAGTTGTACATTTACTCATTTCTGGAAAAACTGCATTAACCAGACTCACAAGAAACTTGACTGACTGTACTTTTGTGAGTATGTTATGATGAGTTCATCTTTCCATTTGGATAACCTGTCGGTTCTGTCGAAATCGGAAAAACACATGTGCATTGCTTCATATGTCTGCCTGTTTTTCACTGAAGATGGTTCAGTGAAAGTGCCATTGTTCTTTGCTTGTTTTCTGGGAAAGTTAGTTCATTTGAAGAGCACTAAGATCAAAAGCCTTCTTTTTGCCTACTCTAATTATTGTTCTTTTTTTGCTCTTTTTCTTTATCTTTCTCTGCATTTGATTCTAGTAAATTTTTATATGGTGGCCTTTTGCTTTGATCTACTTAATTGGTTTTTAAGTAATGCATTATTACATTGGGATTTGGAGCAACAAACCAAGTTCATCAAATATTTATGAACCACTGTGTACAAACACAATTATCAGAACAGCCACAATTAAACTCACTGTGTTACCAGTTGCCACCACAACAAAATTAATATAAAAATCGGTCACTTTTTAAAGTTATTTCTTGTTGAAAAAATTATTTAAAGTTCGTATTGAAAAATGGAATAAGTATGAATAAATTTATCTGAATTTTATCTAGGCCTATAGAGATATTTGCTCCTTAACTCAAATAAAATTTAATCATTAATATTAGATAATCTATAAAGTGTAACTATTGCAACGTGAACATTATAAAGTTTAAATTCATTTATCAATTTAATTTTTATGTTGAATTTAAGCAATTTAATATCCATATAGAAATAGGGTGGTTCTAAATGCAGGTCCACTTTACTTCTGCAGGTCCAAATTAAATTTGAAATGACAATAATATCCCTCTTAAATATGTATTATAATTCACGAAAAAATAATTTATAATTTGGACACGCGTTAAGTCATTACATAGACGGATTTATGCATTCAAGGTTAGGGTTTTAGAAATATATTTGTAAAAATTAATAAACGAATGAAGATTAATTATTGTATTTTTCCATTTTTATTGGACCTGCAGAAGTAAACTGGACCTGCATTTAGTAAAAACCTGATGAGCACTCCATTTCTAACTAAAAATATAACTTTATATTGAGGCCATGTACTAACAAATGTCATACTTCAAGCAAGTTTAATTTAGTTAAAAATAGATTTCAAAATTCATAAAGTGAGGAATGGTTCCCATTGCTCTTGCCATAAAATTGCCGGCTGAATTGATCATTCACTATCATTAGACCGTCGGGAACCGTTGAAATCATACCTGAGAACTGTTCCATTTTGACGTCGTTTTCAAGACGACGACGCAGGAATGATTTTGTATCAGTAGAAGCTTAACAAGAAGCCTTAAATTCCGGGCACAGATTAAGATGGCCACAGCACTAACCACCATCCAATTTCATCATCACTCCGACTACCACCAACCATGTTATCCAATTGCAACTAATGTCCGACTTAGACGGCAGAGAAAGTAGAAGTTGAATTCTGAATTATTCGACGAATGAAGAAGATTGAATCTGAGAAAAAAGTGAGCGTGAATGAATTTTATATCATAGAGAAACCGTCTCGTAACCCAAAATTCTTAGGTAAGTCTGATTATAGTTCCGAATTCTTGAAAATTTTCATTGTAACTTTTAAACACAATGAATTTTGAAGTTTAATTGTTTTAAAAAAGATTATAATAGTTTCATAATAATGTCAAATTTCAAGAATAATATCAATCAACAACAATAATTGTGACTTTCTTTGTACCAAAGGATTACGATATAAGTTTTCATGAATTTGGTGTTATAATAGGATTTACCCAAAAGTTTAATGTCACGATAGAACTTTTCCACTATAAAAGGAAAGTATGCAAATTGAGGCGAAAGACAACTGAACAAGTAACGGTTTGCTCTCTACAACTTATTTTTGCTGAAATATATTGATCTGAAAATAATAATAGTTGTTAAGGAATATACTAGAGATATTTAATTATGGACATTAGGTCCTCTCTTGTGTATGAATTAATCATTTTTCCTACTGTACACTGTATTGTAGTTATCCCACGTCGGTTACGGACAGTGTAGAGGCTGCTCTCTAGAACTATAGATATTGTAATCATCATGTTGTAATAATTATCTTTGATAATATATTTGAAGTGCCTATTTTATATTATTATTTATTTTACAATAGTATATATAACTAAACTAAATCGAATTCATATTTCAAAACTGAATTGGCCTAAAAAAATATTCAGACGAACAATATAAAATATGATATGAATGTGTAAATTGAAGCGGGACGGAACGGTTCGGAATACTTTTTACCCAACTAATTCAACGGTACCAATTTATGTTCATAATTAAACCACTTTAGAAAGACGATTAAGGTCAAGATGTGTATTAAGACAGCAGAAAGAGCTTCCACTTCCTTTGTTAATTAGTTTTAATTAGTCAAAATCCAGAAATTAGGGAAAGATGATCGCGATTTAAAAAGGAGTCAGGGGGCAATGATTTAAACAGCCCAAATTAAATGATTAAAAATTAGGGTTTGGGGAGATTTTAGAGACATTGATTTGACTGGTAATGCAGATATTAGACCAAATTAGTCACTAATTGTATTTTTTTGGTAAAAAATATGTTAAAGCAAAAGGTATTGGAACAAATAATTGATTAAAAAAAAGTGTAAGAACAACAAAAATATTTGATTAGTTTCAAATCATAAATACACAAGGGGCCAAAAATCGATTCTCAATCAATAGAGTCAAATATTTGCTTTTCTTTGATAATTGTTTTTTTTATTTATTTATTTTTGGAGTCTCATTGTCAAATATTAGTATTGCAATGTCATGGTGATTGGAGGAGGGAAAAGACAAGAAAATGATTATGATTTTGGAGCCTTATCATCATCATTATAATTTTTCATATTAAGAAATTATAGGTCACTTAAAAATGTAACTATATATTACATGATGATATTATTACTGACGTAAATTTATTTTTTCAAATGAAAAAAGTTCAAATAAGGGTGTCATTATAAAAATCAAAAACAATTTACACAGTGATATTTTAATTTTGCAGGTCTGGCATTGACTTGAAATTCCCCTGATTTACTAATGCAAGTTTAGGGTATTTTTCGTAGAGTTTTTCATCTGTTGTACTTTGAAGACAACAATTTATAGTAAACTGTCAAAAAAACTGTTTATTTAACAAGTAGAAGACATTTTTGGTGCAAAATTAGCCGAAAAACAGAAGCTGATATGACCAGTTTCTGCTTTTCGCCACGGTAGAAGTCAGAAGCACTCATCTTTTTTTAACAGCACAGCTCCGCCAAACACATTCTTAGGTTATTGTGTAATAATGACGAGTAATTTTGTATTTTTCAATCCCATAAAATCGAATTTTCTCTATGTTATAAAAAGACACAATATACTTTTCTTCATTTAGGCTCTTGAACAATGCAAAAGTAGAGATATGAAATGCATTCCTACAAATCCACTAAATTAGAGTAAGTATATATTATAGGGATGATTATTAGTCCATATACAATGGACATATATCACCATTCATGGTAGTTATTTGATTAATGAACAAAGTCAATAAAGTCTATCAAATCGATTGTTTTGATACAAAATTTGCATAAAACAAATTTCAATTATAGACTTTTTAAAGTAAAAAAATGAAAAAAAGTATTCAAGAATTTAATCATTATTGTAGATTCATAGGCATCGTCCTCACACACTTGCACGAGTGGGTGATTGGATTGGACACTTTTGAGAAATGCATGAAATGAGTGTTTGTCATCATCTATTTTTTTAATCTGTTTTTAAATGTATTAGAATAATGAAAATAATCATTTTAATTTATATAATTTATATGCAATTACAAAACAAATACTAAACAGGTCTCTATGAGGTATAAAATGATGAAGAAACTATACATGTTAGCGAAACAACTAAATTTTTTATGAACGACAAGCATATTATGAGCAGTAATGATCGATTTTGACAGTAAATTTTGACCAAAGTAAAATAAGGGCAAGAGACCGATAGCAAACAAGTACTACAAGTTAAACATGAAATGAACTTTGAAATTGTCGGAAGGGAAGCAGATAGGGCCGGATATATGCCCCAGTCGGATGTGAAATGCATGACAACGATCTGTCGATCGGCTCGAGGCATTCGAGGAGTACTGACACCGACATTGGCATATGAGCTCCCCATTCAACCCGTCTTAAAACACAGATCAAGAGTTTGACATGTGAAACTGAATATCGAGATCTAGTAAAGAGAATGACCGGCTGCAATGACCGCCCTCTTATATGTTGGCAACAAAAGAAGTTAATTATTTTGTTACGTAAAAAATCACATATCATATTATATTTATCTGATTCCGGCACTGATTACTACGAGAATGGCTCAATCACTCACCCATGCACACATCCATGCTAGGAATTGAATTGAAAGAAGACACCATCAACATTGTCTTTAGATGCACAAGATCTCTTGGAACTCTCTCTCATGTGATCTCTCAATTATTGACACCATCTCCCAATCTAGAAATGCAGATGAAGATACCATATCAGCACGTTATCATACAACGTATGAACTGCCGACCAATACATACAAGTATTCACTTATTTATTCATTTTTATTTTTTTGGTTCATCAAATCAAAGAGATCTGTGCAAATTCGATCTGGAAAAGTGATATAAAACATGTGCCATTTTTGTTGTTTGCTGATGTCCTAATAAGGTACCCCCTCGACAGTTGACAGCAATTGGAGCCTGCATATTTCTGCATCTCTCATCTTAATATGTATGTATCATGTGGCCACCAATTCCATTTCAATCTCCAAATTTATGATTTTTTTTCCTCTATTTATTAAGTTTTGAACATGCTACCAATTGATATGATGCACAATTTTACAATGTTATATATGAGAGCTTGAATGAGATATACAGCGGGAGGGTTGATACGTGCAGGTACAATTTACTAATTGCATGGTCTGAAAAGATAAATTTACCTATAATGATTTCAATATGTCAGAGACTTGCATTAGCAAATCAGGGGCAATTCAGGTCGAAATCAGAAATGTATTAGCAAATTAAACCTGCACGTATAATTCCTGAAAAGTGGTTATCGAAATTCATTTAGGCAGATCAAGATGTCACGGCTAAAATTCATCTCGTTCAAAGTTTAGGGGCATATTCAATTTTACCGTAATCTATGTTTTTTCCATTTTTATAAGGGTTTTGAAATACAAAGTTCAGGATTAATATCAGATATAATTTTATTTATAGGTGTGAATTATCACACTTGAATTATTATTTTTAGGCAGATCGAGATTTCCCAACTAAAATTCAGGTCATTCATAACTCATCCATCATATTGTGAATCAATTATATATAATCAAATAGATAATATAAGATGTACTAATAATAAATGTACTCAACAATGTAATGTGTAAAACCCATCAATTGGATCAATAAGAATATTACAAAGTGGAAGTTTGAATTTAACCTAGTAAATTAATCTATTAGCATAAAGCATTCATCTGAATACCAATTATTTAATTATTAATATTATTAATTATGCTAATATATAAAACTTCAAATTGGTGGGGGTCTTTTGTTCTGAACTATTTCTTGTCTGATACATTTTTGGAGTTATATGATTTATTATGAGGTCAATAAAGAAACTCATTTCTATTCACCTTTATATAGTGCACCTTTTGTTTTTGTACTGCTGGAGAGAAAATTTTATGCCTGTCAAGTAACTTTCAATTAAAAATAGGATCTTTCACACTGCCAAAACAGTAACTTTTTCAACTTTTAGGGTGTGTTTGGTTGGACAAGTTTTTGCAAAACTTGGACTATCTAAGTCTAGTTTTGTAAATCTTGTTTGGTTTAATAAATTTTCCAAAATCCAGACTTGCAAAATCCTAAAAACCAATCAAAGATTTTGTTTTATACTCACAAATTCAATCCAACCAAACAAGGATTTTGCAAAACCAGACTCTCAAAATCCCAAATAAAAACCCAAACTCTCAAAAACCCAAAACAAAATCCAGACTCTCAAAAATCTTGCGAACCAAACACACCCTAAATTGACATAGGATTTGTTGTTCAAAGAACTGATCAGCAGTTTGATATTTTATTCATTATAATTTATTAAAATTATAAAATATTACTAAATTTTTTAATAAATATAATAAATAAAAATATATTCATATTATATTTGAACTACAACAGTAAGATAACAGACCGTATAAAGCAACACTTTTATCCATAGTAAATAAATTATTATGAAGCTCTTATGTAAACTTTGTTTACAAAAACCAATGAAAAGAAGAACATTTGTTGTTTCCTAGCTGCTTCTTAATTCTCATCATCAAATTTGACTTTTTACCATTAAAGAATTAAAATCCAGAGAACATCTCTTCCGTAAATTATAAACAACTCAATCGAATGGCAGAAGCAAAGCATAATTGCGTTGGCAGCATAAAACTATTAACTTGAATTGAACTGAACTGAACTCAATTAATAAATTATAATATTATATAAAAAATAAATGTATTACAAAAAATAATATTATAATTAAATTTAATTAATATATCATTAAAGTTGAACTAGATCGAAAAATATTCGGATAAGCGGGCGAAAAACGAACCCTAAAATCAAAGTAATTATGAAATTAAGTGGGCAACCGGTACACTCTAGTTGGTCAGAGATTTTAACTCGCTCGATCATGAATGTTAAAGCCTCAAATCTCTCTAGACGTAACATTTTCAATCATTTCTCCTCTAAATTCGGGAGTCAAAATTTTTAGAATTGTTCGATAAAGAGACAAGATCTGCATCGACAGTGAATCAAAGGCCGTGTAAATAGAAATTCCACCCTACTCTAAACAGTCTAGTGATGATCTCGATCATTTATCGTACAATATCAGTAGATTAGAGTAGAGCTAAATTAAATCAGATGCAAGAACGAATGTATATATATAAAATAGTGGGTAGGCACAAGGATCGATCTAACTTGTAATATTTTATTATTACAGCAATTAATTGTCATGTTCACTCAAACCTAATCTAATCTCACTTTTAATTTATTTTTTGGCAGAACTTTAGAGAAAGAGTTGAGACAGCATGTTCCGATTTGCAGGTTTTAGAACATATTTTAGATAATTAATTGTTTGATTGGTTAATTTTTAAATTTTATGTTTCAGTTCCTTCCATGTGCAATTCCCCATTCTTCACTACTTCATTATATTCTCTTCCCACTTCATAAATTTTAAAAACTTAATAATTCATTTCAAGATGTTTGTGTTTAGATCTTGATTAATTTACGAAATTTATAATTGAGGCTGCTCTAAGTGTTATATATATGATTTATAAATTATATTTCATTGATTATAACTATCTTGACACTAATTAATGTCGATCACGATCATCGCCACTCAAGTCACTAGTATTACTGGCTACGAATTTACAGTTACAAAATTAAATATTATGCATTCTTATTCCGACGTTTTTATATACTCATTTAGCGTCATATGAAATTTATGATATTGAGTCTGCCTTTAACTGTTCAACTTTTCAGTTTCGAAGGTATGATCAATACATTTTTCAATCATAATGGAATTATATTTCACCGATTATAACTATTTGACAATAATGTCGATCATACCGACCGTCACTCAAATCATGACGATATAATATCACGCCTAAATACCGCTAATCATACTTAATCACTTACTCAATTGCTAAAATTTTCATCATTTGATCATTGGTATTTTGATCCTTAATGACATTTGCTAATATTTATCTTTGATGATGATTATTAAAACAAATGTATTACTTATCTAATAAAAAAATGACATGTGAAAATAAAAAAAATCAAGTAAAGAATTCATTGGAAATGAATGGTGTATAAAAGCCACATTAAAAAGCACATTAAATACATGCCATTAATAGTAATATTCACCTAGGGTTAAAATGAAGTGAAAATGTGACAATTTTGGTAAGAAAACAATTGAACCCACAACTTGGCTCTTTGCAGAGGTGACCCTCTGAAAATGGCTAGCCATAACCAACATGTGGCAGATGCACTCACCCCAGCTGTTCCAGTTAACTGCCATGGACCATTTTTTAAATAAAATCTCCCACTATTTTTTATTTATTGCAGCACCGTACTGAACTGAACTGAACTGAATTAAATTGAATGAGGTTAAATTGAATAGAAACATGCTAAGACATGCTGAAAGTTACTTATTCTGTGGGACAATAAACTGCTGAAATGAACTGAAATGGATTGAAAAGTGATGAAAATAAGTGGAACTAGACTGGACCTGTATTCATATACTGAAATGAAAATTGATGATATAATATGGCTAATTTAAGTTGAATTTAATAAACTATGTTTCATCAAAATTGAACTTAATTAACTACTTCAAAGTATCATTGATTAAAAAAAAGTTATGTTTATCAATGTAATATTATAGCACTTCATATTTTATTTTAGTTTATTAGGTATATCTATCTTTAATAAATGTTTTATGGATTAAATTCAAGTGATGATAAACATTTAATTAGACATATTGGCCATAATATATGAGTATTAAATAAACTATTAACTAAAGGAACTGGTTAAATTTATGGGGATTAATTAGTGTTGGATTTGGATGTTTTCAAAACAGCTATATTTCTTGGCCGACAGACATGAGAACTTTAAAGATAAAATTGCAAAAATGATTTTTTCTGCAGTCCTTTTTTATTTAGCCATAATATTAAATGAATATTGATGAATCACTTATACTATAGTACAAATTATAAATGGTTGGATATGGACAAGTGACCATAAATGTTGAAACAACACACTAAATTTTACCAAGGAAGTTGATAGATGGCACATTTTCAGTTTTAAGATTTTTTTTTTTTTGAATATAAACTTTCATATATTATGTTTCCCAAAAGCGTTCAATATCTTGCGATTTGCTCGCTCTTAGCGCTCCATCTGTCCGACACCATAAATTTTGATAGACAGGTAAGTTACGGTATCATAAATTCAGGATCTACTGGACTGGCGATTCGCTCGTCCTCAGCGCCTTATATGTTCGACACCACAGATTTAGATGGAGAGATAAGTCATGGTATCACAGATCATGATCCATTGAGCGCTCTTTATCTTGGTAGGCACACAAGACCTTGCAAGCAAGAAATTCCTACGCTGCCGTCGTTGTTGAGGCTCGAACCTTGAACTTTGAAACAATGAACCCTATGTCCCAAACCGCCGGGTACACCCGTGGATGTCACCGTTCACTATGACAAGAAAAATGGGGTGCAAAATCCCATTCTATACAAATTTATCTCGATTTGCATAATTTGCAAGAGAATGAGCTAATACACTACTATTTTTAGACATCCAAAACATCGTAATTCTATTACTTAATCACTCAAATGCATTCCATTGTCGGCTCCTCATCTCCTCGGATCATCCAACAACAAGAATGTACTTCAACTTTATTAAATTTGAAATTGAATTAATTATTACTGTTTTCGTCTTACTTAATTTAATATAATTTTATTCAATTGAACTCGATTCAATTATTTCGAATTAGAATTGAATATGAATGTCTAACGAATAACGGTTGGTTCCAATTAATATTGTTAAATTGATTACGATTTATGAACTGTTTTTGGGTTTGGTTTCAAATCGAAATCAAACCGTTGGAAGACAAATATTCCTATTTCTTTCGCAATATCCTACTAATCATCATTTCAATTATTTCAACAATCGAAGCAAGCTCTTAAATTGTGTCTTAACTAAAATTATAACATGGAATCAGATAAATTTAGTTATCCCTCTCGAAACCCTAATTAACATTTTATAACGTTAAATTCAAATTTGGTTGAAATTTTTTTACTTTTCAACTTCCACACATCATTTAATTTTCATATAATTCATTGAAAATCTAAATTTACTCAAATATAGAAAATGAGTAAAATATTGTTATATTTTACGATGAAAAGTGTGCAGTTATGTCGGGGACAGACAGACGGAGTCGGTAAAGGTTAATTAAACAAGGGGAAATCCAAGAGGTGGTAGAACATGATGGAACTAAATCCACTAGCTACTCTCACTTGCTAGTAGAATTGTTGAAAGTTTAAGCAATATGATAATACAACCAAAAAAGAGCCCCATCTGCAATCTGCATCACCATGTCTTAAATATTAATTAAATCAACCATCTCTTGGATCCAGATCTTCACTCCCAAACCCTCTCTATATACAAAAAACCATGAAGAACCACAACAATCCCAAACACCAACTCCCATTCATCTTCATGTCCTTTTCTCCTCCCTTCTCCTGCCACATAAGCAGCAGAAATGCCTGCACTTTTCCTCACCTTCTTCCTCACAGCCTTTCTTGTCTTCCTGCCTTGTTGCCACTCCATTGATGAGCAGGGGCAAGCTCTCCTAGCATGGAAGAACAGCCTCCCCAACTCCAGAAATGGTGCCCTTAAGTCATGGAGAGGAGAGGACCTCAGCCCCTGCAAATGGTATGGAATAGAGTGCAACAAGAATGGTCAGGTTGTAGGGGTGTCCTTAAAGTACCTTGATTTGCAGGGTCCATTGCCCTCCAATTTCCAGCCTCTCAAGTCACTTTCCTCCCTCATTCTCTCATCATGCAACATTACAGGCAAAATCCCTAAGGAATTTGGGGGCTATCTTTCCTTAGTTTCCATTGATATCAGTGATAATTCCATCTCAGGGGAAATCCCACCTGAATTATGCAGTTTGGTAAAGCTTCAGTCTTTGGACCTGCACACCAACTCCCTGGAGGGCAGTATCCCTTCAGATATAGGGCAGCTCTCTAGTTTAAGGAATCTTACCCTTTATGATAACCAGCTGAGTGGTGAGATTCCAGGGAGTTTAGGGGAGTTGAGGAGTCTTGAGGTGTTCAGGGCTGGTGGGAATCAGAATTTGAAGGGACAGGTGCCCTATGAGATAGGGAACTGTACCAATCTGTCTATTTTAGGCCTTGCTGAAACTGGGATTTCTGGGACACTCCCTTCAACTTTAGGGATGCTCAAGAAACTCCAGACCATTGCCATTTACACATCGCAGTTATCCGGGCCAATTCCGGAGGAGATAGGGGATTGTATAGAGCTTCAGAATTTGTATTTGTATCAGAATTCCCTGTCTGGTTCAATTCCCAGGTCCTTAGGGGGGTTGATGAAGCTTTCCAGTCTCCTTCTATGGCAGAATGGGCTTGTGGGGTCCATCCCTCCTGAGCTGGGAAGCTGCAAAGATCTTGTGGTGATAGATTTGTCTGAGAATCTCCTCACTGGAAGCATTCCTGCAACTTTTGGAGGCCTGGCCAAGCTGGAAGGCCTGCAATTGAGTGTGAACCAGTTAACAGGTACAATCCCTCCTGAAATCTCGAATTGTTCGGTTTTAACTCATTTCGAAATCGACAACAATCTGATATCAGGAGGGATTCCAGTTGAGTTTGGAAAATTGAACAGTTTGAACCTGTTTTTCGCCTGGCATAATAACTTGACAGGGGGAATTCCCGAGTCGTTGTCCCAATGTAGCAATCTCCAGGCTCTTGATCTTTCGTATAATCTTCTTTCCGGTCCGATTCCAAGAAGTCTTTTTTCGTTGCAGAATCTGACTAAACTCTTGCTTCTTTCGAACGAATTGTCTGGATTCTTGCCTTCTGAGATAGGGAATTGTACTAACTTGTATAGGTTTAGGGTGAGTGATAACAGGCTGGGGGGTAGTATCCCTTCAGAGATAGGGAATTTGAAAAGTTTGAATTTTGTTGACATGAGTGGGAACCATTTTGTGGGAGGGATTCCTGTTTCGATATCCCAATGCCAAAACCTTGAATTTCTCGATCTCCACGGGAATGGAATTACAGGTTCTTTACCCGATTCCTTACCTAAAAGCCTCCAGTTCATGGACATCTCTGATAACAGTCTCTCAGGTCCTTTGAGTCCTTCGGTAGGGTCATTAGCAGAGCTAACAAAACTTATCCTCGCCAAAAACAGGCTTTTGGGTCCAATCCCGTCTGAGATCATCCATTGCAGCAAGCTGCAACTGCTTGATCTTGGATCAAATGGTTTCTCGGGTGAAATCCCGAAAGAATTGGGACAGATTTCCTCCCTGGAAATCTCCCTGAACCTTAGTTCCAACCAGCTGAGCGGTGAAATCCCAAAAGAACTAGCCGGGCTGAGTAAGCTAGCAATTCTCGACATCTCCCACAACAACCTTTCTGGGAAGCTCGACATTCTTGCTAGCCTGGATAACCTTGTTTCCCTCAACATTTCTTACAACAGCTTCTCAGGAGATCTACCTAACACCCCTTTCTTCCATAAGCTTCCCCTCGGTGACCTAACTGGGAACAAAGCGTTGTACATAGGTTCAGGTGGAGTGGTAACTCCGGCTGATGGAATGAACTCATCGGGGCACACAAAGTCGACCATGAAACTGGCAATGCCGATTCTGGTCAGCGCGAGTGCAGTTCTTATACTTCTAGGAGTTTACACGCTGGTCAGAATGCGTATGGCAAGCAGCAGGCAGATGGAGGTTGAAACCTGGGAGATGACATTGTACCAGAAGATGGAATTCTCGGTTGATGACATAGTTAAGAATCTGACATCCGGCAATGTGATCGGCACTGGAAGCTCGGGAGTGGTGTACAAGGTGACGATCCCAAGCGGCCAATCTCTGGCAATCAAGAAAATGTGGTCGACTGAGGAATCAGGAGCGTTCAGCTCTGAGATTCAGACGCTGGGGTCAATCAGGCATAAGAACATTGTGCGACTTCTAGGATGGGGCTCGAATCAATCCTTGAAGCTGCTCTTCTATGACTATCTCCCGAACGGGAGTTTAAGTTCTCTCCTCCATGGTGCCGGGAAGGGCGCAGCAGAATGGGAGACACGATACGAGGTCATTCTTGGAGTTTCTCATGCTCTCGCTTATCTTCACCATGACTGTGTGCCACCGATCATCCATGGAGATGTCAAGGCCATGAATGTCCTCTTAGGCTCTCGAATGGAGCCTTACCTCGCTGATTTCGGGTTAGCAAGGCAGGTAAAAAATGGCCATGGTGATTGCGATGGTTCAAAGCAGCTTAGCCAGAGGCCTCAGCTAGCTGGCTCCTACGGATACATGGCCCCAGGTAGATTCATTCAGCCACTATCAAACCAACCTGAAAGCAATAAATATGATCTCACTTTCCTGACAGATTTTTTCTCTTGTGTTGAACAGAACATGCATCGATGCAGCGCATAACTGAGAAGAGCGACGTGTACAGCTATGGAGTGGTCCTGTTGGAGGTCTTGACAGGAAGGCATCCGCTGGACCCGACTCTTCCAGGTGGAGCCCATCTGGTGCAGTGGGTTCGCGAGCATCTACACAGCAAGAAGGAGCCATCTGATGTTCTCGATCCAAAGCTCAGAGGCAGGGCAGATCCTCAGATGCATGAAATGCTGCAAACACTGGCTGTTTCGTTCCTCTGTGTGAGCCCCCGGGCTGAAGACCGACCCATGATGAAAGACGTGGTGGCCATGCTCAAGGAAATAAGGCCTTCTGATCCAGTGAGGTCGGAGAATGACGATCTACTCAAGGCAACTTCAACGGCTTCTCCAAAATCACCCGTGCCTCGCCAACACGTGGTCTCACAGGGAGGCTCATCTAACTGCTCCTTTGCATTCTCAGACGATTCTGTCTGAGGCTCGGGAAGGCACGAAGATCTTCATTGTGAATATTTGCCTGGTGGAGATCGATGTTAGTATATCATAATCTGTTTACATTAGCGTGATTTTCATCTAGGTATAGTTATCTTAGAGTTTTGGAATGGATAACTAGTTTCATCAGCAGCTATGAATGCAAATTACATAGTATAGTACTCACCTTGTCGAAAGAGTCCGGTTTGTAATAAAAATCATTGGCCACCTTACTGCTCCAAAAGTCCAACCTGCAAATTCAATATTCATATGTTCCAGCCAGCACACATCCTAGCTCATGTGATGTCAGAGCAAAATTTTCGAGAAAATACTATTTAAACTCTAATCTTACCACAAACTTTCAAGAAAAAGATCGAAAACCAAAGATACTTTGCTCAAAAGTCACTTCTCATTCCTTCTTTCGACCAAAAAACATCATCTTTTTAATGTAAAACTTAAATGCATATTCGGGATTCTAAGTAGAAGACTTGGAATCTAACTTTTTGAGCACAACACTGATGATGCTCCAGTTGAAACCGCGGTACTGGAGCCACGAGATCATCCTTGCTTTTCTTTTCTCTATTGTTACATCAGAACTCCGCTTCCATTGCTTTGAGGCCTGGGCCAGTAAGCGGTCCATTGAAGCCTTTGACATGCCGACACTGGATTCTGGTTCTTCATCGGATGAAGCATCGTTGAAAACTGATTTCACAGCCTTCTCGGCATCCAATTCACTCACTCCCTTACTATAAAGGGCCTAATTAACAGAATATAAACCACGTCAAAAAAAATTCTTAGAGAGGTTTTTTGGAGGGCAAGCGAGCGACTTTCAAACAGAAAATGAAATGCCTTTTGAGACTAACTTTACCTTTTTTATTCGTCTTGGACCCCAAGTAGACGATGACCACCTTGAGCGTGAATATGTCTCCGCGTACAAGCCATCATTAATCAGGCCCCTGTGATAATCGGAAGAGGTTCAGGAACTCGAAAACCAAAAAGATGACGAAAAATGGGCTTAACAATGTGCATTTTGGTTAGGATATGAATTCTTATGAGAATGCTATGGAATATGACCAAAGGATAATCGAAACAGATTTCAAGCTAACTTTTAACTTCGAATAAATGGGAGAAGAAGGTTTTTACCGGGCTGTGAAGTCTTTTATAACTGCATCAACAACACGAAGCGGAAAGTTCTTGCCTTGCAGCTTCTTCCTCAGCTCCAGAGCTGTAAGAGCTCTGAAATAAAAAGCATATTATTTTTATTTTTCCAAACACAGTTTTGACCTTTCTTATATTTCTAGATACTTCAACTTACAGTCAAGAAACTACACAGCAGAATGAACAGAAAGTACGAAGGCAAAATAAAAGTAAAAAACCAGTAAAGACGAGAAAGAAACAAGGCTATAAGATTCTGACCTTGCAGCAAGTAACTCAACAGCCTTTTTCTGCACATCGTCTTTAGTTCCACGGCCTTCCAGACTCATCTCTTCCGAATGAACCTCAGATTCCTCCATGGAATCGTAGTCTTCAGAAGACATATCATCATTATCATCAAATCCAACGGCTGAAAATTAAATATGTAAGCAGCAGAATAAAGTGTATAACAGTGGGCGAAAAAGGAAGCAGATTTACACACTTGCTATCTATACTTATACATACCTAGCCCTTCAGTGTTCATCACAAAGCTCCTCCCACCGCTTGAACTCTGTTCACGATTAGAATGCTTGATTTTCGGTACATTTGATACGACAATACTACTTTTGCCAAATTCTTTATCATCCTTTGCTTCTACAACAGTACTCTCTGAACAGCTGGAAGAATCAATTCTTTCTACATCTGGTTCTACATATCCACTGGCACCCCTACTAATATCATCATCTTCGCAGTTCCTTGGGTTTTCACGTGTATCACTACCGACATTTAGCTGAACAAAACCACCAATTCCAACTCCATTTTCACTCTGAAATTCACTGAACTGAGCTACTCTCCTTCTACCAAATCCATCACTGTCAGCATTTTCATAATGTTTTCTGCCGCCGACCTCATGCCCCCAATGTTCAACCCTTTTCCTATCTGATTCAACACTTCTATGCAGTGTTGCATCATCTATTTCAGATGAAACTTCTGATTCTTTACTTCTCAAAGAAGACGTTTTCGGAATGTACCTCACTGGACCTGATTTGCTGTAATTCCTCCCTTTAGAACAACTAATTTGGTTCATCTTCACCTTCTTCCCCACCCTAAAAACAGTTCAAATCATCAGAACCACACCCCTAATCATTACCTTATCAACTTCAGTCAAAACACAAAACAAAAAAGCATGCCCATATCAAATTTTCACCTCAAGATTCAACTTTTAACAGCAAAATCACACTCTCACCAAAAAAGATTCATACTTGATTGAAACGAATAAAGATTGGTACTTTCTGAATGAGAAACATAAATCAGAACTTACCATGGAATCAAAAAAACCTGGCTTTGTAGCTGTGAGATAAGGTTCCCAGATAGACTTGCCATTAGTGTCCTGGAGCTTCTTGATGATGATGATAGAAACATGAAAACTCTGAAAGAAATTATGGGTTCCTATTTCTTTTTCAAATCGAACACGGCTAAAACCTCGGAGGGGGTTTATTAACATGAACCAAGTTTTAAATTTTTTATCAAGAATGTTTCAAAGTTCTCATTTTTAATTTTTTTTATGGTCCTAAAAGTTATTATCATGCAAGAAAAGTAGAATAAAATGAAAGATTAATAATACATGTACAAAAAAGTTACAAAAATGCTGTGTTTCATCTCATCATCCAGTCTTCCAAGCATACAAGAAGTGGCAGAATTCTGCTGTAATAACATGGTCCATCTCGAAGAACTTGTCAAAGCCATCACAGCTCTCAGAGCTAGAAATGCAGTCCCTTCTTGAGAAATCCTGGTCCGAAACATCCTTAGGAGCTGTACCTTGGATGAAGGTGAATGTCCCTGGACCTGTCTGCGAATCATCGTCTTCATGGTACAACCAATCATGAACATCCCAGAAAATCTGCACTGAGACACCATCTACTTGTATGGTCTCATTCCCCCTGAATCTCCAGTGCAGGTTGGAAACTCGGATCGACTCGATCCCATCCACACTGATCCACATTTCCGGGTCATATGGACCCGAAATCGCGCATTCTATGATTATATGATGCTCTTTTCTCCCCTTCCCAAGCATAGTCTTTGAGCAAAAACATTGCTTTGCAAACACATTTTCCTTCTTATGGACTAATGGAGCGTTTTCAGACGACGGTTTGGCCTTAGTTCTTTGGTATGCTTCTCTGCTCTGATCTCCAAGAAGTAACACCATTTCTTTGTCTGCAACCAAGGCTACATAGTAATCTGAATTTGGTTCAGGACTTGTGGTGAACTTTGCAGTTCTTAAGTCCCAATACACATCGACTCGCTTCTCGTCGACTTTGAATGATTTGAGCCCTTTTTTACCCCAAAACTGCCAGGTTTTAAGGTCAATCTTGCATGAGGACTGAGTCCCTTGAGAAGGGCTCTCTACCAGGATGAAGAGGGAGTGGCCTATTAGGGTTTTCGACCAAGAAATGCTGACGTCGCGCAAATGGCCTGCGATTTTCGCTCTGTGAATGCAGGTGACAAAGTTTTCTGAAGAGTTTGGTGCCACAGCCACAACAGGTTCCTCTAATTTCTCAGGGTTGTTAGAGGCCATGGAATTGGCCATATACCTTGTTTCTCATCAAGAAAAAAGTATTTTTTTTCCAATTTTTCCAACAAAATGTCTCTAAAAAACTATGGATATATTATTGCCCAAGAAATTACATATATTTCCTGAATCTTTCATGCAAAAAAAATGTACCTTTTGGAATTTGATGGATTCTTGTAATGATTCCTTCATGAAGATTCAAGGGTGTTTCATCATCATTTTCTTGGGAGATTGATACCTTTTGGGGCAATCTGGCAAGAAAAATTGGGGGTTTTTGGTTGCTTTTCTTTCTTGTTTATGGCTGCAAAAAACTGTGTTTTTTTCCATCTTTTGTTTCTTCTAAGCTTTTGTGAATCTAATTACAAAGTGCCAAATGGCTAAATTTAGCAAAAGTCCTAAGTTAATCTCATCTGTCCAATTTTCCTTAATATTTGAATTCATTTTCTTGTCAAAAGTCCTAAGATAATCTGTCAGACCACAAGCCAATCACCCCTTATATTTTGTTTATAAGACTAAATTACACCAACCAAAACAATCTTTGTCCTGAAATTCTCACTCATGTAAGATCATCAAGGTAAGTTCATGAACTTCCCTCGCGGTGTTGATCGACTCCTCCTCAGTTCTGCGAATGACGAAGATGAGTTACTCGCTTCCTTCGTGTCTTTAAGGATAACCTGGGACGGCTTATGTTCTTGTATAGGCCTCATAAGCTCCCTGCAAAATGCATTAAAGAAAGCATTTTTTTTCAATATGCAATAAAAAAAAACCAATCTTTTTCAGTCTTTCTTTAAGAAAAACAGTACCTTGGTTCCACATTTTGAGAGTTCCTTGAGAGGTTGTTCTGAAACTTTTTCAACCTAGAAGATGCATTGGTATAAGCCGGTGACACGACATACTCATTTTCCGCTTGATTTACTTCAGAAATGTGAGTACTTTTCGACATCTGATGCTGATGCTTTGGCCTAACAGCCTTACTCTCAGGCTTACTTTTTCTAATCCCACCATGCCTCACATTCAATGCTTGTTTGAACTGCTCTTCTTCATGTTCCAGATGGCCTTTTCGCGTGGCGATTCTTTGCAAGGTCTCAGAGAAGTTGTTCAGCTTAAGTGGTTCCTGTCGGGCGCTATCACTTGAAGAGGCAGAAGATGAAGGTTTAGCTGGAAATGGCAGTTTATCGAATGGCTCGGGTTTGACCCGATTTCTAGTGTGATGAGATGCTCTATCAGTTGAGATTGATCTTCTGATGGGAGGAGATGGTGATCTTGCCTTGTTTAGGGATCCTAGAGGCCTTTCTTCATTTAGAAAGGGATTTTTTTGGACCATATCCCTGTCACTAAACTTAGCTGGTACTCGAGATCTTCGCTGTTTGCCTGAAGAACAGCTTCTGACCTGAAATGTCACAACACACATGATAATCATCTGTGACCTAATTCAACCCAAAATTTGATTGTACTAGGTACCTCTGAGGTTTGCACTTCATCAATGGATAGCTGATTTGATTCAGGCTTTGATCTTGGGAAGCGAAGAGGAGACACTGCATTTCGCATACTAGCTCCATTTTTCATTTGTTGCAGTTCACCATCCTTCTTCTCTAGAGCCAACTTCAGATTCGATATCTATAAAACATGAAGTTCGATTAGTTATGAAATATGAAAACATGACATTTTTTGCCATTTTGTTGAAGATCTACACAATCAAGATCTTACCTCATCTTTGAACTCCACAATTTCTTTGCTCTCCTTGTTTGTTTTAGCTGCTCCAAGATTTATCGATGCAACTCGCTCAGCGAATTTCAGAGTACTAATCGTTTCTCCTACAGCGTTGGATGCCGGATTTATATGCACAAACATCAGAGTCTTGGCATGGCCACCTACACATATAAGATGATTGGAAGATGAGTTCAAACCATAAGTAATCAAATTTTGCGAGAATTTTAGCGATTTTACCTAAAGAATCTTGCAAAACTTGTGTGAGCTTGCTATTTCTATAAGGAATATGTGTACTCTTTTGAGCGAGTGCAGATATAACATCGCCAAGAGCGGAGAGTGATTTGTTTATGTGTTGCGCTTCCTTTAGTCTCTCACCCACAGCTTCAGATTTGTCCACTCTTTCACTTCCTGCTAAGTCGACTAGGTGGAGGCATCCTTTCAATGTGGATCCCGAGACCAAGTCTTTTCCTCGAACATGAACTGTTAATATGCTATAAAAGAGAGTGAAACCCTAAGTCAATTACCAATAAAATTGAAACAAAATTAAGGCCAAACTGAATGTTTTTACCTATGTGAACGACTGCTCCTTTCATTAAGTGCAGTGGCGCCTACTGCGCGATTCTTTTGGCCAATTCTCATCAGATCAAGAACATCTTGAGTGCATTTGACGTAAATTAGGCTCGCATCAGGCACATTCAAACCATTGAGTTGAGAGTTGTTTCGTATATCCAATGTGCGTTCATAGTCAAGGTGTCACAAAAACACAATAAAATTTGAAATGAAATGATTGTTGATAAATCCAAATCAAGCATGATTAGGGTTTGATCCAGTTAGATCACAAAATAAGAACACAAACTGAAAAAGGATATCTTCTGTTCGATCCATCGATGACCAATAGATCTCTTACTTGTTCGTTGTATATTTCAACCATTTGGACTCCAACTTCATACTCAATCATTTCCATTCTTTCTTTGGAGATTCGAAATAGATCGCGCAAAGCACGATAGTTCACACCCCATGTGCTCTCTGTGTTCAAGTCCGGACCACTCTGTGCAAGTATATAACATTAACAATTTAAAAAATATCGAAATGACATGTCTCAAAACACACATAAATTTACCATTGTATATGTCTTTCCGGAGCCAGTTTGTCCATAAGCAAATATACACACATTATAACCATCAAGAACAGATCTGACTAGTGGCTGTGTATCCATATATATTTGTTCTGCAAAGTGAACTCAATATATCATCATAAACTGAAATGACAGAAATGATTTGAAAATGTGAATCACATCATACCTTGGGTGACATTCACATCGAACACTTTGTTAAACGCGAAGATCCTTCTTGCATCTTTCCCTTGCTTGTAAGGATTTGCTATCATGATATCTCCATTTTCTCCAATATAATCAACTGTTGAGTGTTCATCGGCTTGGCCGGAAAGGAAAGGCCTCACTCTACAATACACTCTAATAGTCCCTAAAGTTATAAAACATATCAAAGGGTATTCATTTCTAAAATCAGCACTAAATGGTGTTAAACAACATTGTTTTGAGTTCATTTCATGCAATAAAATTTACCTTTCAGATCTTGTACTTGATTGTAAAGCGCACGATTATCTTCCAAAACTTTATGGTACGAGGAAGCAGTCACTTCAAGGCCCTTTATGTAATGATCTGCCCAAAGAATCAGTTACAAGAATGTTTATGGATATCATATATGGATACTCTTGAGATTAAGAGATAACATACTGAGTCTTCTGAATTCCTCCTCGCAATCTCTCTTAAACAGTTGGAATTCCTTCTTAGTTTTCGAAGACAAAATCTTGAGCTCCTAATTAGAGACAGTTTGATGAACATAACGATCAGAATTTACGCGAGAATGAAAAAGGAATCACACATGGTTTTACCTCTAGTTCTCGTTGTTGAGAATCAAGAACTTCCACATGAGCATTGGAGGAGGAAGTACTATGTGATGGAGAAATTTTTTGAACTTTGCCACCACAAATGCAATATTTTGAGAGATCGCTCGATGCTAGACTACTCCTCTGAGCAAGATACTTGATGATGATCGCGATGACCTCTGATTTTGATTGAGGGATGCATTCACTACTCAAAATGTTCTTCAAAACAAGTCCAAGCTATACACATATGAAAAAAATATGATCAAATTCAGTGTGTGCCATTTTTTAAAAAAATCTTGTTCATAGTAACAGTGGCAGATCCAAACAACTTTTTAAAATATGGCTGAATAACACTAAGATCGGTAAAATAGCTAAAAATTTATACAACTCAATAATGATCGGCTACATAATAAATTTTTGGTAAGACTCCATAACAGATTGATAGGTTAAAATAGTTTAAAAAATGCAATTCTTAATAACTATCGACTATTCCGCCTAGTCATAATAAGTGTCTATGTAGATCCGCCACTGCATAGTAACAATTAAAATGTGCAATTTCTATCTTACCTGATTGCTTTGAGAAACCAGCAAAGAAGAGAAATCCTTGACCATCTTTCTAAGCAGAATATCAATAACCTTATTCAAACAAGAAACCACATCATTAGTTAACAAGAGGATCTTCATTTATTTTAACACATTTTTTTTGTATATTAGATATCGAAAAATAACTTTTTCAAAACATAAGAAACAATTTTATTTTAATTTTTTTAATTTTTCACATACCACTGAGTTCAGAGGCAAGTCTTGAACACCACTGAGTTCTGTAAGATATGCCTGCAAAAGGCTGAGGCCAAACCGCTCAAAGAGCAAGGTCAGTGCATTAGCAGCGTTAGACTCCTCGTCGGAAACCTCCATGGATATACTCAGATAATCCAACAACTGATCATACTGAGAAGAATCAGATTCATCCACAGACTGGTCATCTGTGCTATTATCACTACAAGAATGATGCCCCTTTGGAAAGGCGACGATCTTCACAGTCCCGCCATATCTCCATACTCCTATTCCTCCGGCTTGCTTCCACTCATGATACCCTTTCAGACATAGAATGCAGTCCACGACCGTTCCCGATGAACCTCCCTATCAAGAAGACAACAATGGTATTATGGTAAAAATACTAGTTCAGTTTGATTTAGTTCAATTCATCAGCGAGTACGAGTATTTTAGGTGCTGAGACATTTTAGTTTTGTAGGTCTGATATTGACTTAAAATGCCCCTGATTTGCTAATGCATGTTTAGGCCATAATGTAATAATGAAGAGTAATTTTTTCTTTTTGAATATTGCAAAATCACATTGTCTCTACACTTAACGATGACCAGAAAATAGAAATGAACAAAGCTCAGATTAATTTAGTGATAGTGGTTTTTTTAATACATCATTCGATTATGTTTAGTAAAATCATTGTTTAATGAAATTCTACATAATTTATTTTTCAGGACTCCTTTGGCTTGTTTGTTTTTGGCACGATTACTATTTAATTATTTTTTCAAAAAATGTTTAAGCATCGATAATCTGATATTTAAAAATCTACATCTATATTATGTGATGATATTATTACTGATCACATTTTAGATCTAATTCAAATTTATGAACAAAATCTACATCTATATTATGTGATGATATTAACACTGATCACATTTTAGATCTAATTTAAATTTATGGTCAAATATTAATGTACATTGAAAAAAGTTTGACAAAGCAAGTGCCATAAAACACAATTTAGTTTATAACAATTTAGATCACTTCAGATCGTTTCATAACAATTCAAACACAATTTAAAGGACATCATTTTCACTTCAGATTTTCATAACAACACTTTAAATATTTTCCAATATTTTGTCTGAAATTACGAAAACAGCCCTTTTTGGATCTAAAAAAGAAAACAAACCTTTTCAAGATCTGAGGCTTCAAATGTCAAGAGTTTCATCTCCCCAACAGCATCAAGGAAGTTCCTGGTGTTCTCAAAGTACTGAATGGCAGACTGAGCGGCTCCTTCTGTGAACTGAACATCGATCACCCGATTTTCGACCACCTGATTCATCATTTCATTACAAGAAAATGATCACAGATTCAAGACAAGATATATACAGACAGATTCATTAACAATCTGTCATAAGAAAGAAAGAGACCTTGTGGACAGCTCCCGGGTTAACTTTGTTGAGGACATTGCAGAGAATGAGGCCGTTTCGGAGAGAGATGCAGAACTCTTCTTCTGTGGGTTGTTTGGGAAGAACTTCTGATGCGCATTGGTCCATTTTCCTTAGCCATGCCGATGCCTCGTACCTCCGAGCAGCTGTAATAAACCACCACCATCATCATCATGACATCATCACCATCATACGAACATACCATGCTAGGCCTAAGTAAACTTTCGATTTTTTTAGAGTGAATGCAATTTTTTGAGTAGGATCAAGAGTCAATGACGAATCTATGTCTAGGTTGTCAGATCTGCCAAACAAATCCGTGAACAGTATTTTCCAGTTTAACTGTCAGTGTCACCATAGTCTTCCCGATCTGTGCTACTGCTTACTCTAATATTAATTTCTAGATCCAATGCTCATCGAGATGATTGATACGTATCAGATCGTACAAAAAATTACGTAAACAATATATTTGGCGGGAACATATATAATTTAATTTATATCAAAATAACCACTTTACATGAAAAAGTGTGACAGATGAGATCCTAAGCTAAATTGGAACCAATGGATCTTAAAAGTAAAACAGCTGTAATTAGTTGGGCAAACTTTAACCACCTTCACGAGGAACACTATCATCATCCACCGCCCCAGAAAAAGCTAGAATTTCAAAACACAAACATATAAAATAAAATTTTCTTTTTCATTATTAAAAGCAAAATAAATTTCATTACAAAATTCTATAAATAGTTTACGAACGAATGACAAATATATCGGCCGACAATTACATATATGAATTAAAACAATAATATGAATATGAATAAATTAATAATTATAAATATAAGTGAACTAATTATGTTTCATCAGAACTGAATCGAACTTAATTTTAATTTTTTCTTATAATCGAAATAAATAGCGCTCACGCACTATAAAAGGAGGAGTGATTATTAATAATTTCAAAAATGTGGTCCAAATTTTAACGTTATTTATTTTATCATCTGCTTTAGGTCATCACTTGACCTACAAACCATGATTATGAACCCCTAAATGGTGGGTCCCACTGTTCTTCAAACTACAGCCAGCCAGCCAAACACTGCCTTAGAATATTCATCAACTTTTCTTTCTTTCTACTACTGCTATATCTAACTGGCACCTAATGATGACCGGCAGATTCATAAAAAAACGCAGATTTATAAGCATGATTACCTGCTAAACCGGCTTTTCTCTGCGCTAATTCCCGGTCACTGATGATTTCCTCCCCATAAACTGCATCATCGTTGTCACTGCTGCTGCCATGGATCAGCCCCTTCAATCCTCTCAAGTTCTTGTTCGGAGATAAGAACACGTTCTGGTAATTACTCTCTTGCGGCATCTTTAAATAATTAAACCCTACAAATGATAATGCATTATTCTTGATGATTATCTGCAAAATTAGAAACTGAGAAAAGTGGCAAAAATGGAATATCATTCTTACACAGATGGAGATGATTCTTGAATCAGTGGCGAATTCTGATCATTCTTGATGATTTTCCGGCGATGTTTCGTCGGAAAAGGACGAGATTCGGTCGGGATCTTGTGAGAAACACAGTTTTTGAGGTTTGAAATGGTGGATCTTATCACTGGAAATATGAATGATATTGGATTATCATAACGGAATTCTCGTGTCTGTGTGACAAAGGGAGCCGAGAGAGGGTGAATTCAATGCAGCAAGAAAATAAGTGTGATTTTCAAAGTGTGACTGTGTGACTGTGTGTTCTTGAAGAGGAACAGAGATTTGGAGGAAGAGTGATGGGAAAGTGTAGATTAACAAAAAGGGAAAGGCATTCCCGCCCGTTGTCATTGCTTTGTTTGTGGACCTTCTTCAAATATAATCATAAACTTTCATGTCAAAAGTCACACTAGGGGACCTCATGAACAAATTCTATAACAATTGTCGCTTCTCCATTATAATAGTTGAAAAACCGATCGGATAGACAATTACAAGTGATCATAATATGCTACAGTAAATATGCTATTTCTGATACATTAGATAGTTTACTTATACTGGAAATTTGTTATCTACAATTGCTGACTGAACTGAAGTGAAAATTTGAAAGCAATATCAATACAGCTAAATTAAGTTGAAATTCATCAAATCCGAGCGGAACTGAAAAATATCCAGATGAGCTGTAGAAAATAGGCCCTAACAAAAATTTAATGCATTATATATTTTTACTTTAAATTTAGTTTCATTCAATTCTTTTAGTTCAGTTCAGAAAAATCAGTTGAATTCTGAAATAATCTGGGAAGATTAATATATGGACTAATTACTAATATACTAATTAAAATCATGATTTACTAGAGAACTCACCATGTATATTAATATATATTTTATATCCTCACAAAATACCAAAATGATCAAATAATTATCAAGATGAATAATTTTTTTTGTAGAGTTAAACAATATCCAACCTACTTAATTAACAGCTGCTGAACAAAATAAAAAGAAAAAGGTATAGAATTAAAGATATTGACGTTGGGGAGGTTTGAAATGAAGAAAGAGCCAAAAAGAATTCAAAAAGTCTCCCACCAGAATATATTTGTGTGTCCTGAAATTCTGTTTGGTTGGTACAACTTTTGGGTCGTTTTTCAAATAATTCCGAACACCTTTTATTCTGTAGTATTTCTTTTCATCGCCGCCGGCCAATTTGGCCGGTGAAATCAACGGCAAACACAAATTCCGATCATCGACACAACCTGGATGAAATTTACTGTTTTGCATGATGAATGTGCCTTGATGAAACACAATGATAATCTGCATGGCTATGTCAATTATAACATGTTTTTATACACTGATTGATTGTGGCATGGTTTCCCACACTAAATCATGCATGTCTGACAAATTTAAAAATCTCTACATTGGATCATCAAACAAATATAATTTATCAGAATAAAAATTCATGACATTTTTAATATTCGTAAATGGGAGAAAGAATTAGTTTGGAAATGTAGTTAATACATATCATTTTTCTAATAAAACCTTCCCTTTTGATCTCAGCTAGCTCAGGAAACTCGAGCAGTTGGCCCAGATGGCTCCTCCCCTCGCCAAACGGCGAGCACTTCGTCGGTTCTAAACCGCTGTGTGACAGTCGACTCCTCCAATGGAGTTGTATTCCCGTGCGCGTAAGCCAGTAGGCCCGTGTAGGCAATCATCGCCCCATTGTCAATGCAATACCTCTCATCTGTAGCGTATAGATTCCCGCCTCTCTCAGAGCACATGATGCGCATCATCTCCTGCAGCCGCTCGTTACAGCCCACGCCGCCAACGATCAACACGTCCTTTGTGTCACAGTGTGCCATTGCCCGCTCTGTGATCTCCACGAGCATTGCAAACACGGTTTCCTGACCAGATTTCCAGAAATAAGAAATGGAGCCCTTTTGCCAAGATGAGATAATGAGTGTATGCATACCTGAAGGGAGAAACATAGATCAGCAGGCGTGCACTCGTTGTTCTTGAGCTTCTCCACTGCTGTGTCTTCAATGGCACTCAGTAATCCACTGAATGAGACATCCATGCCTTTTACACCATATGGAAGCTCGATAAACTTTTCTCCTTTCTTAGCAAGCTGACGAGGATCGTGAGAAATAAATTCATCGAAACCAGCAGCAAATTTAACATCATGTAACTGAAAGAAAAAGTGTAACGGTTGAAACCTGCTCGATATTGTATCCGGGACTTGGATCATTGGACAGATGGAGGACTCTTGCGAACCTATCCAAACAATTTCCGACAGCGATATCAATTGTCTCGCCAAAAATCCTGTACCTTCCCTCACTATATGCAATTACCTGCAAGAGTTGTTTGAGAGTGGTATCGGTAAAAAGAGCACTGCACTAACAAAATCAGCACAGAATTGCCACAGTCAAATCTTTAACTACATAAAGATTGCTCTATAATCTAAAACTGAAATCTGGGATTCCTTCGTATCTTCAAGGAGGTTCAGAAAGATCAACAAGATACCCACATATCACCATTATTGCTTCTATACAGTTCCATCCATAAGTACACAGACGCGCACACATGTACACCATCCATAGCAGTTAGCATACATTTACACCGTCAATACCATATCCCTCTTTTCACCAAGATCAATACTTCTTGACCAAATCATTAAGAAATTTGCAAAACTCATCTGTGCTGTTTAACAAAGCTTAAAATGCTAATGGGCGTGGAAATCAGGGGGGCTGAGGAGGCAAAGGTAATACCAGTTGAGAAATTTATTGAAGGAAAAGAGGCGTAAGTAAAAGGCTGATTCTTGGGATATTTCTTGACTTAATCAGGCGAGAAGACCCCAAAAAAAACTAACCAACTACTATCAGAGAAACGTGAAAAATGCCAATGCCAGAGTTGCTTGCATTTTTCTGCCATTTGTGAGCAACTCTGGCAATGGCATTTTCAGGAAAGGCAACTACTTTTAGAAAGAGGACATATGGAACATTGGAATTTATGCTCTTGGTTAGAAATAACCATGACACAAGAGTAAGAAATCTAAGTCCTAAGTAAAGCAATCCCTAATATTTATTATTTACATTAATATGCAGAATATAAATGCTAATTTAAGTTCTTTTATTACCCACAACTAATAGCATAAGTTATAAGCAGAAGAGATAAACTTTATTTTGTCCGCTCAGAAGAGGTAATACAGTCAATCACAAGGCCATTATGCAAATCCCAAAATAGACTATATGGTACAAGTATCAACTAACAACTTCTCGATATTAAGAGAACGAGAAAAGGAACCTCGTTGAACCACTGAATCTCGGAAGGTGTTTTAGCCACGATGGATAATGCATCAATAACTGAAAATAAGATAGAGTACCTGAGTATTGCCTCCACTAACATACAGCACAACTGGATCATCTGCTCCGGTAACAATGCGGCCCATTTCAATGTGTGCGACACAGTGATTAACACCAACAATAGGTTTATTCCACAGCTGGGACAGAATACGAACAACCACCGCAGAGACCTGGAGGGGAGATCCCATCCCGGGGCCTTTCGTGTAGCAAAGACAATCAACATCATCAGCTGTAATCTTGGCAGTTTCCAGTGCAGATTTCACAAGGGGGAGAACATGCTCGAGGTGATGCTGAGCAGTTTCTCGCGGCAGGAATCCTTGACCTGGCGGGGTGATGTAAGTGTGGCGCGGGTTGGATAAGATTGAGCCATCAAGTGTGACAACCCCAACTCCTATCTTGTTCGCCGAGCCCTCGAAACCCAGGGCAATCAGTGTCTTCTTCTTGCCTTCCATCCCTAAATAACATCACACAGTGTCTCCTATCAAATTCATATTCTAGCTTTCCTACCCACAATCAAACCCAATCAGAATACTATGCATTCTTCCATCATATTCTGCTTTATACTACAGTCTACACAATACATAAGCATGAACATATTGCAGGCTGAACAGGAATTGAAATAAGGCATAGAAAGCAAGGAGTTAGGGTTCAACCTGATGACCGCCGTAGATTCAGCCGCCGGCGCCGGAGAAGGAAGAAGTGGCGGAGAGGGGCGCCAAGGAATTAGGGTTTAACTGCTTCGGATTTGGGAAAGAGGGGATTGACTTTAGACAGTCTGATAATACATCAAACGACGACGTCGTGGTCAATTTGAGGGAGGGAAAGTGGCGCCAAAATGGTCAGCCCGCTTCCAAAAATAATTTACTACTCTCTTCCTTCCCGCATAAATTTCAGATCAGAAATATTTTTGACAAACAATAACTTTATTTTTGTATAGTTATGATAGATGAATTTTTAAAATTATGAAAATAGACGTTATAATAAATATAATAATATTTCATATAATCATATTTGATTGACGTGATATTTTAATTTGAGCGTTGAAAATATTCAGTTTTGACTAAATAAATCTGGACATGTGCAGATTGAATTGAAATAGAGGGGTAGAAATTAATAATTACTATATTATATCAATTATTTCCTCCATCACATCTAAAATTACTTAGTTGAACTTTCTAAAAAGTCAAATTAATCCAACTTTTATCATAAAAATATACTTAATTGCATGCGTTGAAAGATTTAACAATACTAACAATTTGACAATATATGGTACTATCTCGGTCTCACCAAAATCAACACAGTTAACTTTTCTCACTATGCAACACACATTTTTGACCAACCATATCTTTATGTACTTATATTATCGAAAAATAAAAATTTGATATTTGAATACTCTATTTTATGATTAATCTAACGATACCAAATATAATAATATTCATGATTATAATAAATAAACAGTCAAAGTTAAAAAGCAAATAGTTTCAAAAAGTCAGAGATTTGTTACTAATTGCAGATATTTTGATTTGATTTGATTTATTGTATTCTGTTTCTACTCCATAAAAAGATTTGTTCATTCTTCTTTTTTTTAGTTTTAACATTTAATAAGCAGTTTAATATATATCAGGATCATCCTGATATTGGCAATTTCAGGCACCAATTATATAACGACATATCATCTTTAACTAATTTATGATTGAGCCACGTGTTCAATCATTATCCAGACAGGTTTAGACATACTAAATTAGGGTTTTAGAATTTTACTAAAAATATTTTAACCAATTAAAACATTACAATTGTATACGTGTTATTATCTTATTGGTGCCTGATAAGGCATATATCAGGATCATCTGGATGAATGGATGAATGTTATAATGAGCGGAAAGGTAAATTAAAATGGAAGTAGATCTGGTTTTTGAACGGGTGATAATGAGCCACGTCTATCAGATTGGTTGGACCATTTTTGAGTGTGGGACTTTGAAACGTAATTATTATTACTTAAAATGATTATACACAATTTTTTCATGAGTATTTGAATCATGCCTTGTTTTGTGGGCACAATTTAATTTTTTTGCATTATTGTACAACAATTTAAAATAATGGTCCCTCCCATGTCTTTGCATTATTTTTTAGTAAAATAATTTTGATTTCATTTCAGATTAATTGAACTGTTAAATAGTAACTCAATAAGTTGATTTTTCAAAATTAAATTGAAATTACTTTGACTATTTATTTGCAGTAATAGATATTTAGTATCAATATAGCATATATATTTTTAAGTTCGTTACATCATATATTTTTGAACTATCATCTTTTCTTATATTTTAAAACATACAAATACAGATTTCCACAATCAAAGTAAGATGAATTTGACGTTGAAAAATCAGGTAAGCAATCTTGACTGAAATAAAGGGAATATTCTCCATTCACTCTATTTCAATCAATTTTCATAAATCAATCAAATTTGACTTATCATATAAGGTTTTGCTAATAAAATATATGGACATATTATACGATCCGACATTTAAATTTTTGCGTTATGCAATTTTATTCCTCTAAATTACAAATTATGTTCAAAAATAAAATAAAAAATTGATACATGAACAATAAGATTCTCCAAATAGTTTATACTTGAGGAAATTCTATAAATAGTAGTTTGTTATTGAAATATGGAATGCCCAAAATAAGAAAATAATGACGTTTTTGGTTAAGAATCCCATACTAGCCCATAATAAATAAATTAATAAATTAATTAAATATGAATTTTAAGCCACTAAAATAAATCTCTTATTTTGTGTAATCACCAATATTTCAACGACAAGTGAATCCCTAGACGGTCCCACCATTGGAATGGGTCCCGCATCCATGTAGGTTCCAAGCTGTAATTCCCACCCTGAATTTCTTATTTCTTTTACTTTGTTTTTGTGTCTAAAATGTAAATATTCCCACACCCTATATACCCTTTAATTTTCATTTAATTTGATTTTTGATACTCTATGTTTTATTACTAAATTACATTGAATTCTAATGACCTAACTTGAATTAAATCAAACAAATTAACTATTTTATTTACATGGTCATAACCGATTGAAATAGTGAATACAATAAAAATTCAAAAAAAAGAATGTGGATAATTGTTGCACATATTACTATAGTACGATTATTATGGTGGTGTGATTGTTAAGTAATAATTTTCACATACGTGAATTATTCTCGCACATAAGTTTATAGTGAATTATGACAAATACCAACACTTTTTTATTAATTTTTTTATAGCACGAGTATCCATTAATATTGACGTTAATATAAAATATTAATCACATATTCATCAAACAGGCTAACGTTTTTGTATCGTCGACTTATATCACCGCTTCTAAAATCACTGGCCCGCTTCCATTTGTCTTCAGAAAACTTTTTTTTTTTATCATCATACTGGACCCTTAGTAATCCCCATTGATCATATTAGATCAATTACATTTTTTACTTTTAAGAGATTTCCATATTTCTATATCAAAATGAGTTATTGTGAAGTAAAAATATTATATTATCGAAAATATATTCTTGCTTTTATTGTTACTGTGCTATCCTTTCTAATTATAATTTACGTAAAAACTAATAGTGAAAAAATGAAAAGCTCGAGGTAATTGTAATTTTAAAAAAGTCGAAAAATTGGAAAAGTTGGGATGAAAAACTAAAATTTGAGAATGCCCCAAATGTAATTAAAGCAAAATCTCGAGGTTGATAAGGTATTCAACAATTACACAGACTTTTATGTGCAAAAAAGAGGTAAGATCCCCTGTCCCTTTCAAGTCCTCTGTTCCTTATAAATACACACCCATGCCAGTATCTCCAATAACCTTACTGTGTGACTGTGTGTAACAGTTCCCCACACACATCTCTATTCAGACAGCAAATCCGGGTTCGGGGCTCCTCTTTGATTTGAATTCTAGGGCTCCCGGTTTAATCTCAAATCGAGGTTTCAGGTACACCTTCATATGTACTACATTGATCAATTATGCTGGTTCTAGCTCAATTCATTTTGGTTTTCTCAAAACATGTTTGATTGTTTGTGGGTTCTGTCTGATCGTTGCGTGATTTTTATCTAGTTTGGTATGATTGGTGGAGTTTGGCTGTAAAAAGATTGTACCTTGATTGATGTTTTTGATTCTGGGATCCATTAGCTTGGGGATTTTAAGAATGCATGAAAGAATGGTTTTTTGTGCATTGATTGACCAATGAGGTTGTCTGAGAGTGTGGCTATGCTGTGTTTTGATTGGTTGTTTAGGATCATCCTTTTTGATTGGTCTCTTTATTAGAAAATTTAATCTTTTGATAAGTGTAGAGGAAATAACTCTCATTTGTTATAAATTTATGATTTTTTTGATGTACACAAGTTTAAGAATGTTTGGTTCTTCTTTTTGTTTGATGCAGGTTTATTAGATGGGTTCAAAGCCTGTGGAGGATCTGCTAGAGGCTTCTTCGGGTGCTCATTTCACTGGATTCCACATGAACGGATTGGATAAAATTAAATCAGTTGTAGATCAACAAAACCACGATAACGACGTGCACAAGCAACCTTTTGTCATTGGTAAGCTTAGTTATGTGAAAATAATCGAGCAAATGGATATCTTTATTAAGTTGCTTTAACATTGGAATTGAATGTTTGTATTAGCTAACCATTCATTTGCCTAATTTTTTTACGGTCGGTTGTCTTTGTATAACTTTTTGCTGACATTGTACTGTGCAGGAGTTGCTGGAGGTGCGGCGTCAGGGAAGACAACAGTTTGCGATTTGATTATTGAGCAGCTTCACGATCAGCGTGTTGTACTAGTTAACCAGGTAATGACTTTTCCCATTGTTGTCTGAAAGAAATAATTTTTACCCGTTAGTTTGATGTCAATAAGATGATGAATTTGAAGTGATTGCTACACCCTGCTCATACCTTCCATTTAATAATAGACACATGAATGGCCATTCTTAAGTTGACTTGCCTACTACCTTTTCAGAACAAGGATACGATTTTTGTGCATAAATTTTTATACTTTTTTACTATGTTTTTCTCAGGATTCATTTTACCATAATTTGACACTTGAGGAGCTGGCAAGAGTCCACGAGTACAATTTTGACCATCCCGGTAATTCCCCCCCTTCAGTCCTACTGTTTTTGCTGGTTTGGAAACGATTTGAGTTAATGTTTTGTTTTGCTTCTTTATCTGTCCCCTGACGAGTTTCTTTTAATGCTTTCGTCAGATGCATTTGATACTGAGCAATTACTCAGTGCCATGGACAATTTAAAGCGTGGCCAAGCTGTGGATATTCCCAAATACGACTTCAGAAATTACAAAAATGATGTTTTCCCTTGCAGAAGGGTATAATTTCTTAACTTTTTTCTATTTTTGACATTAAAATATTAGCATGCAATAAGTTCATGAAACAAATGTTCTCAAGTGTTTTAAATAAACTTTAGACTGCCTTTCTGTTCTTGTTATAATCGATTTGATGCACTCATGCATTTATGCTGGAATGTTTGGCAGGTAAATCCTTCAGATGTCATTATATTGGAGGGCATTCTTATATTCCACGATCCCCGTGTTCGAGATTTGATGAGCATGAAGATTTTTGTTGATACAGGTTAAATGCTTTCCATTGTTGTACTTTGAATCAATGTCATCATTTAACTTGTGTAGGAAATGAGGTCGTTTGTGTAATATCAAGTTAAGGAGTTGAATCATCTGTTGTTTTATGCAAGATGAGCGTGCATTAATTGTTTAATACCTTATGTACGTATGATTCAGATTAGTTTTAAATTCTTGTTTTACTCTTATGGTTGTGCAGATGCTGATGTACGTTTGGCGAGGAGAATTAGACGTGACACGGGCGAAAAGGGTAGAGATATTTCAACAGTGCTTGATCAGGTTAGATGCTTGGTTTCGTCATTTGAACGGTGATATAATTCATCTCGTAATTCCATGTATTGTGATCATCGATATCCTTTCATTCTGTTGAAATTTGTCAACTCGTAAATTCTCTAACCATTTAATCATCTTCTTTCAGTATTCAAAGTTTGTGAAGCCTGCTTTTGATGATTTCATACTCCCAACGAAAAAATATGCTGATATTATCATTCCTCGTGGCGGAGACAATCACGTTGCTATTGATCTGATTGTGCAACACATTCGCACGAAACTGGGCCAACACGATCTCTGTAAAATATACCCTAATTTATACGTCATTCATTCAACTTTTCAGGTTTGCTCTTCAACTTTGCATATTTCAAATTTCTAGATTCCTTACTATGTAATATAAGTACGTATTTATGTTCCAGTAAATCTGTTTCTTTTTTTGTCCAGATACGTGGCATGCATACCCTCATCCGTGATGCTCAAACAACAAAACACGACTTCGTTTTTTATGCTGATAGACTGATACGCCTGGTGGGTCCCTCATTCTGATTGTTTTTAAAACCCTAAACTTTGTATGATAATTTCTCTTTTCGTAGTCATTGATTAAATATGAATTATGTCGTTCAGGTTGTTGAACATGGTTTAGGGCATCTTCCATTTACAGAAAAGCAGGTCATTACTCCAACTGGTAAGCTTTAATTTCTTCCGACATTATTCTATTTGAAACTGAAGTATAGAGTATACGTGTCAACCATTTTTAGTAAAATATCCATCGACATTTTTGGCGAATATATTTGTTGCACTTATTCTCAGTAGAATAGACTGATGGCTAGACGGGAGCCGTGAGAGTGTTATGGTGTAATTTTTGGGGTCATTTAATCCCGATTATAGGCCTAAGTTTTAATCTGTACTTGTATATTGCAGGATCTGTCTACACAGGTGTGGATTTTTGCAAGAGATTATGCGGTGTTTCTATAATTAGAAGGTACAAACGATCATCTCGTCTAAAGAAAGACCGATATCAACTTTCAATACTCCATGCTTGAACCGATTTGATCTTTTATATCGTTCTGATTATTTATTTCTCCCCGTTTCTTTCTGTTCTTCTCGTTAAAGTGGCGAGAGTATGGAGAACGCTTTACGAGCTTGCTGCAAGGGTATCAAGATTGGCAAGATTCTTATTCACAGAGAAGGCGATAATGGTCAGCAGGTAAGCTCGATATCCATTTCCCTTTTCTTCACCGACTCTTCACTTTTTTCCCTCTTTTTACGCTAAAAACTCCATGTTGCCATCCGACAGTTGATCTACGAGAAACTGCCACAAGATATATCAGATAGGCACGTGTTATTGCTGGATCCAATCCTCGGCACAGGTCAGTCCATTACAACTAGAATCAGAGAAATATTTGTCGGTTTTTGATTGTCCTCGTTAAAAAAAAAAAAAATTCTATTTCAGGAAACTCGGCAATTCAGGCTATTTTGCTGCTGCTAAAGAAAGGCGTGCCCGAAGCCAATATCATTTTCCTGAATCTCATCTCGGTATGTTTATAGACTTCTCTTTCGGCTAAGTTTCTGTTTCCGATTAAATCTCAAATATGCATTAAAAAAATGCGCTCTCTTTGAATCCAGGCGCCTCAAGGAGTACACATGGTCTGCAAACGCTTCCCCAGAATCAAGATCGTGACTTCCGAGATCGAAACCGGACTGAATGCCGACTGGCGTGTCATTCCCGGCATGGGGGAATTTGGCGACCGATATTTTGGCACGGATGACGAGTAAAGCGTGACCCGAGAGTTCTGTAATTTTGCCGACAGTCTGTCCTATGTCTCTTTTAAGGTTCTTTTACGAGAAAACATTACAGCAAGATACCTAGATAGATAAATCATATGAGTGTACTATTTACAGGGAGTTGTAACGTTAAAACATCGAAATTCTTCGGTTTTTTTTGCCGACTTGGTTTATTATGTGAACTGTGAAGCTCAGTGAAAGGGAGCCCACCAATCCAGATAATTTTATGTTCATTTTGTCTGAATTCTTACATGTTTTGAAGGAACCTGAATTGCCAGAACCTGGATAAGGAGGGCTCCATGAACAAATATCTGTTTGTAATAATCCATAGTGATCACTCATTGCTTTATCCCAGGATGATAACCTTCCTTGGGCTAATCTCAGGACACGTGTGGACGGACAGAAACTAAGGTATATTCCTTTAAGGTTACTGTCTATATAGCTTCCTTCTTCTTGTCAGTCTAATAAGGTTCATCATCCTCTGTAACCATGTCTGCTTTCGTGGGAAAATACGCAGGTTTTTGCCTTTTGCCTTTTGCCTTTTGTCCTAGTCATATGTTTGCATGCACTTTCATAGGTTTCTTCACAGTTTTTTTCATGCAGAGGAGCTTATCAGGACAGCCAAATACATTGCCACTCCAGGTAAGGGAATCCTGGCTGCCGATGAAAGCACCGGAACCATCGGGAAACGGCTCTCGAGCATCGGCGTGGAAAACATCGAGTCTAACCGACAGGCGCTTCGGGAGCTTCTGTTCACGTCGCCGGGAGCCCTGGCTTGTCTGTCGGGAGTCATCCTCTTCGAGGAGACGCTGTACCAGAAGGCGTCGAACGGGAAGCCGTTTGTGGAAGTTCTCGAGGAGAACAACGTTGTCCCGGGGATCAAGGTTGATAAGGGCGTTGTCGACTTGGCAGGGACTAATGGTGAGACCACCACTCAGGGGCTGGACTCGCTCGGGGCCCGCTGTGCGCAGTACTACAAGGCGGGGGCCCGGTTTGCTAAGTGGCGTGCCGTGTTGAAGATTGGCCCAACCGAGCCCTCCGAGCTCTCTATTCAGCAGAATGCTCAGGGCTTGGCTCGCTACGCCATTATTTGTCAGGAGAACGGGCTTGTCCCCATTGTTGAGCCCGAGATCCTGACTGATGGCAGCCACGACATTCAGAAGTGTGCTGCTGTTACTGAAACTGTTCTCGCTGCTGTTTATAAGGCCTTAAACGACCAGCATGTCCTTCTCGAGGGAACCCTTCTCAAGCCTAACATGGTCACTCCAGGCTCTGATAGCCCCAAGGTGAATCCACCTCTCTCTTTCTGTGTGTGTGTATCTCTGTGTGTGTGTGTATCTGTGTGTGTGTGTTTATCTGTGTGTGTGTGTATATATATGTGTGTGTGTGTGTGTTTTTTTATCACATGTGTGTGTATAGTGTATGTGTGTGTGTATAGTGTGTGTGTATAGTGTGTGTGTGTGTGTATCTGTGTGTGTGTGTGTATCTGAGTGTGTGTGTGTGTGTGTATCTCTGTGTGTGTGTGTGTCTGTGTGTGTATCTGTGTGTGTGTGTGTCTGTGTGTGTATCTGCGTGTGTGTGTGTGTGTGTGTGTGTGTGTGTGTGTCTCTGAGTGTGTGTGTGTGTGTATGTGTGTGTGTGTGTGTCTCTGAGTGTGTGTGTGTATCTCTGTGTGTGTGTATCTGTGTGTGTGTGTGTGTGTATCTGTGTGTGTGTATGTATAATGTGTGTGTGTATCTGTGTGTGTGTGTGTGTGTATTGTGTGTGTATCTGTGTGTATACACACACATACACACAGATACACACACACTGTGTGTGTTCAAATGGATGTAGCAGACAATTGTTCAATCATTATTAATATGACTGTTGCTTGAGAATATCAGGTTACACCAGAAGTGGTGGCAGAGCACACAGTGACAGCACTGAGAAGAACAGTGCCAGCAGCGGTTCCAGGGGTCGTGTTCCTGTCGGGTGGACAGAGCGAAGAGCAGGCGACGCTGAACCTGGACGCGATGAACAAGCTGGCAGTTCTGAAGCCATGGACGCTGTCCTTCTCCTTCGGGCGAGCCCTGCAGTCGAGCACGCTCAAGACATGGGGCGGGAAGACAGAGAACGTGGAGAAAGCTCAGCAGGTCTTCCTGGAACGGTGCAAGGCCAACTCAGACGCCACGCTGGGGAAGTATGCTGGCGGGAGCGCCGCCACTGGACTGGCCGACGAGAGCTTGTTTGTCAAAGGATACAAGTATTAGAAGGAACAAAAATGACACTTCTTTACTTCTTTTCTTCATCATGTAATGCAATGCTTGAACATATATACATGAAAGTTCTTACCTTTGTTCTAATAGAATGAATAAAAATCACATCTTTGCTAGAAATATGCAAGAATTTCAAGAAGATCAACAGTTGCTTTATATCATGGACAAAAAGTACCAAACAAAACAGCAGAATTGCATACATTTCTACCATGATATAAACACAGTAAGGCTCAACTTTCAGATGAGTCATATGATATCATATGACCAAAATAGAATCTCAACAAATTCCCCCAACCTTTAAAAAACTGGTGGGATGTGAGTCATATGATATCATCGGATTCAGTTTCAAGATGCAAGAATCAGTAAAGTGGTGTTCATTGATTAATGATCATTAGTATCATACAATCAATTGACCAGAAACCTAAGTAGAGCATGAAAAGGACTAATTTTTTCCAGCAAGAGCGAAGAAAGACTGTTCTTTTATTCTATTCTCAGTAAATTCTGAATATAATAATTCTGATTTTTTGACCAAATAAATTTGTGTAATTTGCAATTTTCAGTTTTCACCTAGTACTTCATATTTGAGATACTATGAAACTAAAATCAATCCTCCAAAGATTCACCACCAACCATCATCTCCTCTGCAACTTTCAATCTCGTTCAATCAAAACTTGTTCCTGTTATTCTACCTGTTCGAAGAAACCCATGTCGAATTCCCATTCATTCTGCTTATCTTCCTCAAAAATCCCACCTTTGTATCACAGCTGGGGAGTGTTAGAATCCCCCAAGATTGCATCTTTTCAGAAACCCACAAATTCTTTTGGCTTTTTCAGGCCTATAACTTTCCAAGGAATCCCCACCAAGCAGCCTATCTATTCATCTTCATCTTCCTCAAACACCACTCTTCAGCCCATTGAAGAGCTGCCCCCAAAGCTCCAGGAGATTGTGAGGCTTTTCCAGGGAGTTCAGGAGCCTAAGGCTAAGTATGAGCAGCTTTTGTTCTATGGGAAGAAGTTGGAGCCTTTGGATGGTAAGTATAAAACCAGGGAGAATAAGGTTCAGGGGTGTGTTTCCCAGGTATGGGTGAGAGCTTACTTTGATGATGATAAGAATGTGCTGTTTGAGGCTGATTCTGACTCTGTGCTCACCAAAGGGCTAGCTGCTTTGCTTGTTTTCGGTCTTTCGGGTAGGCCTGTGGAAGAGATTGTTAGAGTTTCACCTGATTTTGTGACTCTTCTTGGGCTGCAGCAGAGTCTTACACCTTCTAGGAATAATGGTTTCTTGAATATGTTGAGGTTGATGCAGAAGAAGGCCTTGCAGCTGTATGTAGAGTCCGAAAAGTCGGGTAGTTTAGGGAATGAGTCATCAGGAAGCAGTCCTGATGAGAATCTGAATGAGAATTCAGATGATAATTTGGAGAGGGGTAGTGAAAGTGGTGATGTGAAGAGTGAAGAAGTAGAAGTTGGTTCAAAAATCGATTCGGGTAATGGTGTGGTTTTGGGGAGTAGAGGATTGAGGATCAAGGAAAAGTTGGAGACTGAGCTGAAGCCTACTGAACTGGAAGTTGATGACATCTCTTATCAGCATGCTGGTCATGCCGGGGTGAGGGGAAGCGATGGGGAGACACACTTCAATGTAAAGGTGGTGTCTGAGGAGTTTGAGGGCAAGAGTATGGTGAAGAGGCATCGGATGATTTATGGCTTGTTGCAAGATGAGCTCCAAGGTGGACTGCATGCATTGTCCATTGTGGCTAAAACGCCTTCCGAATAAGTGGTTAAAAAGGTTTTTCCTGATCTCGTCTCTTAATACATTATAGTTGCATTCGAGAAGTGGTTATAGGTGATACTTGTCTATGTACCATATAGTCCATTTTGGTTTTTCATATGGCCTTGTGATTGACTGTATTATCTGTTACGAGCAGACATAATAAAGTTTATACATTCCTTTTTGTGCAACGACCGTTGATCTCCACAGTTGTGCTTGTCTATCTGCTTATCACTTATGCAGTTTGTTGTGATATAAAAGAAATATTGACTGTACATAACATAAACGGAACGAAGATAAAATATAGTATGGAGGGACTAATTTCGAGGACTCAAATCGATTAGTTCAGCTTAGATCTTTTAAAGTTATCCCCTTCTTGTCATGCATAACTCTCTTGAACTTGTAATGTTGTACTATTGGATTCTGTGTAAAGCAATTATGTTATCATTGCTTCTAAATTTTAAAAGTCTATCACTTGGATCAGTTTGCTCTATGCACAATGAACCCACAAATAAGCCAACTCGATGAACTATCTGCTTCTTTTGTTTAGGGGGCCGGGGTTGGGGGGAGCTAGTACTCTCTCCGTCCCACTGTTTGAAAATGTGTTTTTGTCTCAATAAAAGAGACCGAGAAGTTTAGTTTGTACAAGAAAGTGGAGAATGAAGATTATAAATGGAGACGTTAATACTGTGCCTGTTAAACAGGTCTAGTGACCATGAACTGGGAAGATTCATAAGCGATTGAATGTACCAGAAACTAATTTCTTAGCTGCTTTCGTATATATGTATATTACAATTTAAGACCTTTCCGTCTCTAATAGAAGTATGAGTATGTATATGTTTACAAAGTGCTTAAATAGGATTTTCCATGGTAACCGTTACAAAAGAAGCTAATATTACAAACATAATTTTCTGTTTTCATCTCTTTGTTCTGCAACTATGAGACACTAGAACGCCAGCTGGCGGGCTCGTGAGCTCTAACAAGCAGCTAGAATACAGCCAATATGAATAATGAGCTGCACCTAGATTGATCCTAACCTTAAAAGTCCCCATGATATGATACTCCACCCTGTTGTTCAGCACCTGTGTCTGCAGCTCAATAGCATGGCTCGGTGCCAGGAGAACCAAGCTTGATGTCATCTGAACAGGCACTAGCCGTAACTGTCTCCTCTTCTGAACAAAAGGCTGGATAGTCCTAGCCGATATGAGGGTATCAAAGGAGTAAAGCTCGAATTTGAGGTACTCAAAGCTGACATCGAGCTTCCTGTTGGGGTTTGAGAAGTTTGCCACAAATGTGAAGTCGCTGTTGAGAAACTGGGGAGAGTTTATGTAGACAACTGTGAGGCTGGCGCTCGGGGTGTCAAACATAGGGGTTCTTGGCCTTATATCGACGAAGATGATGATGATAGCTACCCCGAAGAAGATGAGCAAGATGCTGAATATCATGCACATGATTGCAACACACCAGACCACGGGCCGAGTCTTCTGTGGCTGGTGGAGCTTGGAGTAGCCTCCTATCTGTCTCTTCGGGCCATCTGCCGCCTCCCCTGTGGTGTTCATCGGGCGGGGTGGTGGTTGTGGTGAAAACATTTTGAGTTCCTGATATCTATATCTAGAGCTATGCAGCAAATTCTTATATGGAAAGAAAGCTCTTATGAAGGGGGCTGCTCTTATATCTGAGTGTGGGTTGAGTGCCCCTATTAAATAAAACTAGGAAATGGATTAGGGAAAGTGAGAGGGAAAAGATGGTGCTTTTGATTGTGTGTTATTAGTAGGACCTAGTTTTGTTTTAAATTTCAAAAAAAGGATGTAAAGTTAAAGTGGTGCATTTGCTTGGTTTTTCACTTGCAATCTGCCATCTAAGACTACCATTTATAATCGACCGGACTGAACTGAATTAATATGAACTATGTTATCTACGATTAGAGCAGCTTACTAAATTTATAAATCTATCATATTTAATTCCGATTTGAACCTTTTTTCATTATGGTCGATCTTTAAGATAAGAAGGTAGAAGATTTTCTAACACGACCATCTAAATTTGAACGAGTTTACTCATCTATCATATTCAACTTATAATATTCCAAAATGATCTTTTTCTTATGGGTTTCTTACTAGTTTAGGTTAGGTTGTCCCAAAACTCAAAACATGGGTAATGTTGAGAGCACTTTTTACAACTTTATTATTTTGTCCAAGATGTAAATTAATAGAAGTCTTTTTTGACCTGTCAATTGAACAGGATTTTAATTTGTCATTTAACTTGTAAATTCAAAACCACAACTTTTTGGAATGGTTTGTAATGCTTACCCATTAAGAAAAGTGTTCAAAATCAGGCCTCTTCTTCTGTGTTTGCCAACCTTTTTCTTTTTTTTCTCCCTTTGTTTTTGTTCTGTTTTTTGTCTTCATATTTTATGTGGAACATAACTTCCCCTGAGCTTTATAATACCTCCGTCTCCGTAGTGACGGGGTTTATATACAAAAAAGTTTGGATGGGGTTTTTCTACAATTTATGTAAATTACATTCACGTACGGGGTTTTTCCTGCAATTTATGCAAATTACATTCAACATGCTTGAATTTCACACTTGAATGCTTGTTTTTAGACCAAACAGGTTGCTTTTTAGAACATGCTTGCGTTTCACACTTAACAGGTTGTTTTTCAGAAAATACTTGCATTTCACGGTTAACAGATTGTTTTTTAGAGTTCATTTATTTTAAAGCAAAAAAAATATGGTTTTATAGAGCATGCTTGAATTTCACCCTTTAATGCTTGTTTTTTAGAACATGCTTGTATTTCACGCTAGAATAAAATGCTTTTTTTTAGATTGTGTGGATATGTTTGCTAACGTCTATTTTTAGACTAAAATGCTTGTTTTTAGACTGAGTGAACAGTGCGCGTGAGTGAATAGTGCAATTTTGTCAAAATTGCAAATAAGGACCTCCTTTCTTCCATATTTTAATATAATCCTTCGTCACTATATAGTGACCGTCACTCAAGAAACCAACTCTTTTTTAAAATTATATTTCACGGGAATTTCAATTAGTACATACATATTAAATTTATCACGTAAAATATGATGATTTTTTTAAAGAACGTAAACATGATGATTGGATTAATCACACTGCACTCTGTTATTTAAATATCAAAATTTTAAATGTGGTCAAACAGAAATTGGTAGTTTAAATCGGGACAAAGAATGTATATACTAAATTGACCACTGAAAAAAAGAAATAATTACAGTTGATCCCTCTAAATTTGAAATCTTTTCACCAAATACCCTTGTGTATGGGTGGAAGTTTGGTAAATTACTTTGTGGTAGATGTTTCGTGAAGCATCCAGCGTATATGCACTAAGAATCAAAAGCAAAATGTGTTTGAAAACGAAAACGGAGGCAATCTGGAGAATTATTTTATATCAAATATTAAGATGTCATTTACTATTGGTTATATTTTCATATAAATATGTAAAACTTTTAGTTAATTACTATTATAGTTAAAATCTATTTAAATTATTTTCTTAATATAAATTAATGTATTGAAATTAATAGTATAACTAAAATATATAAAGTATGTAGTTAAGAGCCGAGCATTGTTAGCTGCGTTGTTATTCCTGCCACAAGCCACTCTGAGCTTGATTTCCTTGTATATATTCCGATATAATTATTACATGGTTGTGTCCTAATTTTAGTGCTAGATTTAATAAAAATATGATAAATTTAAGTAAAATAAAACTATATTTATTAAATATATGAAAAAAATTAGTCCTAATTATTTGGCAAATGTCACTGCTTGAGAAAGCAGACAGTGTACATCTATTAGACCTTACAAAATAGATGATTACTCCATTTCTTAGCAGAGTCATTACATAAAGATTACTTGTTCAATTTCTGAGCAATGCATTGGTCAACAAATCCTTGAAAAGGCACACACTTCCAGTCTGCATCATAGCTGGTATGCTCCTCGCGGCACTATATAGGAACAAATAAATAAAATAAATAAATTTATATATATATATATATATATATATATATATATATATATATACTTATTTAGTTGAAACAATAAGCAGAAAAGCTTATATGTAACCGTGCCAGCTTAATATTAATGAGGCATCGAAGACTGGCGGGTTGCTCTTGTATCCGGTGCTCGAAGACGTACCCTTCGCATCTTTTCTTGAATTCCTCCTCTAATTTAATTACAATATTATTCAATGTTAATTACATAGACCAGGGGCGGAACCAGGGGGTTGCCGGAAGTGGCGGCGGCAACCCCCAAGATTTGGCTAACACCTAGAAATTATATAGAGAAATAAGAAGTTTAGGTAGAAAAATCGATTCCCGCAACCCCAAGATTTTGACGAAAATAAACTGCAGGAAGTTTTCGATGAAGAGGAAGACAGTTGCAGAGTCGAGGCCTTTCGATGGAGAAGGAAGACGATCAAAAGAATATGCCAATTATATTCTCCATTAAATTATATTTTTTTGCCTTTACTACAATTACTTATTTCCATGTTTAGAAGTCAAATTTGACCAACTATTGACTCACAATCTCACTCCCTTTTTAGGAGTACTTTTCCATATATTGAACCAACTGTTAATCTTTTATTTTTATTGTTATTGTTTCTTTTTTAAAATTTTTTTTTTAATTATTACTTCATTTTATTATTAATGCTTGTACACATATGTCAAATGTGTGATTTTAGTATTTTGTAGTTTATAAGATTTAAAATTAGTATTCATTGAAAGTATATGAATTTTGTCTTCAATTTGATTTGGTTATACGGCAAGGTTTTATAAAAGATTTGATATATGTAGGTCCAATTTATTTCAGTAGGTCTAATGAAACTAAGAAAATATTAGGAGTTAGGTCCAATTTATATTCAACAAATGACTTTGTAATTTTATTGGTAATACTTAATGATTATTAACTAGAAATTTATAGTTTGAGCATGGTTAAGTACAGATTACATTTCCCGAATAGTAATTTGAGACTTAATTTTACTCGCTCTTGATTTTGGAAAAGAAAAAACTATCCATCTAGCAACCCCCAAGATTATGCTCTGGTTCCGCCACTGACATAGACGATGTATTAATTACTTGTATTTTAAGAAAACGGGAGGACATCGGATACCTGAGAGATTCCTATTCATCCCCGGCCAACCTGTCATTCTTGAGGCAGATTAATTGTTAGGATTTCGACTAAAATTCCTTATTTAAATATTATAATGCCTCCTAAACCAAAATTAAATAGGAAAATTATAATAAGAGAGGTGGAATTATAATTAATTCAGTTCAGTTTCTCGTTTGGAAAAGTATTCTTAATACTTTGTATTTGTAATACGTCTTCATCAACATTCTGAATGGGTTGATTTCAGAATACGTCTTCATCAACAATTTTAGCTATGAAAATTCATAAACTAATGTTACAATTATATTAATTGTCAACAAAATTTATAAGTAATCATAATTTATACTACCTTGCCATGTCTCTATATAGTTCTGTATAACAAGGTCGTTGGTTTATTATAGAAAGTTTCTGATTACCTTGAAAGGTTTGCATCATTGACATGTCTCTAATTATCCTTGCATAGTAAGGTTGCTGGTATACTATAGAAGGTTTCTTATTTACATTGAAAGAATTCTAATTTATTGTTTTGACACGTTTCTAGTTAGTCTTGTATAGTATGGTCGGTGGTTTATTGTGGAATGTTTCTATTTTGTTACATCGACATATCTCTAGTTAGCCTTGTGTAGTAAGGTCGATGGTGTACTGTTGAAGGTTTCCGATTTACCTTTAAGGGTTTTAGTTTCTATTTTGCCGCCTTGACATGTCTCCACTAGTTTATTTTAGATGGTTTATGATTTACCTAGAAAGGTTTCTAAATTCCTGCCTTGACATATTTGTAGTTATCCTTGTAAAATAAGATTTTCGGTCAAGTGGATAGGGATCAAATTTACCTTGAAAGATTTCTATTTTGCTACACTGACATGTCTCTAATTACCTTTGTGTAATAAGGCCGCTATCACCAATAACATCGCCGTTTGCAGGCAGAAACAAATTGATAGCATTATTGCCGAACATTCTTCTAACAAGTGATCAAAGAATTTGTTACCCCTAGTCAAAATAAGATGCAAATGTTAGAGTATATACATGGTTCTTTATAATAAGGGTTGACACAAAGTTAGGATGCAGCGGTGGAAGCCCCTCTAATCAATTCCAGCAGTGAAAATAATGAATTTACGTTAAAAACAAACAAGCTTAATTAATTAGCATGAATATATACTCACCTAGATCTTTTTTACGACCGTCTTAATTGGAAATGAACATAAAACCTATATTTAGTTAATTGGTGGCTGACCACCCATTAACGTAAAATTAAAACTGAACACATTTTTAAATTTGGGAGAAATTAATTAACATAAAATTATATTTAGTAAAAGTTACGTGATGTTAATGTTTACTTATTTAGTTATAAATATAGATTTGACAATCTCTCAGTTTTGTTGTCATTCAAAATTATTCTTAATAAGTTGAAAACAAAAATAAAAATGAAAATACAAATTTATGCTGATGTCTTAAAGAAATGTTTTAAGAAAAGGTTTTCTCTGTTCGCCTCTTCACCGTATCCCAGACCCAGATCTGCTCGACTTCCCGAATCATAACTGCTCGACTTCCCGTATTCTGCTCGACGAATCCCAGACTCTTCGGCCTTCTCCCATACCAGGTACGTACCGAATGTGTTCTTTTGCAAGCTAGCTACGTTATCTGGGCACCCAACTTCATCGGGGACGGTTCGGGGACGCCAGGGAGACGTCTCCGACGCGTACCCGTGGTGGTGGCGTCCCCGTCTCCGTGATGGTTCCGGGACTAATTAGCCTTTGCCTGTGTTTGATGTGTTTAGATGTGTTCATTTGTTTAGATGTGTTTGATGTGTTTGATGTGTTCATTTGTTTAGATGTGTTTGATATTTAGATGTGTTTGATTCGTATGATCGGCCTTCTTATTGGCCTTCTTATTGTTATGGTTCCGGGACTAATTAGGGATTGATGTTCATTTTCCAGGATCTGTGTGGATTTTTTCGATTCCCTTCCCACCCACCACCATGTCAAAGTTTGCTGGAATTTTCAAGGTAATGTAGCATTTGTTATTTTTTCTTGAAATTTTAGTCACTTGGTTCTTAGGTGTTTAAGGATATTAACGGACTGTTTTTGATGAAATTCAGGGATTGGGTAGGATGATAGTGGGAAGAGGACCGGAATTGCGAGGAGGAGTAAGCAGATTGGAGAACTTAGGGTTTTTTCATCGGTGGCATTTGAGGATTTGGAGAAGAAGGCTCCTAGAGAATTCAAGAGGAGGCCAAACATGCCGCTTGGAGCGAGCTATGTGAAAGAGCAAATGAAACGGTATGGTCAATTCTACTTTTTAACTTTAAGGAAACTTTATTGTTTCAAGTAATACTGCACTTATCATATGGTCCTTGTTTTGAATAAAAATTTCTTTTGTTGATAACTAATCAATTATGAAAAAATGATACTATTGCTTCTTTTGCTGTTAGATGTGTTTTCGAAGATAAAGGTGCAAAAGGTGAATGAAGAAGCTCGCAAAGAGTGGGGCCAAGCGAGGAGGGAGTCGTGGAAGAATGCTATTTCGGCTATTGTGATCTTCTTGAGCTTGTTTGAGGAATTGTCCAAGCTTGCATCCTATGCGAGTCACATGTACGCGAAGAGAGTTGAGAATGACAAAGGAGCACAAATCGCTATAAGTGACTTTTGGCTTGAGTTTAATGGATTGCAAAAGAGGAAGACGATGGAAAGAGTTATAGATACAAGATCCAAGCTTAAAGAAATCACAAGCAAGTCCTTGTAGATTGAGTGGGATTAAGATGGAACAATGGGCAATGATGATGATGAGTTTTTTTTTTTTTTTTGAGGACAATGATGATGATGAGCTTAATTGTATAACTGTTTTTGGTCATTTGTTGGTATTCAAATTAGGTTGAATGTTTTTAGAAGGATTCACAAATTAGGTTGACTGTTTTTGAATGTTTTGCAGCTCTGTGATGGAAAAAGACAAGGATTTGTAATAGTGAGCAATGATGTCTTATACACTCCCACTCTACTTGTCCTATTTTTAGTTTTTGTTTATTCACATATACTATTGACAGTTGGAAACATGAGGATGGAGATTGGGATGCCCATCGAGGCGGAAAATCGATGAGCAAATACTTGAAGATTGAGTGTGATTAAGTTTCAATGAATCTGTTCCAATCAATTTCAGAAAGCTTGTGCCGAATGTGTGCCGCTGACAAGTAATCTTTGATAAGTAACACCACACTTTTTCTATTGCGTGTAGCTCACAAAAATCGTTGCAACAATCGTATAATTAATTAGGCCGTACTTATTAATCAGCCCTTGAACTCCATCTGTCACGAGCTCTCCAGTACCATGACATCCATCCCACAGATTTTCTTGCAATCTGACTTTGCATCTTTCTGATAAACCATTCCTCCACTATCGCTCTTCAAAATCATTCCTCCACGCATAACGACAAAGGAGCACAAATTGCTATAACTCCACTATCGCTCTTCAAAATCATTCCTCCACGTATATGTTTCATAAACTCCTCTTTGATATTTTTCACGATTATTAGTTTTTTAAATACATTTCGAGTGTGTGTATGTGTGCGTGTTTTGAAAATACACCTCGAGTGTGTGTATGTGTGCGTGTTTTGAAAATACACCTTGAGTGTGTGTATTTGTATTTTGGAAATACACCTTGAGTGAGTGTATGTGTGTATTTTAGAAATACACCTCGAGTGTGTGTATGTGAGTGTGTTTAGAAATACACCTCGTGTGTGTGTTTTAAATGCACATTGAGTGTGTATGTGTGTGTTTTATAAATATACCTTGGTGTGTGTATGTGTGTGTGTTTTAAATGCACATTGAGTGTGTATGTGTGTGTTTTATAAATATACCTTGGTGTGTGTATGTGTGTGTGTTTTTTAAATACACCTCGAGTGTGTGTATGTGTGTGTTAGAAATGCACCTCGAGTGTGTGTATGTGTGTGTTTTCTAAATACACCTTGAGTGTGTGTATGTGTGTGTTTTTAATACACCTTTAGTGTGTATGTGTGTGTTTTAGAACTACACCTCGAATGTGTATATGTGTGTGTTTTCTAAATACACCTTGAGTGTGTGTATGTGTGTATTTTTTTTAATACACATCGAGTGTGTGTATGTGTGTGGTTTAGAAATACACACCGAGTGTGTGTGTGTGTGTTTTCTTAATACACCTTGAGTGTGTGTGTGTATGTGTGTTTTTTAATACACCTTGAGTGTGTGTGTATGTGTGTGTGTTTTGGAAATACACCTTGAGTGTGTGTGTTTGTTTTTTAAATACACCTTTAGTGTGTATGTGTGTGTTTTAGAACTACACCTCGAATGTGTATATGTGTGTGTTTTCTAAATACACCTTGAGTGTGTGTATGTGTGTTTCTTTTTAATACACATCGAGTGTGTGTATGTGTGTGGTTTAGAAATACACACCGAGTGTGTGTGTGTGTTTTCTTAATACACCTTGAGTGTGTGTGTATGTGTGTTTTTTAATACACCTTGAGTGTGTGTGTATGTGTGTGTTTTTTAAATACACCTTGAGTGTGTGTATGTGTGTGTTTTTAATACACCTTGAGTGTGTGTATGTGTGTTTTTTAAATATACATCGAGTGTGTGTTTATAAATACACATTGAGTTTATGTGTTGTCTTTATTTTAAATTACTATATATTTCTCTTAGAATCAGACGACCAAAGATTTGCGGGTTACCATCAGATTTAATCCACAGTTGTAAATTTTACCTTAGAAATCAACTTACCAAAAGCAATAGGGTGTGTTTGGTTCATAAGGTTTTTGAGAGTCTGGATTTTGTTTTGAGATTTTGAGAGTTTGGGTTTTTGTTTGGGATTTTGAGAGTCTGGTTTTGCAAAATTCTTGTTTGGTTGGGTTGGATTTTGTGAGTATGAAACAAAATCTTTGATGGTTTTTAGGATTTTGGAAGTCTGGATTTTGGGAAATTTGGTGAACCAAACAAGATTTTACAAAACTGGACTTGGATAGTCCAAGTTTTGCAAAAACTTGCCCAACCAAGCACACCCTAATTGTTTTATGTTACCTCTCCACGTATCTTTATTACCAACACCAAAAAAAAGTAATAAAGTAAACTGGACCTGCATATAGTAAACACCAACAAATATCATCCATCAGATTAATTTAATGGCTGCAATTAAACCCCTAAAATCAGTAATTTATTTTTATATTTCTTTTTTTATATTACCTTATTTTACCGTGGTTATTTTAAATTTCTATATTACCTGATAGAATGATCTTCACGAACATCAACTCGGTGCATCACAGAACATCCTCTTTCTTCGATTTCTCTGACGTTATCAACGGCCTGTGAATGCTTACAAACCAAATATGAATCAAACATTTGAACATATATATATAAATCATACAGATTCCAAGTTTTTATTGATTGATGATATTACAAAAGTATAAAAATCTTAATTAGGTGAGAGAATATGAAGGTGTTACCGAGGAGAATATTTAAAATCAAAATCGGGGTACAGTTTACGAATGACGTCTTCATGTTCAATTGTAGTATATATAACTGACATTGAAGTTCATGATTAGTTCCATGCATGCGTACGTGCAGATTACCTGAAATCTCATCATACTTGTTTATTGCGACTTTGATTAGAGTGATGATGATAATTAATGTTTATTCCGGTGGCGGTGGTGGTGGTGGTGCCGCTGCATCTCAGTCAGTGGCTAGAGAGAGCTCTGTGAGAGAGAAGATGATGATCATCAAAACCTCCATTGTTGCAGAGTCGAGAAGAAGCAGGCACCCAGATTTGCAGACCGTGACGTACAGATCCCGCCTGATCTGATCCTCAGCGATGCAACAACTTCTATAAGGTGTCCTTCCGCCGGTCATCGGAAACATGACCAACAGTACTCTAGCTAGAAGAGTTCTGCTTCATCTCCGGCTGCTTGCCTGACGTCAGCAACAACAAGTTCGTCGGAAGTCGGAACCCTGCCACTGAAATCTTCGACAAGAGGACGTTCATCATCAGAAAGGAGATCCGTAGCTTGCATTAAGGCGGGTATATATTTCTGTTGTATTTATTAGACGAATCAAATTATGTATAATAATTTTCATGAATCAAAATGACACGATTTTTTTAAAATCTAAACAAATTCGACCTTTCGTGTGTGGCTCTTGAAATTCAAAAATCTAACCAATGAGAATAAGAGAGGCGGCGAGCGGTGGTGCGATGACACTTTTCCGGTGACCGATTCCATGACATTCAAATTTACCCAAAAAGAAGTTTCATGTAATCAACTAGGGTTTGGTGCAATGGTAAGCAAAGTTGGAAGAATAATATATACAATATTTTAATTATTTATTTTCGACTTATATGAGTGTAATATACAGACAACTGTTCTATCATTTTCTACTGATCCAAGTTGAATACCAAATTAAATTATAAGGTTCTTTTAAACTTTTTTATTTTATTGAAATGGTGTTATTTTAATTTGTAACTCCGTCAACTTATATAAGTCGGAGTAAAAATTTCAGGCCAACGCCGATGATGTTGTCGGCGATTTGATACTCCGTCAACTTACGTTTCCGATCGAACAGATCTCTGTCCATTAACTTTTTCTCCTTCCGTTCCGTTATGATATCGCCTGCAAATTTAAAATACATAATAATTTCTTCAACTCAACGTAAAATAATTGAGTGAAAAATAAATAAACTTACCATGCATATCAAGGCTTTCCGGTAGCCGGTTCCAGGCAAGATGGTCGATCGGAAAACAGTTGTACTCTTTTTCAACGACGGCCTATCGGGGCGCCTCCTTGTACTTGGTTTCCAGGTGACCAGAGATGGTAATTAAGATTAACTATATGAGCATTCAAAAATGTATGTAGGTATACTAGGTTGGTTTCGCACGGCGTAGTTAATTATATATTTTTGGCTGAATAGAACATAAGTGAAGAGCATTAAACAAAACAAAATTCAACAAAAAAAATTATAACTTTATAACTGAAATGGATGAAATAGAGTGTGAAAAGAAAAACAAATTCATCTAACAGCGTACACCCTTTTCATAAGGGCAAAATCGATGATTTTTCTCAATTTGAGCTCTGAATTCGATCCGTTCCAATTTAGACATATTCATCCGAATTTAGATTCAGATATCTGTCCGAGAATCAATTCTTTCGCTTTAGCATCGAGTTGCAGAGCTAGTATACTTATATGATCGATAGTGTTGACAGACATTTAAGGGTCTTTCGGGACTGAATCAATTTATTTACCCTTCCACTCTGTCAAACACTTTAGTTTGTTCTTGAAATTTAGTTTAATGTATTACATTTTAGTTTAGATCAATTCAGTTAGATAAAATATGAATTTATGAAATTTGGTTTAAGTTAGTCATATTGTAACAGTTTTCAATACATTAGTTGTGGAATTAGTTTCAAGAAAGTATTGTTTTGGGAATTAGTTTCAATAATGAGGTTATTTTAGAAAAAAAAATCGCGAGTAAGAGATAAACACGTGACTTTATTTTTGATTTTCTACCTCTATTTATTTATTAGTAATTAATGACTTAGTCTATTATTTGCGTTATAAAAATGAAGAAGAACATCTACAAAAATTATCTGTAGAGATTTGAAAAAATTGGGAGATATAGAAATTACCTTAGGTGATGAATTAATATTACGATGTACGGAATAAAGTATAATTATTATAGTGTGACGATGATTAGTAAGTGTTATAAATATAAAAAAACGTTTGTTCTTGACAACTTATGTCATTTAAATCGATCGGTGCCCACTTCAGTTTATTGTTAACATAGCTAAATAAACTCGAAACCTGGAAAAGAGCGATTTCTCTTCTTTTAATTTTCAATCAATTTATAAACATTTCTCCTATTATTCTCAACCATTTATGGATTTGTTAAATTTGGAGTGGCTGCCAATATATAACTAGTTTGGAAATCATCACAAGCCAATATATAAACCATTTATTGATTCATTCAATTATTCAAATTACGTAGGAGGTTATTTGAACATTATTCATGATTCTTTTTATTTTCTTTGTATGGTTTCTTTAATATTTTTTAGATTACTATTTGTTAGTTTTAATATTTTTTATTTTTAAAATAAGTAATATTTATAACAAAATTTATCATTTCTATATATACGTGACATTCATTATTAATCGATAACACACATTATAACTTAGAAAAAGGCCGTGCAAAAATTTTAATGATAAAATAGTTAATTGCATAAAATGTATTTAGTTTAATAACAAGTAAAGTGCCCCCATTAAAAATAATTTCTAGATCCGCCCCTGTCCAGCAAGCTACGTATCGCAAACCTTGAAGCTTTACGCACAGCTCGACTGAAAGTTAGGCTGGATAACTCCGTCCCCAAAATTGCTCCTGGAACGCAGTCACTTTTTCGGACCTGAACACCGTCGTGAAGGCGATGACGGGGAAGATTCCGGACATCCATTGCGAAGAATGCTCTCTGGTCGAGATACTCATATGCTACGACATGGCCTTTCAGGTTATGCAGCGTCGACGTCTGCAAATCTGCCATAAAATATAAAGCCTAATATAGTATGAGCACCACAAGAAAATGCCATATTTGTACGACCAATCTATAATTACCACACTTTGATCGATATGTTACTTATTTACCAGGACTTGTCCTTTTAATCATCGACATTACATCATTAGAATGACCTTTTAATTTTACTTTTAATCATCGATATCTATAATTCAAACCTTAAATTTAAAACTTGTATTTTTCGATTTATTTAAACTATATCTCTATATAATATAAAATTTTTTAAATTTCACATTTTGGTTAACTTTTAAAACACTTTATTATTACCCAATAAATTATATTTGATAATTTCGAATAATTTATAGGCCTTTCTTTCTTTCTACTCAAGCCAGCCGATTTGCTCCCGCCTATTTTCTTCAGTATAAAGCCCTTTCCCCCAATTTCTTCAGCCGATTGAGCTTCTTATGAACATTTGTTCACATCTTCTGCTAGTAAACATTAAAGATTTACATCGAAACTTTTCGAAAAAAAGAAAAGAAAATCAAGCTCAGTAGTAAGAATCGAACCTATTAAAAAAAAGAAAAAACTATTCTAGGCACATTTCGTCATAGCTAAATAAATGCATTATAATGGACGGACGTATGTACAGCCATTTAAAATCTTTAAACCAAAACTTTACTAAAATAAAATGCAAACAAATATTCTAAAACTTCCATGAGCTTTTAAATGGTGATCCAAGATATTCTCTACAACCCAATATTTTTCAATATTTTTTAAAAAAAGGATCAAACAAAATAAACTTCTCTGATGCATAAGCCATGATCATGATCGCAGAAAACACTCTCCACAAGTGAGGTTCTGATAAAATGTGTTTGTAAATAAGAACAACTCTCATCTAGAAAGAGGAACCAAACTTTGTTTATGCGTTGCCATGGCACGCATCTTATCCCAGTAGCCATATCTCGCAATATGATGATCTTTTCTAAACTGGCGAGAAGCATCCTTCTCTTTGAGATTGCACGAAACCAACTCGTTTCTCTGAAATAGTAACGTATCATTCCAGAAAGCTAAGACCTCCATGTCTACTCCTGGTTGAAAGTGATATCTCTTTATCCACGACTCTTCATCTCCGTATTCCACCATTACCCATACATAAAATGAATTAAACTCAAGATTATGATGTCCAGAATTGACCCATTGCACAAATGCTAGAGAATCATCTAACACAAACACGATGCGAGGTCGATCGCTCTCAAACCTTAAAATACTACGAGGAAGATGGAATGCCCGCATCACCTCATCGCTTATATTAAAAGCGAGGATAATCCTATTTTGTCCAGCATTCCAGTGGATGGACCCATTGAAAAAAACACCACATACAAATCACTCAAACATCCCTTTCGCACAATCTCTATTTAAATCACACGGATACGGAGGGAGACCAAAATCTTCGTCTCCTGGGCATGGGTAATAATCAATAGTTGGGAAGCCTGTCTCTGAAACTCTCCATGAATTAGAATTAAGATCATAGATCTCAATAGCTAGTGGACCAAAAACTGAATTATAGAGACAATCCTCAATAAAGTGCATGATAGAAACAACTTTATAATTATTTGTATAAGGATCATACCCAAAACCCATACTTACTCTCTCTCCACTGTAGGTGCTCGAGCTACGTGTATGAGGACGTGCTCGTTCTCTTCCGAAAGGATTTTCGGGGATTCTTCTTAATTCACGAGTGGCTGGATTGCAGAGATACAGAGGAAATTGAATGGTATAACCCCATCCGCCGCGTGTATATCCGTTGGAATACCATCCGCACACTAGTCTGTCTTCGACAGCAACAAGGCAGATACCATTGATAGATCCTCCAATTTCAATCACATCCATGGGAATCCTCCACTCAGGGGCATCGGTCTTAAGAACATCGCCACTGTCGCCATCCCGAGAATAAAACGACAGTACCGCTGCTTGAGGAAAGCTCCTCAAGCTTAAGCACGCTTTATTAATGGGATCTTTCTCCCCGGCAGAATGCTTAACCACCAGGCAATCGCTTTGGGAGGGATGTTGGAGATGCATATCTACGAAGCGGCGACTTCCGATCAAGTCACACCACGCTTTGCAGACGCATCGAAATCTTAACAAACTTTTCACGGGTAAACAAACGAGAATTAGGGTTACAAGATCCAAAGGAAAATCCATGGCAGATGTTTCTCTATCCCTCTTCAGAGATTGAATGTGAAATGTGGAATTTGATGGCTGAACCGCTGGCCCTAAAATTTGTGGAGTGTTTGGTATGATATCTGATCTGATCTCTACATATATAGGAGACTATGAGTCTATTATCTTCATTTACCAAATCTGAATAGAAATCAAATCAAATGCGTATCTTTATCAAATTGGAATTCTTTAAAGAAAAAATATTCATCAAATTAATCTCATTTCTTTATTTGTTTTGTCAAATATTTGGAAATTGGAATAATAGTTAAAGTGTTCCTAATTAAGGTGGTGCGTTTGAAGTCAAATCACATGCGTTTTTTTATCAAATAAATCTTTCTGTTTATCAATTAGTACATCTAATTTATTTATTTTTTGTCGAGCTAATATTCGGAATCATATCTAAAGATCGTCATTTTATCACTCCTTGCAGTTTATTACTTCCTTCTTAATAATCAACTTGGGGAATTCTCTTCTTTTGAACTGAAATATCATATTCAATCAGAATTGAATTTAACTGAAATAAATTGAATTAAATATAATAAATTGAGATGGTAATTAAGATTAACTATATGACTATATCACAATCAAACCTGGCAGAGCATTCAAAAATGTATTTAGATAAACTTGGACTAAATTTCATATTTTTGCAAAAGCAAAAATGTTAATTCCGTAATGATTCAATTCGATTTATTCTCAGTCATTTTAACACTTTTCAATTTCTTTTAATTCAATAGTTTATTCTCTCACACCTCAACATTTTTTCATCAGTTTCAACATATTTCAGTTTCATTTAAATAGACAGAGCCAAAGAATAAAAACCTACATAACATAGCTCTAACATTTTTAAATGTACCGTTTAATATTTCATCAAATCTGGTCATCTTGGTAAATGCAAAATAAAAGGTAATTATGGTAAAAAGGGGAAAACATGGAAGGGAAATGCTTGGTTTTTCAGAACATATGAAACAAGCTCATTTGGTTTTTCGGTGCCTACCCACTCATTGGAAGTGGGAAGTATGATATGATGTACTTGAATTAAAGTTTATAATATGATAATTTTCTTTAAGTAATTTTTGAATAAAACATAAATTTACTAGTACATAATACGTAAAAATACACAAAATTGTATTATAAAAATGTTAATAAATAAAATATCAATATTAACGATCATATTTATATTATCGAATTACTCGCGAGTCTATCAAGTCAAATACAATATTTGATCATCTCGCATTTATGACGAGTTGAGTTACGAGTTCTCATGAAATCTACATGACAATTTGACTATGATTTCGATCAAGTGTAGTGTGTTTTTTGGCCGGTATACCTAGGAATATTCTCTTCTTTCTTGTACTCAGTTCGAATCAAACAATTGTAATAAATTAAGTTGATCAATAATAAGCTGAATTAAATTGGACTAAATCTTAAAATTTTAGATAGAGTTGAATTTAACCTATAATCTATTGGATTTTAACAATTGAAATTGAATTATTTAAAACTCACTCCCGTCACATTCCCGATGATTAACCGACACATCGCTGATGATTAAGGTTATACATATAGCCGATTATACATTGCCGCTGCCGCTGAGTTGCTCGACTGGACTTAAAATCTCATTTTGGTAACCCAACTCTATCCGTTATAACTTTTGATTTTTTTATAGTTAATTACGTTTTTCTCATCCATAGAAACTGGGTTGAAATGTTATATATTCTGTAGTTTTACACACATTTATGTCATATGGTGCAATTAGGGGTATTAATTTATCGAGCATTCTGAGTATTGCTTAAATCAAATTCGCTATCAATAGTTTTTATCGAGTTCGAGTCAACTTACGAGTTATTACGATTAAATTTTTCAGGCAAAAGCATTTAAATAATTTATAATATAATAAAATCTTAAAAGTAATTTTTGCATAAAAAACATAAATTTATTAGTACATATTATGTAAACCACACAAAATTGTATTATAAACATGTTAATACATAAAATATCAATTTAGCGACCCTATTTGTGTTATCAAATTACTCGCGAGTCTATCGAATCGAGTATAATCTTTGATCGTCTCGCGTTTGTGACGAGTATGATTTTGAGTTCTCACGAACAACTCATCTCACTAACCACCTATGGGTGCAACCGAGTTACAATATGGAAAGGATAATAAAAATTGGGAAATGTGAGTATGGGTGTTCAAAATTACCCGACTCGATCTACCCGGGCCGACACTTGAAATACATGAATGCTAATATCCGGATAATTAGAAGTATAAGCGGGTTGGGTGTCCGGCCCAATAATTATGTTTATAATAGGGTTCCGGCCCGGGTCACAAAAACTAGGTTTTCCGGTACCCAAAATATCCGATTAGATAGTATTATTATTAATAATAAAATGATAAAAAAGTGTTTGTTATGTTGAGTACTCGTAAAAACATGAATGTATATTTTTTTTATTTAGTACTCTTACATGGGAAAGAAATGTAATGAATAATATTAACTTATATTTGCATGATTTGGGTACCTTTTTTCCAATTCACTCTTAAAAAAATGTAAATTGGCCAACCACATTATATAGTGTTCTTTTTTTAATTATAGTAGTATCAGTTTGTTCCCAGCTATACATGGACCAAGTCTAACGTTAAATTTCTATCAATTTATGATGATTTTTTTGTTTCAATTTATTTGAATATTTTAAATTTTGATGAGATTGAATAAGGAGAACAAGTTTTATAGTGCTGATGTTTGCATTTTATTCACTGTACATTTACAAAAACTTTCAATTGACTCTCTTTTAATTTACTTTTACTTTCTCTCTGAAGTAGATAAATTATTGAAAATGGGTGAAATTATTTTCTTTTCCCCATGCATGCGTGCAGATTACCTGAAATCTCATCATACTGGTGGCGGTGGTGGTGGGTGGCGCCGCTGCATCTCAGCCAGTGGCTAGAGAGAGCTCTGTGAGAAGATGATACGTACTAAGCCCTTAGCCATTCCGGCAGAGTCGAGAAGAAGCAGGCACCCAGATTTGCAGGCCGTGACGTACAGATCCCGCCTGATCTGATCCTCAGCGATTGAACAACTTCGCCGGAGCTCTGTCTCCCCACAAGATCATCGGAAACATGACCAACTAGTTCTGCTTCATCTCCGGCTGCTTGTCTGATGCGATCACAATGCCCGGAAACATGACGTTCTTGACGTCAGCAGCAACAAGTTCGTCGGAAGTCTCTGAACCCTGCCATTGAAATCTTCGACAACAGGTTCATCAGAGAGGAGATATATACATAGCTTGCCTAAGGTGGGTGCATAGATTAATTAGGTGAGAGAATATAAATTTTACGAGGCATTCTGTTGTATTATTTGAAGTTTATATATACTTTTAAATTGGGTTCATTTTTTAAGTTATTTGAAGTTTATTCTGTTTGTATAAAACTGAAAGTTTATGTGAATCATTAAAGAAAAGAAAAAATGGAAAACAAAATGACATGATTTTTTATACAAATTCAGAGCCCCAACAAATTACGTGTAATTATTTACATGAATCAAAATGACACGATTTTTAAAAATAAAAACGAATTAGACCTTTCGTGTATGTGGCTCTTGAAATTCAAAATTTTAAACAACAATCTGTAAATGTTGATGTTCATTAGATATGATCAGATCATAATTGCAAGTATTGAAGGCTTATGATCATCAAGAAGCTCTTAATATTCTGCAAAGATGATCCAATTTTTACTTATAAATAATCCATTTCTGAACCAAAAACTCAAATATACATCTGAAAATGAACGAAGAGAGAAAATTAAAGCATTATAGTAACAGACAGAGCATATTACTAGTCGGTGAAGGTGATTTCTCGTTCGCAAAATGCTTGGCTAATGCTTTTGGCTCCGCCACCAATTTATTTGCCACTTCCCTAGACTCAGAAGGTTCGTATTATTACTGCTCTGCTAGATGCAGTTCGTATTTTGATTTTTTACAGTCCGTGATTTTTTATATAATTATATGTATTTGCACTCCGTATTTTGATTCATATTAATGATTTTTTTGAACAAAATTAAGCTGAGCTCTCAAACAAGTATTCAAATGCAATGGCAAATGTGGTGGAAATCAAGCAAAGAGGATGCACTGTAATACTTGGAGTAGATGTATTGACGATGCACACTCATTCAAGCCTCTATTTCATGAAGTTCGATATAATCGTCTACAATTTTCCTCATTCTATCATTCATAGCAACTTCTCCGAGCACTCGGCCTCTCAAATCGAGTAAGTTTTACTTTAGATCTTGTTATCTGTACGTAGTGGCGGATCTATGTTTACTGTACAGGCTAGAGCAGTCGCCAGTCTGCTCCTAGGATCTGCCGAACAAGCATATAAACAGTATTTTCCGTCTAATTGCTACTGTAGCGCTTTCCCACTCTGTACTATCGTCTACGGCATGATCTTAATTTTTAGATCCGATACTAAGTGTTGAATAACTCGATTTTCTTTTACAGGATTCACCGGAATCTAGTACGAGGATTCTTCAAGAGTGCGAAAATGATGTTGGGAATCACCGGAGAAGTGCATGTCACACATAAGGTTGTGTATCCATTTAGTGAATGGAAAATTGAGGAACTGGCAGATGAAGAAGGGCTGGTTTTGGTGGAGAAAGTGTGGTTTTGTCTGCCGGAATATCCTGGTTACGTGAACAAAAGAGGCGGTGGCCGATCCTGCGACGACTCTTTTCCGGCGAGCCATTCAGTGACCTTCAAATTTACCCATAAGAGGAGAATCATGTAATCAAAAATAATATATTTATGATAATATCAATATATCAATATTGTGTCCTTTTCCCATTGTAATAATATCAATACAATTTATTTAATTTGAAGAAAATGGAAAAAAGATTAATGGGAAAAAGATTCATCGCAGGTTTCTTAATCAAAATATTAAAATGAGACCTATTTTTGTTGAATAATATAAGACATGCAAATGTAATGTAATATTTTTGTGGAAATATAACTTCGTCTTGCATTTTTACCCAGCCAAAGAATATACACTCAGCAGTTATAATTAGATTTATATTAGTATGTATCTGTAAGAAATAGTATATTAAATTGTAAAGGAATATAATCTCATCAAAAATATCAAATCTCCAAATTAATTCTAACTTAGAGTAAGATTCAAAAGTAAAATATTTGAGACAAATCGAAATTACACAAAAAAAAATTGAAATCGAAGTCAAATTTTATTATTTTTTTAATTGAAACATTTGGGGTGTGTTTGGTTGGGCAAGTTTTTGCAAAACTTGTACTATCCAAGTCCAGTTTTGTAAAATCTTGTTTGGTTCACTAAATTTTCCAAAATCCAGACTTGCAAAATCCTAAAAACCAATCAAAGATTTTGCTTCATACTCACAAAATCCAACCCAACCAAACAAAAATTTTGCAAAATCAGACTTTCAAAATCTCAAACAAAAACCCAAACTCTCAAAATTCCAAAACAAAATCCAGACTCTCAAAAATCTTGCGAACCAAACACACCCTTGATTTCATGAACTACTCGATCGACAAAATAATGAGGCTAGAGATAAGGATATTTTTACTGAAATGCTATATACAGTCTAGTATTTTACTCAGTGTAGTTCAAAATATCAATGAAAAAAAACTACCTCCCCTGCAAATTGGCTACTTTCTCAAAAATCAAATAAGTTGAGATCATTTTCGTACTTTTACATCGTATTTTAAACTATAAAGGTAAAATACTGGATTACGTAATTAAAGCAACTCATTTTTTTACTGAAGATCTAGGGGACATTCTCTTTCATGTTCGAGTCTGCATCATATATGTGCTCGTCGGAGAACATAGTATCTTCTCTGTGGGACCGCCGTGCCGCCGTTAATGGACTGGATCTTGGCCATGGTCGACGCTTGGGAACGTACTCCGATCTCATTAGCAACGTCCTGGTCAAACTCGCCGGAGAAATGGTCGAACTTGCCTGGTTTTGGCGGTGAGAGACTGAAACAACTCGCCGGAGAAATGGTCGAACTGGGACTGGATATGTATATATATATATATATATATATATTTCCGATGATTATTGGAAAACTGGGTGGTATATATCATTATTTGTCATTTAAAAATCTATTTATTGATTTCGAAAATCGAAAGATCCAATTAAAAACGTTACGGAAGACCATCAACTATAAATTAATTTTCAGCCACAAATAAATTCATTCATTAGTAAAATATTCATACGTGTGACCAACTTTTATCATTAAAAGTGAAAACACTTGAATACTTGGGAATGAACCCCGATTTTGTTTTCCTATCCCAACAGATAGTTCAAATTTTTTACACAGGCCCTATTTGCAGATCCCAATTCCCTATTTGCAGATCCCAAAATTTAAAATTTTACTAAAATATCCCCAATAAGAGATAATTTTATTTATTTAATTTTAAACCCACTTATTTGATTAATCTTATTTCCCCCAATTCCACAGGTCTTCGGCCGACGTTCCTTCACCGGGCAGACTCCTCTGGGCACGCCGCCGCTTGGACCAAACTCCTCCTTTTCCAATTCTCCTACCCCATCTTCCTCTTCGCCTTTCACTCCTCTCCACCGCCACCATCGTCTTCACCGTCACCTCCCTTCATAATTCTAAACCAGTTTCTCTACCCAACTGCTCAAGGCCGAACTCGGATGACCTTCGGAATTGTTTTCTCACTACCTCCGTGAGCCACCAAAAATCATAGCCCAGCACCTCTGCATCATCTATGCCGCCCATCAGGGTCCCCAATGCATAGGGTCTAAATATAGTAAATATATATTTTAGTTGTTAAGGATATTTTAGTAAATTTTGGAAAAATGGGATCTGCAAATAAGGAATTGGGATCTGCAAATAGGGCTCCCCATTTTTTATTGGAAATATTAAATAACTTTTATATAACTTAAGGTTTGTAATATGTCCAGAAAGGAATGACACGAAATAAAATGTGGACAGTTATTTCGTTTTTATATTAAAATATGTAAAATTGAAGATCTGATAAAAATAGTGACATTTATTAATATAAATATGATAAAACAGTTTGTTTCGCATGTACTACGATGTGTTAGCATCCCCACTTACGGACAAATAGTATAATAATTTGGGCCATCAACCGGGTGTATTTGAATTTGAACTGAAAAATATTAAATATATAATTTTATAATTGAAATTAACTTAGAGTAACGAAAAGTATTCGAGACAAATTGAAATAAAAGTATTGAAGCAAAATTTAACTTATTCCATGTTGAATCTCTCTCTCCTCTCACAAAGTCATAATTCATATTATAAACTTCACAAAGTCATAGCTCATATTATAAACTTCTCCCTCCTAGACTGATTTGAAATCTTCTTCGGTTCTTAGGGTGTGTTTGGTTGGGCAAATTTTTACAAAACTTGGACTATCAAAATCCAGTTTTGTAAAATCTTGTTTGGTTCACCAAGTTTCCCAAAATTCAGACTTGCAAAATCCTAAAAACCAATCAAAGATTTTGTTTCATACTCACAAAATCCAACCCAACCAAACAAGGATTTTGCAAAATCAGACTCTCAAAATCCCAAACAAAAACCTAAACTCTCAAAATTCTAAAACAAAATCCAGACTCTCAAAAAATTTGCGAACCAAACACACCCTTAAATTCTTGAGACTATTCATTGCTCAATGCCACCATCATCTCCCAATCCTTCTCTATTTCTTCCATTAAGTTATCAGCAGCATCTTCATTAGCATCCTCATCACCCCCTCAACAATTCATCATTGAGCCATTGTAGCTTCACTAGCAAGAAGTACATCTACTTCCTTTACTTTCTCTCTTTGCTTATTGTTAATCATCTTTGCTTTGTATGGATCTACATAGAGTCATACATCATGTTCAATGATTAAACAGAAACTTAAATAAACAAATCGGTGAAAAAATTAAATGAATAAATAATGAAGAAACTAGAAAGTATAACAAACAAGGACAAGTCCCTTCAATCCGCTCTTTATAAGCTAAATTTGACATATGAATCCAAGCCTCCAATTAATATGAGGATATATTAGAAATATTGAGGTTTTGTTGTTTAAAATGTTTCAAGAAATGTAGTAGCAAAATAAACCATCATCTTTGCTTATTAATTGCCTTTTGTTTGAACTGAAAACTATATGAAATTATCTATTTCAAAATTTAATATACTTAAAAGACTAACCACACCCCTAATTAATGTTATAAATAAACAAAAGGGAAACATAAAAGGAACAGTTGGACATCGGAGATGATTTTTCTCTACGATTGAAACACTTATTTCTCCGCGTCTGCGTCTATGATCCTACTGAAGTTTTGATTCTTGCATTTCATTTTTATATTTCATTCCCACCAACAGTCCATATGGTGATAATTTGCATATAAGGTTTTGTAAAATTAAAAACAAAACCCCTCCTCTTTAAATTAATTACTCCTAGACTCCTACTAGTGCTTAAACCACAAATTACTCTTATCCAACTCTTATCCAACTCTCAAGGATTTCAACCCCAAAATATTTCATGCCCGTGTTTGATTCGTATTCGATCGGCCTTCTATTGCCCGTATGAATTAGAGATGAAAATTGTTATGTAGTTTGTTCAGCTCCTCGAGGTTTCAACAAACTTGTTATGTAGTTTGTTATGTAATTTGTTCAGCCCCTCGAGGTTTCAACAAACTTTTGATTTCCTGTTAAGAGCCCCGGGCATTGTTAGCTGCTTTGTTATTCATGCCGCAAGCCATTCATTCATCATACTAAATTGATCAAGTTCTCTTCACCCAAGCCTCTAAGCTAACTCAATAACACGTGTGTTTGTCTGTCTAGTTTTAGTCGAGCTTTTCTCGACTTTTGGCCTCGATTTTGAGTGTCTTCCAATATGATTTGTACTTGTATATTGCAGGCCTATGTTTTAATTTGTACTTGTATATTGCAGGCCTATGTTTTAATTTGTACTTGTATATTGCAGGATCTGTCTACACATGTGTGGATTTTTTCAATTCCCATATTTCATTTTTTCATTTCCTTCCCACCAACCACCATGTCAAAGTTTGTTGGATCAATTCTCAAGGTAATGTAGCATTTGTTATTTTTTCTTGAAATTTTAGTCACTTTATTTTTTAGGTGTGTAAGGATATTAATGGACTGTTTTTGATGAAATTCAGGGATTGGGTAGGATAATGATGGCAAGAGGACCGGAATTGCGAAGAGTAGTAAGCAGATTGGAGAACTTAGGATTTTTTCGTCGGTGGATTGAGGATTTGGAGAAGAAGGCTCCTAGAGAATTCAAGGGGAGGCCAAACATGTCGTTTGGAGCGAGCTTTGTGAAAGAGCAAATGAAACGGTATGGTCAATTTGTGCTTTTTAATTTTAAGGAAATTTGACTGTTTCAAGTAATAGTGCACTTATCCTATGGTCCTTGTTTTGAATAAAAATTTTTTTGTTTTGATGATCAAGTCCATAACCTTTTTGTGTGGTTAGCTAAGAAGCGCAAACGCGACAATGAGTTGTCAATGTGGAGAATCATAAAGGACATGGACTTGTACAACATGAAGTTTGAGGCGTCACCGAAGATTAAAAAAAAGGGAGTGCTTTGATCATCTTTCATCCTCACTTCAAGCCTTCAAAGACAAAGGTGCAAAAGGTGAATGAAGAAGCTCGCAAAGAGTGGGGGCAAGCGAGGAGGGAGTCGTGGAAGAATGCTATCTCGGCCATTGTGATTTTCTTTAACTTGTTTGAGGAATTGTCCAAGCTTGCATCCTATGCGAGTCACATGTACGCGAAGAAAGTTAAGAACGACAAAGGAGCACAAATTGCTATAAGTGACTTTTGGCTTGAGCTTAGTGGATTGCAAAAGAGAAAGACGATGGAAAGAGTTAGAGATACAAGGGACAAGCTTGAAGAAATCACAAGCAAGCCCTTGTAGGTTGAGTGGGATTAAGATGGAACAAGCAAGCCCTCATTATGATATGCTTTAAGATCTGCTTATATTAGGCTTCAGCTATGTTGCTGGATCATTTTGCTATATTCTGTTATTGATGATTGATGTTGCTCCACTTAAATGATTCTTAGAGTTGTTCATGTTGTGTTCCTTCTATTTTTTGCTGCTGCTAACTGATGTTTCTCAACTCAAATGGGGATTTGGAGTTATTCATGTTCTGTTTCTGAACTGATTTTGTTCATATCTAATGAACTATGAATGATGGGTTCAATTGAATTGTGGTAGTTGGTATTGCTGAGCTTTGAACCAAACTTTCGATTGGATAGTGGTAGTGGTAGTTGGTAGTTGGTTCGATTTGATTGGATAGTGGTAGTTCGATTGGGAATTTTGTTGAGTTTTGGACCAAACTTTCAGAAGCTGTGTTATGATGCAATTTTTTAGTGCAAGTAATGTGAGGCGCCCATGCCCTCATTTGTTATATCTTGATTAGTACCTTTTGTGGTTTTCTTGAGATTGCACTATATGATGCAATTTTCTTGAGATTGTAATCTCTTGATTAGTACTTTATGCATATCCAATCAATTGATTTTGTGTCAGTTTGGATTGTGTTTGATGTTATGTTAGTAATATAACAAATCTAAGTGCCAGATTTTCATAATTGATGTTAATCCTTTCCACAATCTAACGCATTTGCAGACTGTAAACTATATGCCACACTCTTGTTTCAACTGCTTTTCTGAATGTTTCCAACTCGCAAGTAGTTTCTACAATGGCTCTAGTCATACAACAATATTAGGCAGGGTTCTCAGACCATCATAATTATTTTGTGATAGCTGTTTGTGGTAGGATTAAACTGAATGGATGCAAATGGATATACTCCACTATGTGGCACCTAGATTATATCCATTTTGTACCATGTGTGCGTTAATGGTGGAATTTTGATAGAAGTGTATTGATAATATTGGGCAAGATAAGGTTGTTCAAGTGGTGATGGATAATGCTTTCAAATATGGTGGCAATACTTGATGAATGCAACGAGGCCTGGTATGTTATATCATGCATTAGCAATTAGCATGAAACAAAACCCAATTAAAATTTATATTTAATGATCATCAAGCAGAAAATATTCATCCTATTTGTGCTGAAAAGGAATGAAGAAGAGAAAAGGAATGAAGTGGTGATTATATTATCCTATCACTTTTATTAATTTGACTCTTGAGAGGGGAAGTTAATCACAATGGTAACATTAATCATGCCTCATCAAAATCGACTAAAACTAGTGAAAGTAGAAACTGTGGGATTAGTTTTGTTGTGTTCTTTTATTTTATTTTTTATTAAAACAAAAACATGAATCATCATTTTATTCTCTTGGAAAACATTCAAAATCGCTTGATTTTGTCATTAATTCCAAGTTATATGGTTGAAAATAAACTGTTTGTTTGTCAAGAGAGATTTAATCTGTTAATTTCATGTCATTTATTCAGAAAACCTAAGAATTTGAAAGATATTGGTAATAAATAGAGCAAATTAAAAGATATTGGTTTCCAAATCATGCAAACAAAAACATAATTTTGCACAATCAACCCCTGACAAATTTGAAAGTGCTACATTCGCCCACCGGGAATGATTTATTTCTATTGGGTCCATCTCCTTTTTTGTTCACATAACCAGGATACTGGAAACGGCAAAACCTAACTTGCTCAAAAAGTATCAGTCCTTCATCTTTAGCTAATTGCTCTATTTCCCATTTGTTAAACGGATGTGTAGTTTTATGGGTCACATGAATCTCCCCATCGTGCGTCAGCATCGATTTTGTCAAACACATATTTTTGTCAAATATCTTTGGATTTTGAATTCGGTAACATATAGTTTTCGAATATCCAAATTTGACTGTTTATTATAATACGTAACTAAAGTTAATAGTAGTTACACATTCTATATATGAAGAAATATAGTGGTAAAATATTATAATGTGACTAAAGTTATTCTAGTTACGCAGTGACGGATTCATAAAATATTTTTTGTGAGAGCTGACAATGCACTTACATAACTTAATAAGTGAATTTAGTGCTAATTTTAATTAAAAAAAGTGATAAATTTAGGTAAAATACAACTATATTTATTTTAAAAATTGAATAAAAAAGCTATATTTCAGAGAGAGACAAAATTATAACTTTGGTAGTTCATTCTTAGTTTTTAGTTTTGGACAGAGACAATAACTAAAATAAGTTATTTTTCTACCAAAATATGTTGCTAACATACAATTATTAATGAATTAAAATATAATTTTTCAAATGATGTCGATCTCTTCGAATAATATATCAAAATGTTTCCATATTCCTACATAATATACATCTTTTATATTTGTGGGGTGTATTTTATAGGTAAAAGAATACCAAGAGCCTGTGATTCTCATAATTACTGCGCCCTTTTAATTTGGCATTTCTTGGTATCTGAAAGTTTTGATTGATTGATATTATGGTCTCAAAAGTATAAAAATCTTAATTAGGTGAGAGAATATGAAGGGGTTACCGAAGAGATTTTTTAACATCAATATCGGGGTACAATTATGTTTTAGCATCGTTATAATCAGCTTAAAGTACTATGTAATTACATGACAATCTAAATTTTAAGTGTAGTGTTTTGTTTGAGATTTTTATTTTTAAATTTAAACAGTCGTTGACGGGTTTTTGATGAGGGTGTTCTCCCTTTTTCCTTTAAGAACAATAGTCGTCTCAATAGGTTTACAATTTGTCGAGGTTCGGAGAAGTTTGAGATTTGATTTGATCGAAATTACTTGATTGAGATATGCCATTTGGCCCAATTTATCGATTTAGATCTAATATTTTTCGGTCTTAGATTTTTAGGGTTCTTAATTATGTGTTCTTCCATGATCATCATATATAATGTGATAAGTTACATATTGGTTCGAATGACTTGAACCAGGGAAAAAAAGAGTAAATTAATAAGATTTCGATAAATTTAATCATTTCATAATTGGGTATTATTAAATATGACATGACATATTTCGGAGAATAATTTTCTTGCCCATTTTAGCTAAATACGAGAATATTATAACTTAATAGATACTGTTTGGGATAGCAGACCAACGTTGATGCAAATTCAGAGCCCTTGCAAACTTAAAAGTGCTACATTCGCCCACCGGAAAAGATTGATTTCCGTTCGGTCCATCTCCTTTCTTGTTCACGTAACCAGGATAGTCGGACCGGCGAAACTTCACCTGCTCGATGAGTACCAGTCCTTCAACTGCTGCTAACTGTTCTACAGCCCAGATGTTGAACGGAAATGTAGTCTTGTGAGTGACGTGCACTTCTCCGTAGGGTTTTAGCATCGATCTTGCGCTCCCGAGGAACCCTCGCACCAGATCCCGATGAAGGCTGATCGGAAAATGAAATTCAGACCAGCAGATTAATGAGAAGGTGCAATTTATAATGGATTCTTAAAATTATTTTACAAGCCAACAAACCTAAGAAACTGATGTATTTCATCGAAAATCTTATCTGCAAAGTTAAATTTATCTTTCTGGAGGTCTAGGTATTGACGAGTCTATGTGTAGATCTAAAATTAATGAGTCTAGGTCTAAATCTAAAGTTATAAGTCTAGATCTAGATCTAAAGCTGATGTGTTTAGGTCTAATTCAGTCCTACTGAGTATGTCACGGAAGTAATTTCATTTCAATTCAGTTTATAAAGAAATAAGCTCAGAGAGCCGGTCGAGCAGGTAAGCAAGTTAAACACTTGCTTGAGGCCTCAAATGTCTTTATGAAAAAAGGGCATAATTTCAGAAAACAAATAGTATATAAAAAAGGATACTTTATAATATATACTATTTTTAGCAAAATTATTTTTAGAATATCAAGGTTTAAAATTAAAAATATAAATAAGAATAAGTAGATGTGATTTTATTTGAAAAAATATAATATTATAATCATTTTTTATGTTTTGCTTCGAATCTCAATATTTTTAGCACCGGTACTGAATAAACTCAAGAGTAAACAAAACAATTCAATAACTAGTTAGCAAGAATTTATGACAAAGAAACAAGTACAATAATATATATATATATATATATATATATCAACTTACTTGATCCGGAAATAGTTGTCTTCGCGATCGAAAAAGCCAGCGTGTGGAAAATTGTAGACAATCTTATCGAATCTAATTCTGCATAAATTAGGGTGTGTGTTCATAGTCTTTGCATCTACTCGATGAATCACAATACACCCTTTTTCCTTGAGTTCTCTCACGTTTTCCACCGCTTGTGGATGCTTATAATACAGTTCCTCTTCAATTCATCAAACAAAAAACAAATCAAACTCAGATCGGTAACAGTTGCGAATAACTAAAATTTTCACACAGTTCTTAATAATTATAAGCTATTCCATCAAATTTTAAGGTATGGTGGATTCAGAAAACAATTTAAGGTATGGTTGAATATAGTATACTAAGATCGGTAAAAGTTGCGAATAACTAAAATTTCCACAGTTATTAATAATTATACGCTATTCCATCAAGATTTAAGGTATGGCGGATTCAGAAAAAAAAATTTAAGGTATGACTGAATATAGTACACTAAGATCGTTAAAAGTTTAGAATAACTAAAATTTTCACAATTGTTAATAATTATAGGCTATTCCGATCCATCAAGTTTTATGGTATGGCGGATTCATAAAAGGAAAAAAAAAAGGGGGGGTTAAGGTATGACTGGATATAGTACACTAAGATCGGTAAAAGTTGCGAATAACTAAAATTTCCACACAGTTCTTAATAATTATAAGCTATTCCATCAAATTTTAAGGTATGGCGGATTCAGGCAACAATTCAAGTTATACCTGAATATAGTACACTAACATCGGTAAAAGTTGCAAATAACTAAAATTTCCACAGTTCTAATGATTATAGGCTATTCCATCAAATTTTAAGGCATGGCGGATCTAGAAAAATTTTTGAAGTATACGGCTGAATACAGTATACTAAAACCTGTAAAAGTTGTGAATAACTAAAATTTCCTCCGTTCTTGATGATTATAAACTATTCCGTCAAATTTTGATATGCTGGAGCGATACCGACATAAACGCATCTTATAAATAATATATAAAGAGCTTACCTTCTGAGTCGAAAGAAGTTGCGACGAGATTAGTAGCAGAGCCAAATGCAGTAGCTAAGCATTTTGAGAACGAGAAATCTCCTTCACCGACTAGTAATATCACCTCTCTGTTGCTGTAATGCATCATTTTCTTTTCCCTCATCATTTTTCTGAAATTATGTATATGAATGAAATTGTGAAATGTATTTCGATTTATAGGTAAAAAGAATACCAAAAGACTTATTAAATTCTTTCCTGCAGTACCTATATATTCAATTTTGGCATATTTTGGTATCTGAAAGTTTCTTTCAATTTATTTATTACTGTCTCAAAAGTATAAAAATATTTATTAGGCATGCACAGAGGTTTATAACATTATAACTGGTACAATACTATTGTAATAAATGACTTCATTTGTGTATAATTTTAATTAAATTAAATTTTGACTTTGATTTTTCAATAATTAAAGGTGTAAAAAAATATAGAATTTAATTAGAGGTGATTCCAGGTCTTTATGAGTAATTTGGTGAATGATGATCTCATCTCACCGTTTTGACATCACACCACAGTTGTTTGTGATGCAGAAACTTGTTAACCACATAGATCTATAAATCGATGCAGTGGCGAAATCATAACGGAATTTATGGAGTTATTGAATAAATATAGTTTGACACGTTGAATGTTGCTCTTTTTTACAAATTTACTGTACTACCGCCCGAGTTACAGTAAACTAACCCTTAAATCTAAAATTCGGGGGTTGTCGCATGTGGCGGCGGCAACCCTGGTTCCACCAAGTGGATCGATGGAGCATTTGCTACCAATGCAGGTCATTTTCTCTTGACTCTTTTCGACTAAAAAGAAGGTGCAAATTTACATGATTTTAACCAGGGGCGGAGGTAGTGTAGGTGCAGAGGGTGGCAGCCATCACCCTGAAAAGGAAAAAAAATAGTTTATAGGGAATAATTTTAAAAATTACAAATTTTGCCCCACCACTTTTCTGAAATTACTATATTGCCACTAAAATTCTACTTCTAAGGTGTAATTCTAGTGTTTTGTTGTATTTTAATGGTACAATTCGATGTCTATTGTAATATTAACGGTATGTATTTAATTTAAATGATATTTATTTTGATTACATGGTTTTTGTTCATTTATTTATATCTTATTTTTACAAGAATTGTTGTAAGTGTGCGAAAAAAAATTTGACGTAAATCGCCACCTCGCCTCTCAAATCCTGGCTACGCCACTGATTTTAACATCGACTTAAATAAGGAATGACAGTGCTAGTAGTGTTATTAGACAAAGATGATGCAAAACTTAAACAAATGTATATATGTTGAACAAAATAACATTGAAATCTAGCAAAATGCAAATGTTTTTAAGCTAAACCAGGCCATTTCCATCGAGAACATCGCGCAACGGAAGATAAAGAACATTACTATCTGACAGAAGATGAAGCTTCGTCTTGCCATCTCTGATCGTCAACAACTGCTGGTTACTAAAATCGTCGGATTTCCAGATCAACGGAGGCATTCCAACCCAGAATTTCTTCATCCCATTGGTACAATACAATTCCCTCTTCCTTCTAATTTTAGAAACCGAAGAATTCACCAGCATGATTGATGAACCAGTAGTACTCTGCAGGCTTCCGTTCACAAATATTGGTAGATCTCGAAGCTCCGGTGGCAATGCCTCACTTCTCTTCTTCCACACTTTCCCATCTCCGTCCTTTGAACAGAATCGTTCAAGTTCCGGCTTAAACTTGTCGCCCTTCGCCGGAAGAACCCACAGGTGAACTACTAAAGGATTCTCGTTGAAACAAACTCGGGGCACCAATCTGTCATTGATCTCCTTTATGTGAAGCTTCAGTGGAAGCTTCACCCACCGGAATCTCTCCGTGTGCATGTCAAACAGGATCATCCCCTCCGATTTGTAGATCCAGCACAGAGCTCCGTCGCCGGAAAACATGGAGGATCCGTAATATTCCACGGCTTGTTTTAGAAAAAGAGTCTCCACGGGCAGGCGGCGCATTCCGGCGTCGTCCTCATCAAGGTTCCTCCATTCCCAAACAGTTCCGGTAGGCCCCAAGGTGATGATTTCACCTCTCATCCGATGATCCGGCAGAACCCTACCCTCCTCGTCGACTACGAAGATGAACCTCAGCAGCTTGTATCGCCTGCTAATCGGATCATACCCTAGGTTGTACAGAGATTCGGTGTCTGGATCTAACGATTGAATCGAAGGCGATGGGATCTGTAGACCCTGGCCAGTACAGATACTGTAGATCGTCAACTGAACGTTATCGCCGGCGCCTTTCCCCTGACAGATCACACCGTTGACCGGCTGGGTCAACGGATCGCAGTTGCGGCCCTTAGGAAACGACCATAACCGCCGGAGATTCTGGTTATAATCTTCCGTTCGCCAGCGCCGGGGCCAGATCGGGGAGTATTCGAATTGTAGGCGGTTGTTGTGCAAGGAGTATGACACCAGGCAAGGGTTCCGCCGGCGGTAGAGAGGGAGAAACGGTGTACTTCCGATCAGGGATTTCCACAATTTGCAAACGCAATTGCATTTATTCAATTCCCTCGCCGGAATCCATGTCAGGATTTCGAGCACCAGCTCCTCCGGCAGCCTTGCCATCGTCTCCGGTTCACCATTGAAACCCTCCAACCTTTTCGCAGCGGCCATGAGAATTAAAGAAATCGTTTTTTAAAGTCAGAAGGGTTTAAAGTATATTATATATTTCAATGAACGAAGGGAATAATTTTAAATGACAAAATTAAGTATTGGAATCCTAATTAGATTATTGAATCCTTATCATAATAACCTATAGGAAATTATAACCTAACCGCTATAGCAAATTATTTTCTTAATTAGTTATGGCAGATTATTAACCTAATTCCGATTATTCCAGTGACGATTAATCATTCCTATTTAGAGTTGTTCTCTTAAAAAAATTAATTCAGTTTCTCATTTGGAAAAGTATTCTTAACAACTTTGTATTTGTAATTTACTTATTATTAATAGTATTATTGTTAATTATATATATATTTATTACAGTTTTATAAGTAATCCATATAGGCCATAACTTTTTTAACATTAATTTAATTCAATTTTAGTTCAATTTAATTATGAACTAAAGTCGATATGATGTGGAGTTTTAAATGGATTCAAGATCTCAAACTAGTAACTTTATTTGCTCCAATTGATCTTGATATGATGTTAGTTATGCTATTATTTCTGTTGTTAAATGAAAATGAACGTTTTTTATCACTTTCATTGTTCTGAAATACGTCTATATAATTTTTAAACAAAAGTTTAAAGAGAGACACTAGTATTTTTTTAAAAATAGTTTTACTCGTTTTAAATTCAAATACTTTTCATATGATCATTGCATTATGTAGAGAGGTTGCTTCTTATTTTAAAATGCTAAACTAGATAGTGATGATATAGAGAATCAAGAATTCTGAATTCCAAATTTCAAATGCCAAGTGGGGAAATGGGATTGTCCCACCAATTAGATACTTTTCTTGTCAACTTGGATGACATTATAAAAATTATTGATTCATTCAACATAAACAATAATTTCCTAGTATTTTAATATCATTCAAGATTCCAAATCTATAATGAATCTATCAAATGGTACCCACCCCCAACTAGTAGTTAATAAAGTTTATGCTCATATAAAAACATAATTAGTGCACTTTTAGTACAAAATAACCAAAAAATAAGCTCTTATTTATTTGCTTGTGATGATTATTGAATGGTTTATATTTTCTCTTTTAACTTAGTAGTATAGTTTCACTCTTTATAATACTGAACTAAAATATATATTGAAAATAATAATAGCAGAGATAAATTAAAATGAACTAAATTTCATTAAATCATACTCTATCAGCAAAAAAAATTCAAATAAGTCGTACAGAATAACTCGTACTTGAAACTGATCAGCACATGACAACGATGATAAGTAAAATACAATATTAATCATCACAGCACACGTCATATAAGTTTAACTGGACAGAGCCTAAATTCAGATATAAGAATGTTATAGAATTAATGATATAGTTTATACGCAATAATTAGTAATCCTTCTAAGAGAAATATTAATGATTTATTCTAGCTAGACATGCCGTATATATGTATCCAACTTTCGTTAAAGCAAATCAGACAATTAAATAAGTTTAATAATAAAGATGAAGTAAATGCGTGGGTTTTCTTCTTTGTTTAATGGAATCAATCACTCCAATGAAAGGCATGCTTTTTAATAAACTAATCAAATGACATAAGATTAAACAATTCAATTGCTAAATATCTAACCGCGACATGTTGCATGTACGAAGACAAAATATTCATCTAGAAGATGGGTAAAATTATAAATAAGTTAAAATCAGATTTACATTAGTAAAAATCAGACATGAACGTATAATTTTTGTAAAATAACAGTAACATGTTTCATGTATGAAGACAAAATATGCATCGAGAAGGTGAATAAGATCATAAATCAAGTTAAAATTAGACATGTACGTATAATTTTTTGTAAAATGAACCATCTAAATTCAGTTATTTGTACACATCCTTTATTCTATGGAATTTCTTTATCAAAAAGAAATGTACATATATTTCTTATATTGGTTCAATGTTTAACTTTTAAATGTTAAAATATACTGAGATTTTATAGAAATGTTAAGAAAGTTGGTCGTTCATGAGACCAATTCAAATTTAATATATTGAAACGTAATAAATAAGTGTTTTATTAAAATTGGACATAAATATTTAAATTTTGATTTACACTTGTAAAATGAAAAAGCTAGAAAAACATGCCCTCAATTGTGAGGCAAACAAAATTATAGATTAGGCTAAGGGGTATTTCATGAAGCAAGACATTTGTTGGGTGAACAACCACACAAATTATAGTCTTGTTTCCACGTGTGAGAATGCCATAAAATCTAACTTTGAAATTCATTGTCTAGTAGTTATGTGTCGGCATTTATCCTATAATTTCCCATTTTCAAAACCTTAATCAAAATTAGTCAGATCCATTACCTCGCTCATGAGAGATCAGATGTAAGAATACTCGATCAAGAGATAGGAGTTGCAGCGACGGTGTTCAGATTAGGTGTATACTAAATTATATCGTTGTACTGAATGTATCAGAAAAGAACCATTATTGAAAAATCTAGGAATGGTACACCAAAAGATAACCAACTAATATCAATTTTCATATGGAATATGACTGGCTTTGTGGACATACTTTTAGTGTTTAGCAATTTTGCTGTCGTGAATCATGATAGCGATTATACAAATCTATAGTAAAACGGTTCTAAATCTATGAATCTATGATATTTTGACAGAAAAATCGACTCTAAGATAACATTTCATTGGCATTAGCTGGAAATTTTCCACTTAATATGGCTCGCGCTTTTCAAATCCAACCCAAATCAACTCAAATTGATTAACAAATTAAGTGTTACACGATCTGATTTGAAATTAGTGCTGTTGAAAAGTTAAAGTTTGACTCAATCCATCGAATAAATCACTATTAAAATTGTATGAGCCAATTTCTATAACCTTATCCTATCAATGATGAGATGCAATTTACATAACAAAAACATTTTCAGATAATACTACAAGTGTAACATGTTTGTCTAATCTATACACTTGGAATGAGTAAAGCAAGTAGATTCTTTGCTTGAAAGCAACAAAATAAATAAAAATCCCCATTCCCTCCAAGCTCCAATCAACAAGGCATTCAAAGATACCCTAGCCCAAATGCAACCTTCAACAATAAAAAAAATTGAACTAATATAATCAGTCCGTTATTTTATTTAATATTATTAAAATTATAATATCGTTCTTGAATATTGCTAGTATTTCACAATAAATATATTAAATAAAGAATTTTTTTTATAAACTCATTGCCGTATATTAAATTAAGAGTAAAATATCGAACGGCGTAAAACACTTTCGATGAAAAAACCATTAGAAATTAGAATTTATCAATCATATGAGTCATACAAAAAAGGAATCCCCACACTTTTATGACGTTATATATACACAGTCCATGAGATACCCATCAAATAGAAGTGAAGTACAAGCCAACAGCATCACTCTATTCCATCCCTCCCTCTCCAAGAACCAATCTTTAGCCATCAATGGCGTAAAGTAACGCCAAGAAATATCCTTGCGTGTGCGAAAACTTTGCAGAACAAGCAATTAGAGCAAAAACCAATCAATAAAGTTTGATTCTTTGGTGAAAGAGTGGGAAAGAAAGCCATATGAGTGTGGAAATCAGCAAACCTGGGAAAGCCTGGAGAGCTGACGTTGGAGGGATTGTTCGATTGCATCCATGAGATCACGGCGGCGCTGGTGTTTACGAGGATGACGGACTCTGCTTACCGGGTGGAAACCACGTCGCGCCTCGCCCAATGGCGGATCGACAACCTGGCTTCTTGCACTTACAGGAAGTCCGATCCTTTCAGAATCGGCAAGTGGAATTGGTGAGTCACTGAGCTCTTTTGATTGATTGAAGAATTGCTTTTTTGATATGGGATTATGATCAGTTCGAAAAGAAATGGAGAATAAATTCCCTGTTGAAAGTTGAAATGAAGGAGGTCTAGTTGTGTGAATATGAGGTTATGATCAGTTTGAAGATATGGGGAATAAAATCCTTGTTGAAAGCTGAAATGAATGAGGTCTAGTTGTGTGAATTTTGAGGTTTGATTTGATTTCACTGAATTTGAGCAAAAATAGTTCTATGTGTTAGTGGGATGTGATTTTGGTGAAGTGTAATGATGTTATGAACTTTGTTTTGTATTTGTGTGTGTTTCTGGTTACAGAGTTTGAAGAATATGAAATTGTTCTTGCTAGCATGTGCTGTTTTGTCCTGTTTTTGGTCTCAATAAGAATAGGTTAAGGGAACATTTTTAGCCATTGCTATCTTTAATTATGGTGTCTAGAACTTCTTAAAAGTTGCTATTTTCAAATTTTAGAAGTATGTGTGGTGAATGTTTATGAACTGATTCATGATGTCGGGATATTTGATCAAGCTATAGAACAAGAAATGCTCGGTTGGAGCTGATTCTGGATTGGAAAAATCCTTTCTGTTTATTGAGAAGTTTGAAAAAATTACTTCAAATGAGCAAGTGTGATGTTCTAGTGGCTAATTGTACTGATATCCTTCCCCTTTGTTGTTTTGTTTTCTCTTGATGGTGGTGAAGGCATTTAGCTTTAGAGAAGAGTAGGACATTGTTGATAAAGTTATACCCAGAGATATCAAACTTAACCAGGGAAAATCCCCCAGTTGCTTCCTTTATAATTAGAGTTGTTTCCTCGGTGGGAGATCGCAAGATCTTGGTTCATCCAGGTTAGTGGTTTTGATGATGCTAAATGCCATTGCCCCTAATTGACTAGTTTGAGTGATGTACATCAGTAACTTTCCTTGTTTCTGAAATGCAGAAGTCACAGACAAACAGCTCAAGAGCAACGACGATTTCGTTTGGGCTTTAGAGGTCCCATTGACAGGCAAATTCATCATCGACGTTGAGTTTCTTGATCTGAAATCAGGATCCCCGAACGTAATGTTCTGATCCATCTTAAATTGTAAATGTTGAAGAAAAAAAAAGATTGCATTTTTATCAATTTTGTTGTGCTTATGCAGGGCGGGGAAATTCGCTCTATCTGGTCCCAAGGACTAGAAAGGGAAGAATCAAATGCAACTGCTCTAGCCTCTCTTGGTAGAATGTTATCTGAAGGAATTCACACCGACATTGTGATCAATGCTTCTGATGGGAGAAGCCTAGGAGCACACCGAGCAGTTCTTGCTGCCAGGTCCCCGGTTTTCAGAAGCATGTTCTCCCACGACCTAAAGGAGAAGGAGCATTCCACCATAGACATTTCCGACATGTCTCTTGAAGCTTGCCAGACATTTCTGAGCTACATATACGGCAACATTCAGACCGAAGACTTCCTCACTCATAGGCTGGCCCTCATCAGGGCAGCTGACAAGTACGACGTCTCAGACCTCAAGGAAGCGTGCCACGAGAGCCTGTTAGAAGACATCGACACCAAGAATGTTCTGGAGAGGCTGCAAAGCGCCGCCCTTTATCAACTGCCAAAGCTGAAGAGCTGCTGCTTGAGATACCTTGTGAAGTTTGGTAAGGTCTATGATATGCGCGAGGAATTCGATGCATTCCTGCAATGTGGAGACAGGGATCTGATATCTGAGATCTTTAACGAAATCCTCGCTTCCTGGAAAGGCTTCTGAAATTGAAATTGAAGCCTAGAATTGGATTGATATTCTTTCATTGATTGCTAGATTGTTTGTGAATATATATATGTACAGAAACTGATTCCAGTCTTAAGCTGATTGATTATGTAATAGTATCTTACACAACAGATATCAGAAAGGTTCCCATTCATCAAATATATGTGTTTTCTCCTTACTTTCTTGATTATGATGTTCTGATTAAGTGTTACTGACCTTAATCAAAACAAAAACAGAAATGATTGGAGTTTGGGGTATGATTGATAGAGGGAACTGGATTTGTGGGAAAACATTTATAATATTTGTCTTTTGGTGAATTTAAAGGACAAATGTCAAATTATATGAGGTAACATATAATTTTTTTGTTGGAAAATTTATAATATTATTCAACTAAACATCAATTTCATTGTTGAAAATATATGTGAGAGGTGGTTGATGTTAGGCAATTCCCTTGCCTATATTCCAATAAGATTATAGTCTATTCATTCAATAACTACCATAAGCCAAGTGTTCACTTCCTTTGCTTAGTGATGAGGCTTGGTAGTTGGTTCAAATCACCCAATATATGGACCTTTTTTTTATCAAATACAATATTTATAAATATTTATTTATTGGATTGCTACATATTGGATACAATTGAAAAAACAATATTTTTAAGTCAAGTACATGAAATGAGGGGAATGGAATGGAATGGAATGCACCTCCAAAATAAAGTGCCTACCGACATCCTTTGTAATTCTCAAATTATGTTCTTTTAGTACTATATCAGTTCGGTTCAATACAGTTCATTTTAATAAAAAAATAATTTTATAAAATTTAGTTATATTAATTTTATTAATTTTCAGTCTTATTTAGTTCAACAAGAAATAAATTTAGTAGACTAGAGTCACGTATTGTTATAAATTTTAAGGCATACTGTATAACGAATTTCGCAAAGGGACTTATCCAGTCTGAATTATTTTATATATAAATCATTTGTATGATGTGTTACCTAATTTTTGGATTTCACTGGGCACATAACATCAATGGAAACAGCATCAATCAGAGGGAATATAAGAACATAAGTCAGTTTCTATGATCACATAGCATGAATCTTGCCAAATGTGATTTTTATACTATATTGAAACAATAATTTAATTACAATTTTATGAAAACAGCCTCTATTCTGATTGGATAGATTGATCTGAACTGAGCTGAAATGAGTGAAAATTCATGTATCGATAACTAAAACCAATAGCATAACTAAATTACTCAAATTTCATCAAATTTGTTTTTACTGAACTCGACTTGATTGATTTACAGAAAAACTCTAGAGAATGGGACTGAGTCTTATTCTTATGTAGTTTTTACATACAAAATGATAAAATTAGTGGTTACCTAATCTTGCTCAGTTTCATCAATCTTGAAGTCTTTCTGATCATCTTCTGGACTTGTGCTTAAGCAAGAGAGAAGGGCATTGAGGAAATTCCCTTTTATAGGGAGAAAAAGTAAAACCTAAACTGAAGAATATATATGGAATATTACTTGGATCTTCAATAAAATTCCAGCTTTTCAATAAAAAAAACCACAAAATATGTTCAATTGGCTGGACCCACCAATAAGCTCAAATTGTAGGTTTTCTTTAAGCTAATCCCAGAATCATGAGATTATTGTATGAACTTAGTGTATACATGTTTTACAAACATAATATTCAATAGAATAACACCACTGCAGTTCTCTGCAATGAAATAGGATACAAAGAAATCAGTTTGATTTCTACAAAAAGTTACAAATCTCGTCTTTCAGCCACCGAAAAGAAATCCAGCAGCTTGTTCTTCGTTACCCTCGAAGAGCTTCAGAGCCTGCACGACTTGTTCCCGCCCAAACCCAAGCTCAACCAGCTTCGAGACTTTAGCTTCAAAAGCTTGTTCCTGAGAACTCGCTGTAACAAATAAGAACGGAATATCAATTTTCTGACAAGATTATCGATTGCAGACTTGCAGTGAATATTATTAGTAGTAATTAGTATACCTGCAGAACCTCCTCTCGGAGAATTATTTCTCTCTTGAATGCCAGGCGACGCCTGGAGAGAAAAAAAAAAAAAAAAAAAAAAAGGCTGAATCATGAAAACAAAGAACTTGTACTAACAAAATGAAGAAATTCTGATGCAAAGTTGAGTCACGGCGATGCACATATGAAACACATAATTGTATGAGAGAGAAAACTCTTACTTGTGCCCCGGAACCTGAAGCAGCTTCCTTGGCATACTTCTCTTCATCCAAAAAGCGAGTAGGGATGTCTTTTTCTGGAGAAAAGATTGAGCATAGCATGAGTAAAAAGTAAAAACTATATCCCGATTCATCAGAAGTAAAATATGAAGATCAATCGTATCAGACCTTGTAAAAATGGCACGGCCACCTCTCCTCCACCAACTCTCAACACATTATCCTTCAGATCAATCATGCACTGTGTACACGGCAATACATCTTTTAGTGATCATGCTGTTTGGATGGATATCGTGAAAACAGAAACAGCTATAAGTACAGTTACCTGGTGCTTACGGAGCATGTCCAAGCCAAAAAGAAATTCCATGTTAGGCTGATCCAGTACCAAGAAGGAGCATGGGTAAAAATTGTTGCTAATCTGTCGATAGATTTGAAACCAACATCGTGTCAGAATCTAGAAAATGGCACCAACGAGAATGTTAATCTACATTATAAAAAAGTGTTTACTTTGATTGGAGCGACGTGTATCCTCCCAAGGATCTCTGATTGGCCAACACCATGAGCAATGCCCCGATAGCGTGTATCCATAAGTCTCAACAATCTGGAAAGGACAAGTTAGCAGAGTTAAAATCCATCGGAAAAACACAATATCAGTTATGTTTCACATATATAATTGTTCTCTATGAACAACACTCCCAAAGTCCAACCATATCATATGCTGACAAAAATGAATAGATATAACAGGCCTCGAGAACTGTAATGTTTCATGTTTTTGCATTATAATGTTTAAATAGAATCCTCGGCCCATAGCCCAAAAAGAGAAAATTGATAGAGTTGCTAACAAAATGACTTGCAAATGACAAAATACTATATCATCTGTGTCTCATACCCACAACGTTCTGCGCAGGTTTTAGATATAATTGTTGATTGAGCACCACTGTCAACGAATGCCTGAAACAAGAGAGTAAGATGAAAGAAGATTTTCTTATTTACTTTCCCATATAAGCAATATTTTAGAGACAAATAAAGGAATAATTCACTATTATGTTACTCCATATACCTTCAAAGGCACTCCATTAACTTCCATATCGACATAGAGCATAACCTTAAAAAGAGAGAAAAAGATTTCAATTCAGTGAACCAAATGGAGGTGTGGTTGAAAATACTATGTGCCACTAGTTCAATACATACCACCCTTGCAAAAGCTTCAGGATTGTGCTCCAAGGCAGCTTCCCAATTCTCATCTATACCTTTCTGGCGAATAGCAGCCTCAATTTTCCTTTGTGCTTCAGGATCGAATGGATCTGCATGATAGAGCGCCTGGGTTTTTTTTTTTTTTAAAAAAAAAGATAAACCCATCAGCTTTTCATTGATAGTAAAGGATAAAGTTTACAAGTTTATGTCTTTGGATCAGGATAAACTCCAAAAAACTTGAGTTAAAACGCTAACCATCTCCTCATCTTGTTTGCGCTGTAGTTCAGATCTTTGGCGATGACGAGCTCGCAATAACTCTTGCAACTTGTTGAGATCATTCCCAAGAAGGATTTGAGCTAATTCTGGATCATTCTGAAAATTCAAACAGACAGTATCTAATTACTGAAGAAAAAAAAACTAAGGTGCGTGGAAGTGTTAACAGTAACCTGGCTGACAAATGAGCAATGGAGAAAGAAACCAAACACCTTTACCTGAAAAAGGCGTGCCATAGTATCAGCATCGTTCCGGATATGTTGCTGGAATGCAGCCGGATTCGTAGCAGATCCATCAGGATTGAATCCCAACTCATGATTCGGTGTCCTGATACAGGGATTAACTCGTGATCATAAGCTAGTTTATATAACTAAAGTAGAGAATGATCCAAGAAAAATAAAGTGGAGGTCCTAAGCATCCCACCTGATAATTAGCTATAGCGAATTGAAACTTAAAGAATCGACACTTTACATTCATATCACACGCTTAAAAAAACTTACAGCATAGAGAGACTCATTCTAAATAAGGTCCAAAAAAACAAAAACTTGGTGGTCTCAAGTCCCCTAAGGTCAATTGAAATCAAAACATCTTAAAGGCCCAGCATAGCCAGCCAGTATTAAGTAAATCAGAACAGAAGGTTATGTTTAAATTCTTATATTAGACACATCACATTCGCTTTAGAAAATGTTAATTAGCAATGGTGATCCCCAGGTAAATAACTACAGAAAATATCAGAGAATGATTTTAAACAATGTCCAAGAAAAAATTGAGCGTGAATTATGATTTCGGTCTCCTACAATCAGTAATTATTAGGAAAGGTAAAAAAGACTCCAAGCAGCTCAAAAACTCTGAAAATATACATCTAGCATTTGAACAAATCAGAGAAGATGGTTAATTTAAATCCACAACATTAGACGTCTCAGATTGGTGATCACAAGCTAAACACCTACAGTTCCCATAATCCTAAGAATCAACAGTGAGGTCCAAAAAGATTAACTTTCACAAAGCAAGCATAAAACAAAGCTCAAGTTGAAAACTTTACGTATCCCACCTGGAAGCTAAGGTATTACATCATTCCACATTGATGATCACAAGCTAAATACAGCAAATAGCAAGATACTAGCACATGATTTATGCTTCCAAGTATCAATTAAATCAAAATCTCAATTTAAAGGCCCGGAAACAGACATAAGCAGCCAACAGCAAGCAAATAGGTGTGAAGGTTAAGTTCAAAGACCAAAACTTTGGACACTTCACATTGATAATCAAAGATAACAGCTCACATTGAATGTTATCCTAGAATATCTAACTTTATTAATGCATTGAACTCACACCTGGAAGCAGGCCGAGCATCAGCAGCAACCAACATCACCAAATCACCATCATTCACACCAATCCCACTCAGTTTCTCCGAATTCCGCATCTCCTTCCCATCATACAACAGCTGCTGCTGCTGCAGCGGCACCCTGGTCTGCAATTCACCAAACCAACTCAGTTCATACCCATCAAATCATCAAAAAAGCTAAATTTTGCAAGAGCCTAACCTCAACTTCCAACAGCGCTTTCAAGTTCTCCACCTGGAATCAAAAACTCAAACTTTAAATATGGAAAACGCAAATTAGAAATGAAATTGCTTGGAAATGGGAATGGGGCTTGCCGATTCGTCGCGGTCGACGTCAAGAGTGATGATTTGCTCGTCGGGGGTCATCACGGTGATCTGCATCTTCTTCTCCGGCGAGGTTTGGGGAAAACGATGATGATTTCGACGGATACGAGGGGTTTTGTATTTGGTTTTTTAATAAAAAAACTAAAATACTTTTCTTTCGTTATAAGTCACCTTTGAGTCTTCTTTGAACAAGATTGAATATTATCTTGTGTAATTTAATGTAACAACATTTTGTAAAGGATTGAGTATGTCACACTTAAATTGAGAATTTTTTTTTTTTTTTGGGACTTATGATCAAGTCTCCTACAATCTAAAGATTTATTTAAATCAATATGATACTTAGTGTTTGTTTGACTGGACTTATTTCTTACTATTCTGATCTGAATTAAATTGAATTGAACTTAACTTAAGTGAAATTAATGTATTGAAAATAGAATCATTATGTTCAAATTTACCTAAATTTGATCAAATGATATTTTGCTGAACTGAAATGAACTGAATTGATTGGAATTGAACTGAACGGTTTTACTTATAAGGTCCAGCAAACAGGGCCGGTTGCGTAATTTTTTTCTTAGATTTTAGTATAATATTACGTAACGTGTTATGTGTTTCCGAATTTTCATGAACGACTACGTTTTTTGCTTTCATGCGAGCATGAATTCTGACTGGTCTAGTTTTTCCAGGTTTTTTTGGAGTGATTATTTTAAGTCAAAATCATCCAAATGGACGAGAGAATTCTGACTGCAGGTATGAAGTTGAAATGAAGTTGTTTCTATAAAACACATGATTATCTGTAATATTGTAATAGTACGTTACGGTTATAGTAAGATCTTCTAGCTGATTCCTAATTAGATTATCAGAGGTTCAAGTTCCAGCCGATTTCTTAATGTGTTGTTAATTAAAGACCAAATATTTTTATTATTCACAAATGTGTCTCCTTTATCATTCCCTTCCTCTGAATGTTTTTCATAATTTTGTTTTATAAAAAACAAAGGAATCTGTTGAATTAATACATGGTACCCAAAAGGCATAAACCCCTAAAATATAATATATTTACTAAATTTATATATATATATATATATTATAACAATTTTTTAGTAGACATCCGTCCATCGGCACGTTAATAATACTAGTCAGTATTTATTAGAAAAAATTCTTAGAAAGTTATGAATTCAAAATACTACTACATTCATCTATAGGGATGAACATGAACATCCATATTTATCAGTGAGTTTTTTAAAAAAATCCACACATCAAACATCATCTCATCATAGATAAATTAAATTTAATCACATATTTTCCACAATGACATCAGCTTATGTTCTACTACTTCTAACTGTATATAGTCTTCCATTTCAGAATCTTCCACATGGAGTTGCATATGGTGATGATGGAGGTGATGAGAAGAAGATCAAGCAAGGTAAGAAGCTCAAGATGAAGACGAAGACAACTGCTAAGAAGAAGTCAAGTTCATCCTCAAGGGGGAGGAGTTCTATAACTTATGGGTTTGATGGGTTGTTACTTGTCAGGGTTTGGGGTGAAATGATTTGTTTGTACATCACTGTCTAAGCCGCAGACGCATGTAAGGTAGAATCCTCCCGACTGCCCAAAACAAGAACATGTTCATAGCCGCAGGGGGTACTCAAACAGCGTACACCGGCATTTTGGAAGCCTTCCTCCACTCTAAACACATAGTGAGATCCTAGGCTATGTTCGACTACGGGACTAGATTATGATAGATTAGGTTAGGGTAGATTTCATGTGCTATGCTAGGTCATTTTAATGTAATTTATTGGTTACCGACTTAAACAGTATACGACATAATGAGTGTACCGTTATAATTTTCGCTACTGATTTTTTAAAAATGCGTGAAATTGATTCACACCGACATATGATACAACATATAGTATTTCCTGATACTTAGTTGACAGACGACGTACACCGACATATAATGATTTGCAATATCCAGTTGATATATCGGTGTAAAACCGACGTACATCAACAGGTGATATATTATATGGTACTGAGTTATATTAGTTGATACTACTTTTTAAATGTGTAACATCGACGTACACTGACATACTATACATAAGCTATAATATATGGCACCGAGTTATATCAGGTGATATTACTCTTTAAATGTGCAAAATCGACGTACACTGACATACTATACATAAACTATAATATGGTACTGAGTTATATCAGGTGATATTACTCTTTAAATGTGCAAAACCGACGTACACCGACATACTATACATAAGCTATAATACATGGTACTGAGTTATATCAGGTGATATTACTCTTTAAATGTGCAAAATCGACGTACACCAACATGCTATACATAAGCTAAAATATATGGTACTAAGTTATATCAGGTGATATTACTCTTTAAATGTGCAAAATCGACGTACACCAACATGCTATACATAAGCTAAAATATATGGTACTAAGTTATATCAGGTGATATTACTCTTTAAATGTGCAAAATCGACGTACACCAACATGCTATACATAAGCTAAAATATATGGTACTAAGTTATATCAGGTGATATTACTCTTTAAATGTGCAAAATCGACGTACACCGACGTACTATACATAAGCTATAATATATGGTACCGAGTTATATCAGGTGATATTATTCTCTAAATGTGCAAAATCGACGCACACCGACGTACTGTACAATACACTGCATTTCCTATTATGAATGAATTGGCCATCATCAATCAAAAATTTGTCCAAGACTCCAACTTTAAATATGGATGGAGTACATGCCACACCTGTTCATTTTAAAAAAACTTCTTCTAGTTTGGTCTCCCAAAAGTCCCATCAATTTCCCCCAAAAAGGTTAAAAATTGCAGCCAAAAAATAAATATAGAAAAACCCCTCCTTTTCTCTTCCAACTTCTTCTTCTTCTACTGCTTTTGGATCTCACTCTCTCATACGATCAATCCCCAATTAGATTAGGGCACAAAATCGTGTTAGATCTTAGGGGTTTTTCTGGGTTTTTCTCGATTTGGTGAATTTAGGGCTCAGAATTGGATTGAGTTGATTCATCATGGCTTCCCCTGGCAATCCAAATCAACCAGGTGGAGGACCATTTGATATGAACAAATTCTTCACGCCGCCGTCCGGAGCATCATCAAACCCTAGCTCCGGTGGTGTTTCTTCCGCAACTCCTTCTCCAGCGCAAAACCCTAACTTTGTCTCCTATCCGCCGCCCACCGGAGCGCCGGCCGGTGGACCGTACTCGTACCCGCTGCAACCTTCTCATTACCACCACCAGCCGCCGCCTCCGCCGCCGCAGTTCCACCACAACCACCACCTCGCGCCACCAGATCCTTCAGCGCAGTACCCGAGCAACGTGCACCAGCAGAGGTCAATGTCTTTCCCTACGCCGCCGCTCCAGCCGCCGCTTTCCGGGCCTCTCCACCACCAGTTCCAGAATCCGCAGATTCCAGTCAGTAGCAATGCTAACACTACAGCTGGTGGGGCTAGGCTGATGGCGTTGCTGAGTGGACCGCAGCCTCTGCAGGGCGATTCATCACAGCAGCCTGCTGTTTCAGTGGCTCCAATTCAGCCCACGGTTTCTGGAGGATCTGATTTTTCAGCGTCGCAGAATTTGGCACTTCTGAATTCTGCCCCCAATATGGGATTTCCACTTCCTGGACCGATGAGGATGCCCAGTAGCAAGCTGCCAAAAGGTCGCCATTTGATTGGAGACAATGTGTTGTATGACATAGATGTTAGGCACCCTGGTGAAGTGCAGCCTCAGTTGGAGGTTACTCCCATTACCAAATATATTTCGGACCCTGGCCTTGTTCTAGGGAGGCAAATTGCAGTGAACAAGACTTATATCTGCTATGGATTGAAGCTGGGAGCCATTCGGGTTCTCAACATCAATACAGCGTTGAGGTCGCTGCTCAAAGGCCTTGCTCAGGTAATATTGCAAGCTCCTAGACTAATGAATCTCTTAATAAGTGCATTCATTTGTGGCTAGACTACTATATATGGGTATATGAATCTGTCTGTACAGGTTACTGTTTGCATTTTTAAATTGCTATATACAGATGTTTAAATGCATTTTTAACTGTTATATACAGATCACTATATCTACTATACTTATGTCATAGATTAGTGCTTCTGTTACGTTGAACAAGGATGTTATTACGATTCTGATTAATGTACCTATGCCGCAGAGGGTTACCGATATGGCTTTTTTCGCTGAAGATGTTCATCTGTTGGCCAGTGCCAGTGTAGATGGGCGTGTTTACGTTTGGAAAATTGCTGAAGGTCCAGATGAGGAAGAAAAGCCCCAAATCAATGGAAAGATTGTCATTGCTGTACAGTTTACTGGAGATGGTGAATCTGTTCATCCACGTGTTTGTTGGCATTGTCATAAGCAGGTATAAGTCCTTTATTAATATCATAATGACTTATTTTGTAAGTTTATGTTTTTTCTCTCTTGTACTTAATCATATTGTTCTGATGCTCTAGGAGGTACTTGTGGTGGGCATTGGTAGGCAAGTCCTGAAGATTGATACAACGAAGGTAGGGAAAGGCGAAAGTTACTCAACTGAAGAACCATTGAGATGCCCAGTTGATAAGCTGATTGATGGTATTCAGCTCGTTGGAACCCATGATGGGGAGATAACCGATCTCTCCATGTGCCAGTGGATGACAACTCGATTGGTATCTGCTTCTGCTGATGGCACGGTTAGTGGCAATGCTGTTCTAATGTAGCTGTTCATTTTTCCTATTGTTCCATCACCACTATAATCCATCACCACTTTATGTAGCATGGTTATTGACAATGCTATTCTCATTACATTGTTTTGAGAAAACAAACACATTCATATTGGCTCAGCTACGTGTTCATTTGTCAACAACCTCTATCCATCTGCTTGTTTGCTGTAGTTAAGTATGGTTAATGCCAATTAAAGGAACTATTAGGACTTGGATGAATATAAATTTCTTAGAAGACTTTGATCCCTTCTCAGTATGCCACTCAATCTATTTTTGTGTTATAACCTTTACGTATTTGACAACAAAGATCTAGTACACAGTGTGATAGAGGGTGACTTGGGAAAAATCTTTGCTTTGTATTTGAAGTATATAGGAAATGTTATGCAAATTGAGTTCAAAACCACAAAAGCAAAGAATCCTACTGTGTTATTTACCCCTGTTGGGAATCCTGTGTTGTTAAGTTAACACTTGTTGCTTCTCTTAATATCTTGTTCATTGCATAATTAACAGATTAAGATTTGGGAAGATCGCAAGATGCTGCCTATAGCTGTGCTGAGGCCACATGATGGTCACCCTGTTAGCTCTGTTACATTCATTGCAGCCCCAAATCGCCCAGATCATATTATACTTATCACGGGGGTATGCTACTTTTACTCCTCAATATTTTCAACGTTGCTGTATTCATCAGTATTTTTTGGCTGACTTCTTATCTATTACGTTTGACAATCCCTGATTAATATATAATTTAAACAGGGTCCTTTGAATAAAGAAGTGAAGATATGGGCATCAGCAAGTGAAGAGGGCTGGTTGCTTCCTAGCGATTCTGAACACTGGATTTGCAAGCAGAAGTTGGAGTTGAGGAGTTCCACTGAAGCTCGCGCTGAAGAATCATTCTTTAATCAAGTCGTGGCATTGCCTCAAGCTGGTCTGCTGTTGCTAGCAAATGCTAAAAAAAATGCCATCTATGCTGTGCATTTAGATTTTGGAAGCAATCCAGCATCAACAAGGATGGATTATATAGCGGAGTTTACTGTGACTATGCCGATTTTGAGTTTTACGGGGACTAGCGATCTGCTACCCCATGGAGAACAAATTGTTCAGGTGTACTGTGTGCAAACTCAGGCTATTCAGCAATATGCCTTGGACTTATCCCAGTGTTTACCTCCACCAATGGAGAATGATAAGTCGGACTCTATTCCAGCTCGTGATGCAGTCAACTATGATGGTCTCGCTTCAGAGGCGTTCGAAAATAGAGTATTCGAACATAGAGCAACAGAATTTCCAGTATCGGTTTCTGCACCCAAAGTTTCCCAGCGTGATATTGTCTCTGATAATGCTGCTGCAGTGACGCCTAAAGTGAGTACTGGTTTTACTGAAACAGTAGCTTCCAAGGACTATAAAGCTCCAGGTTCTGAAAGCAAAACAACATCTTTGCCACCAATAACTGCTAATGTGGACATGTCTTCTATTCCACCACCCCCGCTCCCTTTAAGTCCTAGATTGTCTCGGAATCTCTCTGGCCTGAGAAGTCCCCTCAAAAGCTTGGATCCTCCTGGATCCTCTCTAAGTGATCGGGGAGATCCGAAAGTTATTGAGTATTCAGTTGACAGGCAAATAGATGCTATACATTCAACCTTGTCTGATGTTCCACCCCAGGATGATGAATCAAGAAATGATGATATATCCCCTAGTCTCAATCATCCTGTTCAGTTCAAGCACCCAACACACCTTGTGACACCTTCTGAGATTTTGATGGCCACCACATCATCTGAAATCAACCATATTACTGAACAAAAAAGTGAGAGTGATCTGAATGTCCAGGATGTGAACACTGATTCAAGAAATTTGGAAGTGGAGGTCAAGGTTTTGGGTGAAACTAAGTTTGGTCAGAATAGTGATGTTGGTTCTCATGAAGACCTTCACAATTTTGTACCTGAGAACAAGGAAAAATCATTTTACTCTCAAGCCTCTGATCTTGGAATAGAAATGGCCCGAGAATCTCATGCTCTGTCTCCTGAAACTTACATTATGGAGGAATCCAGACAATTTGATGGAACTAGTAGCGTTGCGGAGTCCCCGAGGCAACCTTCAAACACTGAGCAAGAAGTGCATGAATCTTCAAAAGATATTCCAACCAAGGTGGTTGACTCGGGTATGCCAACTGTTCAGCAGACGCCAACATCAAATTCTAAATCAAAAAAGCAGAAAGGAAAGAATAATCAAGGACCAGGCCCAGCTTCTCCATCACCCTTCAATTCAACAGATTCTTCGATTGAAGTTGGTGGTTGCTCAAGTATCCCCTCTTTGGATTCTGTATCTTCTCAGATTCTGGCCATGCAAGAGTCAATCAATCAGGTCATTGCCTTTTCTTACTATCTTCCCCTATTCCATGCTTCTAATTTAATTGCTTGTTTTTAAATAGTTATTCCACGACTTGGTTATAATGTTTATCTAAGTTTGTCATTTATTTATTGCAGCTCATGAGTGTGCAGAAAGACATGCAAAAGCAAATGAATACGATGGTTACTGTACCAGTGACAAAAGAAGTCAAAAAGCTCGAGACAGCTTTGGGAAAACACACAGAGAAATCTGTCAAGGCGAATTCAGATGCTTTGTGGGCTCGGTTTCAAGAAGAGCAGGCGAAACAAGAAAAGTCGTCCCGCGAACGCACTCAACAAACGGTTAATTTAATCAATAATGGTCTGAACAAGGATCTGCCAGCTATGGTTGAGAAGGTTGTAAAAAAAGAATTAGGCTCTGTAAGTCAAGCTTTGACACGCACAATTGCTCCTACAATTGAGAAGGCAGTCTCTACTGCTATTACAGAAGCCTTTCAGGTTCGTTTTCCATGGTTCTATAGCCTTTTCTTGGATGTGGTTTTATAGTAAGCTAACAGGGTTCACATGAATGCAGAAGGGAGTTGCTGATAAAGCAGTCAATCAACTGGAGAAATCAATTAACGCTAAACTAGAACCTACAGTTGCTCGGCAAATTCAAATTCAATTTCAGACATCTGGAAGGCAAGCACTACAAGTAAGTTTAAGTTTAAAAGTGATACTCCATGGTTCTTTTTTATTTTGCAAAGGTCTGTATTCTCTGCTCTACTACTGAGTGGGAGAGTTATTCTCTACTTTTGAGTGGCGTCTGCATGGTTCTAGTTGAATTTCTGTAGATGAGCCATTATACAACTAGTCTGTAAACGCGTAGGAATGAGAAAGAAGTGTGCATGTCAAAGTCGTGTTTGATTTGGACCAACCATCTTTGCTGTCCAAGAAGCCCCTCAGTTTAGCAGTCTCTTTATGGTTTCTCATGTCGTTCTGTCCAGTGGATAAATCTCTCATTTTTGTCTAGGAAACCCTGAAAGCTTGCTTGGAATCTTCAGTCATCCCTGCTTTCGAGATGGCGTGCAGGTCAATGTTTGAACAAATTGATGCAACCCTCCAGAAGGGACTCTCTGAACATGCAACTACATCCTTGCAACAAGTTGAACCTTTGGCAAATGCTTTGAGGGTACGCTTGTGTGCCAACTTAGATAGTTCAATCCGTTGACTTTTCTCTTTTGCGTTGGAGCTGATTTACATTTTTCCATGTAATCTTTTCAGGATACAATCACTTCAGCCTCATCAATGACTCAAAGCCTAAGTAGTGAGCTGGGCCAGCTGGCTGATGGGCACAGAAAGCTCTTAGCTGTTGCTGTCGCAGGAGCAAACTCAAAGTCAGCCAATCCCCTTGCCAGTCAACTGACAAATGGCCCTTTGGCTGGTCTACATGAAAAGGTTTGATCCTCTTCCTCACTAAGTCACAACTAGTTCAAGCGCAATCTTTTCCACGTTCTTCACTGATTTTCCTAAGATGCTTTTCTCACCATATGACCTTGGCTTAACAGCTTGAGGCACCCGTTGATCCCACGAAAGAGCTCTCAAGATTAGTAGCAGAGCGGAAGTATGAGGAAGCTTTCAATACAGCTCTTCAGAGAAGCGATGTATCTATAGTCTCATGGCTGTGCACCCAGGTATTCCATTCGTCTACAACACTCAGTAAACATATTAGATATCAAATTTAGAGTCTTGTTAACTTTTCCGACCCCTTCTATGTAGGTTGATTTGCCTGGAATTTTGATGATGACACCTCTGCCACTAAGCCAAGGAGTTCTGCTCTCGCTTTTGCAGCAGATTTCCTGCGACATCAGCCAGGATACGATGAGGAAGCTAGGGTGGATGAGGGAGGTTCTTGGAGCCATAATCCCGACTGACCAAATGATTGCAGTTCATGTCCGTCCAATCTTCGATCAGGTGTATCAGATACTGAACCATCATCGAAGCCTCCCGACCACCTCTGCTGCAGAGCAGAACAGCATCCGTCTCCTCTTGCACGTGATAAACTCCATGATGATGGGCGTTAAATGATCGACATCTTCTTAAGTTTTGCCGTAATATTTGCTCAAAAAACAAAAGTTGTACAAAGTTGTAGGCTTGGTATGGGGAACTAGAGTTGTGCAGAGCTAAAACTACACTGCTTTCTCTTCGATTTTTCTGCTGCTTTTCTTTGTAGTAATGGTTCTTTCAAGTCATGGTTAGCAAATTGGGTGGTTCTGAGTTTTCTCTGTAAAACTGAACTGGATTTATAATATTCTCATCTTAAAGTTCGAAGTAATCAGCTTGTATTTTTTTTGTGCTTTTTAACTTTTCTGAATCTGAATTCGGTGATTTTAATTATCTAATACAAACTGAATTGGACTTTTCATTGTGAATTCAACTGGTCAAAGAAATTATTGTTGTTTTTCACCTAATTTTTCTTTTGGAATGTATGAATAATCAGAAAAGAACATTCTATAAAGATAGATGACAAAGAACAAATTTTCAACATTTAAATAATTGTTTTTTTTCACCTTTCAAGTGTCTAAAAGAACAAATTTTCAACATTTAAATAATTTTTCTTCCTAAACGTCGGAATAATCAAAAGAACGTTCTATTAAAATTGGTTTAGAATGATCGGCTCAAAAACAATGTTCCAAAGGGCGGTCAAAAACAAGGAGACAGAATTACAGCGGTGAATATTAAAAAAAGAAGCAAACCGAGATGGTGCTCCCGGTTTGAGGTCACTATCTATTTAACTATTCGACTAGACTGCCTAACTATAATAACCTTGAAATCGACCTCATAAATAATTTAATATATTATTAACTGTATGTAACTGGTTAGAATTTTGCAATATCATCTTTTACCAGATCGGATTGATAGTTACCTATTCCTTTGACTAATTAAATTGCATAAATTTGTTTTGTTTTTCAAAATAAAAACAAATATCAAGACTCTGGAAAACGTGAGAAAGATTTGATAAAAACGATTATAGCATTTATTAATCTGATATCAAGACGAATAGACGATTGTAGTATTTATCTATCTGATCGTATTATGAGATTGTAATTTGTCTATCTGATCGGTAAAATATATTAAAATAAGGAGAATCTAATATATTAAAATTAGGAGAGTCTAATATATTACCCTGCCTTCGTGATAAAAAAGATATTATCTTGCAATGTTAATAGCTTCTATCAAAAGATCTTTATTATTTGTATTTAGAATGATTTAACATTTTTTAATTCGATAACAAAGGTTAAAGTGAGCTAAATTTTGGAGAAAGTAACAAAATTTGAGGTAAATTTTGCACCAAAAACGATTTTACTAGTTTCATTACTTTTACCCTTGGGTAAAATCCATTCATATCATTCAAATTTACATTATGTAAGCTGGTAAATTCTAAGAACATGATATTAATCCATCTCATTAAATTTAAACAGTTAAATTCTAAAGAACATTCATATCATTCAAAGGAAGATTTTCATTAAGCAAAATATATACTCCAAATCCTTCATCAACATTCATATAGATGAGGAAAAAAACACTTCCAACAAGAAGAAATCTACAACAATGGGATTACATCACTAAGTATATCCCACTCCGGTTCGACCGCCCGGTCTAATCATCTAAACTACGCCGTTTCACGCCCAGATCACCAGCACTGATCCGTTTCCCATCTGCGGGTCGTGGTGTAGAACCCGGACCCGCCGTTACTCTGAATAGCCGGCGATCGACGGCCACCGACGCCGCCCATTCGCAGCTTCAAGTCGTAAACCTCCCTGGAGGACGGATCGGAGAGCGTGGAGTAGGCCTTGCGGATCTCGATGAAATCGCAGCCGTCGAACGACTCTTCAGGGTGATGCTTCGCCGCTGCGGCGACGTCCGGGTGGTAAATCTTCGCGAGATTACGGTACGCCGACTTGATCTCCGACAAGGAGGCGTTTCTGTTGACTCTAAGCACCTCGTAGAAGTTCGCCGGCTTTCTCTGAGTCTCAATCGCAGCCGGTGGCGCCTCCGCCACCGACGCCCTAATCGAATTCGACTTCGCCGACTTCATCCTCAGGGAAGAAGGAGCGGAGGAGAAGGGGATTCTGGAGTCCTGGAAGGGGGCGGTGTTGCAGATGAAGGATGAGGGGCCGGCGGGGCGGATTACTGTTCCGATCATGGTGAATTTTTGCAGTGTGTTTTAGTGTGTGAGAGAGAATAAGAGGATGAGAGAGAATAAGATTGGATTGATATGAAATTTGGGGAGGATTTGGGGATTTATACAGAAGGGATTGAGAAGGAATCTGGGGGCGGTGGGGCCGGTTTGGTGATATGTGGGCGCCGGGGGTTTGGTGGGGCCCAGTCTAATCAGCTATACAAGGAAAGGATATTATCTGCGGGCTTGCTTCCCGCGTGTTTCTAGAAGGATTAATAAGTTTTTTGAGAGTTTTTCATTATTATTAATAATGATGATAATTATCAGAGACTTTTTTGTTTATGAGATGAATTGAAATTTAATTTCATATGATGTATTTTGCCAACATTTATTTGATTATATTATTTTTGAAAGGATTTTTTAACAACATATATGATTTGGGTCACAATATAAATTCAACCAATTCAATTTAATGTATATTTAAATCGCTGTAATCTATAAAAATTTTGATGTATCTAATTCATTGTATCTATTGTTATATTATTGTAATCTTTCCAACCCAATTTTGAAAGGATTTTTAGACAAATTTATAATTTTGGTCTCAATAAATAATGTAATTTTGTCTAAATTTAATCAATTAATTTAAAATATAGTTGAATTGCTCTGTTAGAATAGATGATATTGATTAATCTAGATTCAATGTATAGTCTAAATTAACCAATATCTTATATTCTAACACGCTCTAATCTATTTCAAATCGCTATAACTCATTGTAATCTACCATTATATTAAAAATATTTCCAATTCAATATATTTTATCAATGAGAATATAGTACTTAACTCCTAATTTTTTAGACATAATCTTCATAATTTATTTGAATTTTTAAAGTTGAAGCTTAATATAATTTGATAAGATGGTACTAGCCAAACTATTACTTATTTCATTTTAACGTTTATAACAAATTATTACTAGAAGTGAAAATATACTCAAATTAGATAACGTCAGCGTCTATCTTAAAATCCGACGCTCAAACATAAATTACTGTTTTCCAACAAGATTTTTTAAAATTTATATAACAATTTTTAGTCATTTAATCTACTTTAAAATAATTTCCGGATCAAAATAATTGTTTATAAAAGCCTTCATTTTAAAATTAATGGAATATGAAAATTGATGGGCACAAATTATAAGTGATGACGTGTCGAAAGTTAGGGAGAAGAAAATAGGCGCGGGAGAATATGGTGCCCATGTGACATTGCTTCTAGATTAACTGTTGTTGAACTGGGACCCACCGACTTCCCAAAAACACCGACGTGCTACTCTTTTTTCTTCTCTACGATTCGTAAACTCAGTTTCGGCCTCCAGTTTTTATTTTTATTTTTTCCTCTCTACAAAAAATCATTCTAACATTTATTATAATTTCTCATATTATTATCATAAGCGTACACGTAAGCATGATTGAATTAGAGCACATACGTAAATAAGGAATTGAATTTTAATATATATGATATTTAAATTGAATATATATCATTATAACATTCTGTAAAATCGTTTGACATAAACAACGCCGGCATTTTCAATCTTTCAAAAATTCAATCACGCTATGCTAACTAGAAAATGTGTCCATAAATTTTGATCACTCGACTCTTAATCCATGCATGAACACCTCGTAAAAAAATTGATGGCTCTTCAACTTTTCAGACAAGGCTAATAAATTGAAGGGCATCGCAACAAGCGTGACTTCCTCCTGAAGTTCAAATTAAAAGTCAACTCGAAAGTAATTCAAACAGCCATCGCCTCCGTAGTTAGAGGATTAATAGTCACTTCTCACTTCTCGACTCACGCTAGTCCTGTATCAAATTCCTAAGAAACGACATGTTCTCACACACGAAATTGGTTATTCTTATCATCAGAAGAACTTATAATAAGACTGACTACAAATAGAATAAGTTGAGTGAATTTAGACTAATATAGACAGCTTTCTTAAACTAATTTACATATAAGCCACATGATAATTTTTAAATTGCCATGTAAACTAACACAAAAAGTTTCTCTTTCATAGCATATTGAATAGTATTTTAATTTTAAACTAAATAAATAGATCGAATAATTGTACTAGAAGATATTAGTGTCACACAATTGGGACCTCATAACAATAAAATATTCACCACGGCACTACAATTTGTTAGGATCTTTCTACGGATTAAGGACCCATATACTACTTGCATTCTAGAAGAAAAAAACCACTCGTAAATATACAAATTTTAGAATTATGTTATGCAAATAGGAGAGTACTAGGCTATCAAACTATTATTTAATTGTATATAAGTGGTTATAACAAAATGAGAAGTTTGTAAGGTTTATGATTCATCATATTCCTTTCTGATTTAAATGATTTAGGAGAAATTCGAGTCAAAATAATAGTATTACTTTTTCATGACGTATACCTATTGAATTCGACTTGTAAAATATACGGGTTGGAGTTCATTTGTTCTTATAGTCTGTTGTAGTAGGACATGCTAACACGTGTCCTGAATTTGTTATAATACTCCGAATAGTCTTTTACTGAACTCAAGGGGAGAATCGAATAATGTTTAATGAGATTGATACTGTTGGTATATGTCTTGAATGCCGTAATAACCGCTACTGCGAGTTAGCACGAGGGTCTCGCTGCCCGGTTAGCGAGTCGGGGGTCCAGGGGGCGGAGCGCACCCTGGCCTTGGGGGTCCGGGGGCGACTCCGTCCCCGCCCCAACGGTACGGGTTACCTCTTTAATGAAGTGTTGGTGAATTGGGCCGAAAGTGTGTTTTCGGGCCCAATACCTAGGGTTTAGTGAAAGAGGGTCTATAAGACTCTTTCACTTGCCGCAACCTAGTTAGTACTATTTTTTGGATATTACACGATAGGAACATTGTAATCTGGGTACTTATCTAATACAATCCGTCTCCTACCCGTGGATGTAGCCAATCATTGGTGAACCACGTAAATCTCTGTGTTTCTTGTTTTTCTTTTACGTTTAGTTTGCTGTTTTCTCATATTCTGCACAACAGATACAAAATTGAAATTTGAGGATTAGATTTAATATTATAACTGAGTTGTGTCTGGTTAGTACCTCAGGATAATTGATTATGTGTCAAAAGAAATAGTTTAACAAAATGGCACCGACATAACAAAAAATTGAGAGGAAATAGATAACCCCTCGATTCTATTTTGTGTTGTCACACCTTCATCACTTTGATCAATTCTTTCTAGATTATTTTTTTGAGAAATTCTCTAGTTTAAGCAAATTTGCATAATTACTCTTTTCTTTTAACAGAAACCACAAAAAAAAAAATCAAATAAATACGACTGATATTTTCTGCGTTGGGACAAAGTTACTTTGAGGACGAGTGGCGCATGTAGGGAAGGTCTTCTAGAAGGGATTAAACGACAATAATGCAGGCTTTAACCTCTCACAATTATGTGGAGTGGAGTATGATTGTGGAAAAGTCAAGGGGTCTATTTTTAGATTACTTTGTATTCCGTTTTACTTTCTCTTTCGATTTTTGGCACTATACAACATCTCTTGTGGCACTACTTCCGTCTCAGTTTAAACTGCAATGTTCGATTTTATTAAAATTTAGGAAACCGTTTAGGAATGACAAAATGTTCGAAAAGAATGTTGCATGCAGTGGCGGAACCAGGAAATTATTTTATCGTAGGTTCAGTGGTTTGACTGCGGTGGCTGGAGGCCGGAAAGACTCGTCGGAGGTCGGAAAGTCCCAACTTTTACCGGAAAACAGTAATATAGACTTTGTTTCGAATTTTAAGGCAGGTCGAGGCCAACCCACGTCTCCAAGTGGTTCCGCCACTGGTTGCAACCAGCAATTTGATTCGAATAGTTTGTCGTTGTGAACCAGTAACGGAACCAAATCAGAATTCATGGAGTTGTTGAATAATTATGTTTTGACACATCGATAACAGTTGCTCTCCATTACAACTCCACTGTACTATCGACTGAGTTACAATAAATTAATCATTTAACCCTAAAAGTTTGGGGTTGCCGCCGGCAACCCCTGATTTCGCCCTTAATGTGAATCATAACAATTCTGATCTCTAAAAGCTCGCAAGGGACTTGCTATATGACTCTTATATAGTTTAAATTTAGTTCTTAAGTACCGACTCACAATTAACCGCACATTCAATCTCATTTCTTGACATTTTTAATCTCTAATATATATCATGGAGAAGATCTCGTTAGACAAATTTATATAACATATAATATTTTTTTTGTGATTTTATGTAAATATTTTTGATAATAGTTAAATTAGAAAGACTTATATTGTTGCCCTTGGGACCTATATGGTTTTCTAGAAACATAAGGTACCTTTAAATTAAGATCCAAAAGAACAAATAAGTTATAGTGGAGTATGAAAGGGATCCCTTTACATAAAGGTTGAGCATGAACTTATTTAAGTCAATGTTTATTTAATTTAATAAACATCCATTAGTAAAATTGTGGCAGGTTTATTATAATTGGCCGAATACAATTTATGTTGCAATACATTAATCTGAAAATATTTTTCAATATTTATTCTTGCAAAATATGTATTTTAGAAAGACAAATAGAATCCCTTCATGTTCATACATATATAAATTTTAAAATGTTATTGGGCAATTTCAATACGTCTTATTTTCTATTTTAAATACATTTAATTAATTAGTCTAGATTTTATTAGGTCAGTGTCCAAGTTTTTAATAATTCATAATTGTTAATAACGATGGCGATAGCATAACTGAAAACTACAGACTGGAAAAAGAATTGGTAGATTAATTTATACGTTCTGTTTCGTACTTAATCGTATGTCCTCATCGAAGTTAGGTTTCGAAAACAAATAAAATTAACCAATTCTGATACCTTACATACACGATTGTGTATTGTATATATTAAATTTTAAAATTGTTGCTATACGCAACCCGATATTTTACTCATATAGTCTATGAATTTACGAATATATTCTCGCTCATTAGGTTTATTGGGAAATTTAGCAATATTAAGGAGCAGTATAGGAAGGCCACCGTTAGGTGTACGGACAATTAGATTTTCCAGGGCTGGAAAAGACAAAATTACCCTTCGTTATTACACTTTGACCTAAACCTGCATCAGCAAATTAGGAGCATTTCAAGTCAATTTCAGACCTGCAAAATTAAAATGTCCCCGCACCTAAAATCCTCGTATTACAATTACAACGGTATTTTTGGATTATACTATGTAAAATGCTGGACTGTGTATAACACTTCTAAGCTTAATCATTAATGACGGGTGTATTTATGAATTCTCGACCCTATCATATATGATCAGATAGAGAACTATTACAACACTTAGACACACGATATTTTGCAAAGATCTAAATAATTGCGTTCAAGATAAACTAGTATCACAACTCGTTGAATATTTAGAGATTACATAATCAGATTTATTCAGTTACTAGTAGCTATATAAAAAACATTTTTCTGAAATGTGACGCCATCATTTATTTTGTTTTTCAGTAATAGATCCTGTATCTATTTTTAATTTTGAAAAATAATGAAATAAATTGATATTGACACTATTGTAATAGCCATCTTCTAGTAGGATAAAAAATCCACCTCATCATAAAAATATAAAATTAGGAGTAATACTTTTCATAGCAGAATTATCAATTTGCTACAAAGTCTTCCACAATTTCGTTAGCGATTGAAAATGACATTTGAATGTTATGGCCATTTATAAAAGTCGATGTCTCCTTCTTCTTGTTCTTATCTAATAATTTGTTGCTATTTTTGAGCTAATCTTGTTTTGATTCCAACTAGGGTTTCATATATACATTGTTTACGTTGTTTGAGAAAACTGCTTTTCATTTGAACTGAAATGTTATACGCAGTCCAGTATTTTACTCAGCGTAATTTAAAGTATCGAGAAAATGACATTACTGTTCCCTGTAAGTTACCTAGTTTTTCAAAAATCTAATAAGTTGCGATCATTTTCGTACTTTTACCCCGTATTTTGGATTACAAGAGTAAAATACTGGAATGCGTATAGTAAAATCCATTTTAAAATATGAAATTTTCCGTTTTCGAAATGGTATATGTAGTCTGATATTTTACTCAGTAGGATGCAAGATATCGTTGTATCTGAATATCGATAAGTTTTTTAAATGAACATAATAAAACTTTTTTTTTCATAAATTCAAACCGAATTTAAACTATAAAAGTAACATATCGAACTGATTTCGGTGTTTGTTTACTTAGACAAAAGAGTATGTGGGTTCAGTGGTAGAAATGATGTCCCCGACGGAGATGTATGGAGGGATAAAATAGTGCAGTCTGATTCATATGATAATGTTCTTTAGCTGTCATCTTATAATGCATTTCTGCCGTTTCCTATATTTTAAAATTGTAATGATTTAAAATTAGTATTAGTTTTGCAGGTACTATTCTGCCAAATGATTTATTATATATTTTAAATGCAAGATTTTAAACTAATAATTAGAACTAAGAAATTCGGTAAGATTGGAGACATGGATTATAGTAATTTGACTGAGCAATAACTCAAAATAAGTTCAGATGAGTTGAAAATATGAAATTTATTATTATAGTAGGATTGAACTGAAACTGAAATGAGTTAAAAAAATTGAGAATTGGGGTTTAATTTCACTAAAAAGTAGTACAATAGAAGAGGGTTGATTAACTGAAATGATATATACAGTCCTACATTTTTCTCATTTTATTTCAAAATATAATTGAAATTTACTATCGCCCTATGTATATTGCTAAGTTTCTATATAAACATAATATTTAATAATATTTTTGTAAGTTCACATTCTATTTTAAAATATAAAAATAAAATATCGGACTGTATAACAATACATATAATTGAACATACTTGAATATTAGATTGGCCTTGGGACAAGAAGAATCAAGAACTTGGGGGAAAAATGAATTGGAATGAAAGGGAAATGAGAAGCTCCATTGAATTTCTTTTGGCCAATTCTAAGTTTGGGCCTTGTTTGAGATTGAAAGCTACTCACACTCCTTCTATGGGATTGCAAAACTTACATGGCCAAACTACTCAAATTTGATAACTTGGCCCTTCCTTTTGGCCCAAGTTCATGACTATCTATATTTTGATTTTGACCCTATAACTATGTGACCTATGTCCAATGGACCAACAACTATAGCTACTCTAGTGCTCCATCTTAGAGGAGGTGGGAGAAGAGGGATGAGCAATGTAGGATATCTCTTATTTTGGATGTTGTTATACACAGTCCAGTATTTTACTCGTGTAGTTCAAAATACGGTGTAAAAGTATCAAAATGACCTCAACTTATTTGATTTTTGAAAAACTAGGCAACTTGCAGGAGGCGATAATGTCATTTCATTGGTATTTTGGACTACGCCGAGTAAAATACTGAACTGCGTATAACACATCAGCTTATTTTCGACAGTTGAAGGTGGAGGCATAGAGAGGTTAGACGTACTAACATTCAACTCGAAATTTACATGCTTTTACTTTTAATAACACATGCTATGTCCTTTTATGATTTTAGCGAAAATAAAATTACGAGATATCAAGGCATGGACAAGGTTTATATGTATCCGATATAGATATCATCATTTATAGAGTCTATCACTAGAATGATTGTGAGTAAGATGACATAGGTGGAATGCCATAGTCTTATTAATTAGGATCCGACCTGGAGCTACGTGGCACCAACGTCCTTTCTAGTTGGAAATGTTATCTTCCACGTCATATTGACTAAGCTACAACTCAATTGCCATTTTATTTATTTTTGCAAAATAATAACTTTCACAAACTCTTGGACTTGCAATAATACAAGAAATATTTAGACATAAACATCATTCAAAATCAAAATGAGCAATTCAAATAAGGGTAGTGGATACAAAAATTCAACAAAATAATTAAGAAACACCAACAAATTTATCATATCTTTTTTTTACGAGTTATTTTAAATACAATTTTTTCAACCAACATATATTCGCATGTAATCGGTGAAGAAATTTTTGAAAATCTTTAATTTTATATGTACACAAATAAATGTCATGGATCAAATACCATCGTAAAATACGTAGTTCTAAATCTGAAAGGACGTGTTTGATATTTTTTAAGCAACGAACATAATAACTTCTTCATTATTAATTATTTATTTTCTTAAAGAAACATAATATTGTAACATTAGTATGTCATAACATTGTTGTAAAAAAGAAACTCACATTCATTCATCATAGATATGAAATTACTACGTTAGTAACGTTACTCCAACAATATAGTTAAAATTTCAATCCATTTAATTTTAGTTCAATTAATATAATATAATATAACATAACATAGTCTATTTAAATAGTATATCTTTGCCACTAAACCTTGTAATTATATGAAATGCATGTGGTTATTGTAATGATGTGCATGTTGTGCTAGTGGTCTGAAAAATTCCAATAAATTATTACGTGCATGAACTCTCCCATATCTAACCTTTGCTTAAACAATTGGTGAACCTGAAATTATGTTCAAATAATTGCCAGAAATTTTCATAAATCCACATTTTTTTATATAGCATGAAGAAGATTATGTGAAGAAGATGAAGAATTCAGAGCCCCATTTTCCCAGACATGTTGTTTTCTGCCATTTATAGAACCAAGAGTGGAGATATCAATTACCCAAAATATTATATTCATGGCAGCCACTCCTATAAATATGGCCACCAACCTGCAAATCTAAGCCACCCCATGTTCATCTCTGTTGTTTAGATACTGGGAATTTCTTGTTCTTCTGAAATTTTTTTTTAAAAAAATCTTGATTTTTTGCTGAGGGTTTGTGGAAAAATGACCATTGGAGCTGGGATAAGTGTGGCTGATGGGAAGCTCAGTGTGCTGGGGAGCTGCATTTTAAGTGATGTTCATGATAATGTTGTTGTCTCTCCAGCTGCAGGGGAGGCCATGGCCACTGGAGCTTTCATCGGAGTTCAGTCTGATCAGAAGGGCAGCAGGATGGTGTTTCCAGTCGGAAATTTCGAGTAAGTTCATATTTCTTGGTTGAATTCATAATGGGATTTGTGTGATTGATCTAAAGTAACCATTTTTAATCTAGTTTTAGTCTAGTTTTCTTTGCATTATGTGATAATGTTTGTAAATGTTTTAGGGGACTGCGTTTTATGTGTGTTTTTCGGTTTAAAATGTGGTGGATGACTCAAAGGATGGGGTCTTGTGGAAAGGAGCTACCTTTTGAGACCCAATTTATGATCATTGAGGCTAAAGAAAGCGCGATGTATGTGGTTTTGTTGCCTATCTTGGAAGGCGATTTCCGGGCTGTTCTTCAAGGGAACTCGAACAATGAGCTAGAGATCTGTTTAGAAAGCGGTATGCAATGTCGCCATTTTTGTGGTACAAATTTAGAGTTAGGATCATTCATGAGGTGAATTGCAGGCGATCCTGATGTGAAGGAATTCGAGGGGAGCCATTTGATGTTCTTAGCTGCTGGATCGGACCCTTTTGATGTCATCACAAATGCTGTCAAGTATGTTTCTCAATTATTGATAATGTTTTGCTCATTTGATCCAAAGTTTGGCCTTTTTTTCTTGTAATAATGTATTAGGCTAAGGCTCTAATCAAGATTCTGGCTTTGATATCGTGTAGAACTGTGGAGGGACATCTTCAGACATTCTGTCATCGCGATAGGAAGAAGGTTTGCACTTTGTACTTTGCGTCTTTGTGCTTTAATGTAATGTTGTTTAAGGTTTTTACAATGTCTTTTTCGTCAGATGCCTGATATTCTAAACTGGTTCGGGTGGTGCACGTGGGACGCCTTCTACACTGAAGTAACCTCAGAAGGAGTCGAGCAGGGATTGCAGAGGTATTATAACCTTAACATTTCATTTATGTAATGTAATGAAAGAGGTAAAACAACTTTTTTCGCAGTTTTGAGGAAGGCGGGATTAGCCCGAAGTTCATCATCATTGACGATGGATGGCAATCTGTTGCAATGGATCCTACTAGTACTGGAGTTGAAGCGGATAACTCAGCCAAGTGAGCAATGATTTTATACAATAATTTCTTGATAAAATGTGTTTCTTCAGCTAGTTATAAGACTATACTTTTGTTTCCAGTTTCGCGAATAGGCTAACTAACATCAAGGAGAACCATAAGTTCCAGAAAGACGGTAAAGAGGGCTTTCGGGTGGAGGATTCTGCCATGGGACTTCGCCACATTGTCTCTGAAATCAAAGAAAAATATGGTTTGAAGTATGATACTTTTCATTGATTCTGATCTTGGTGGGAAAATATGGTTAACCGGAGCTCATTTTACTGTTTAAAACAGGTATGCTTTTGTTTGGCATGCGATCACGGGGTACTGGGGTGGTGTGAAGCCTGGCATTTCTGAGATGGATCACTATGAATCTAAGATGACTTTTCCAGTGTCTTCTCCTGGAGTCCAGTCGAACGAGCCTTGTACAGTTATAGACACGATTAGCAAGACAGGATTAGGCCTTGTGAACCCGGAGAAAGTGTTCAGCTTTTACAATGACCTGCACTCTTACCTTGCTTCTGCTGGGGTGGATGGAGTTAAGGTCGATGTCCAGAACATTCTAGAAACTCTCGGGGCTGGCCATGGCGGAAGGATCAGGCTCGCGAGGAAGTACCACCAGGCATTGGAGGCCTCCATTTCGAGGAATTTCCCGGATAATGGGATCATTTGTTGCATGAGCCACAACACAGATGGCTTGTACAGGTACATATATACATATATATTACACACACACACACACACTCATTTCTTTGGTGTTGAGATAAATGTATATGACTTTGTAGTGCCAAGCAAAGCGCGGTGGTTCGTGCATCAGATGATTTTTGGCCGAGGGATCCAGCATCCCACACGATCCACATTGCATCGGTTGCCTACAACACCATCTTTCTTGGCGAGTTCATGCAGCCCGATTGGGACATGTTCCACGTAAAACTCTTAATAGTTCCCGAATCTTTTAACTGTTCATTAGCTTTGAGTGCTGGTTTTTGAGTTCCTTAAGTTGCTATATATCTTGCAGAGCTTGCATCCCATGGCTGAGTATCACGGGGCAGCTCGGGCTGTTGGTGGCTGCCCTATATATGTGAGGTGAGTGTAGGCTATTCTTACCTCATTTTCAACTTCGGTAAATTACATTCTTGGCTTTGGTTTTCAGTGACAAGCCCGGGCAGCATGACTTCAAGCTTTTAAGGAAGCTTGTCCTTCCCAATGGCTCTATATTAAGGGCTAAGCTTCCAGGAAGGCCAACTAGAGATTGCTTATTCGCAGACCCGACTAGAGATGGCAAAAGGTCTTTAATTTCTCGTCTTTTTTTTTTTTTTTTTGGTAAAGCATTGTATCTCAAGCATGTTTATATCGTGTTTTTTGCAGTTTACTGAAGATATGGAATCTGAATGATGTTAATGGAGTTGTGGGAGTTTTCAACTGCCAAGGAGCCGGATGGTGCAAAGACGAGAAGAAGAATCTGATCCACGAACAACTTCCAGGGACGATAACAGGCTCCATTCGGGCTAATGATGTCGATTATTTACCAAGAATCGCTCATCATTCATGGACAGGCAATGCTGCTGTTTATTCTCATGTCCATGGTAAGAAACTGAACTGAAAATATAATGTATTGAAAGTTCTAAATGACCTTATATTTCATCATAACCAATGTTTTCAGGTGATTTGGTGTACCTTCATGGCAACACATCTCTACCGGTCACTCTAAAAGCGCGGGAATTTGACGTGTTCACGGTTTCTCCTGTGAAAGAACTGTCGAACGGGTCTGAATTTGCCCCGATAGGGCTGATCGGGATGTTCAACTCGGGCGGGGCGGTGAAGGAGGTGCAGTATGAAGTGGAGAAGAGTGGAGCTGTGTCTGTGAAAGTTGGAGGCTGTGGTGCATTTGGAGCCTATGCATCAGTGAGGCCTAAAAGAGTGACAGTTGATGGTGAAGAAGTTGAATTCTTGTTTGATGGAGAAGATGGATTTGGAATGTTATGTTTGGAATTGAGAATCCATGAAAAGGAGTTGCACCTTTGGAATGTAACGGTTGAATTCTGATTCTTTGAATGGATGATTAGGGTTTGGTTTCATGATTCCATTATTTTGGCATTGTTACTTGCAGTGGAACTGTAAAACCATGCATTATTTTTATTGGAGATTTTTTCTAAATAAAGTATTTTGTTCTCATTTCAAATTAAGTGTCAGTTTGCCTGATCTTATTTTTTACTATAATGTATTAAAAAATAGAATATTTACATCAATTTTTTTGTTTGATGAACTAAACTAAATTAAAGTATACGAAGACGATTTTTTTTTTGATGTTGATTTAGAATTGACAAGAATATAACAAAAACAAAAACAATTGGGCATATTTTGTGCAAAGCCACTACTTTAACGAACTGAATTGTCGATTCCCAAGACTTTGGGTGTATTTTAGTGAGAAAAAAAGGGGACAACTACATGTTCTACTTTTTTAAATTGTAAGTTAGTGTAATTTCAAAAATAAAAAAATAAAAAATGGTAGTGTAAAGAAATTAGTGATAATTGATTGAATATTAGGAGCAATAGGAGATAATAAAGAGAATTCTAAAACCCTAATTTAGAATACCTAAACCCATCTAGGTAATGATTGAACACGTGGTCCAATCATAAATTAGTTAAACATGATGTGTCGTTATTTAATTGGTGCCTGATATTGCTAATATCAGGATGATCCTGATATATATTAAACTGGATAATAAAATACAAATAAAAGTACAAAACTCAACCAAAAACAAAGATCATGCATTGTTAATGTTACCATTTTGTTGGCCTAGAATATGCTAAGCTAGTCTACACACTTTAATTACTAGTAGTGGTTTGTTGAATCTAGTTAAATTTTTTTAAATATATTAAATTAAATTGAAGTAAAATTTAATAATATATTAAAATATATAGTATTACTAAATTAAGATGAATTTTAACAAGTGTGACTTGAATGAAAAAAAATTCTGGTAAGTTAGGAAAAGATTAATCCTTTAGTTGTACTCTAATTACCCTACATTTACACTCCCTCCTAATTAATTTGCTTAATTTATTTTTTACACTATAAATTATATTTTTAACCAATAGACTTTAAGTATTAATATAATTATATATGGTATCATTCCACTCATAAATATTATTACTACTGTATATAAAAAATAACTAATTTCTAAATAATATAGTAATAAAAAGATCCCTTATTAAAGTGTAACAACCAAAGTTCACAAAATTCATATGTTAACTAAATTTTATGATATGGCTCAATACATGCCATGCACTAATGGTATGGTCTTTTGTTTTTGCTTTATATTTTGCTATTTAAAATGATAGTTTTCAAAAAAATCCAAAATCTATAAATAGAAATTCAAGCTTTATTTTTAAAAAATCATACCAAAATTACTAAACCTTCTAATTTTACAAGGTTTTTAACTTTTTTATGTTTGATAATAACTGACATTTTTACAAGAAAGAACACAAAGAGCAAAGAAATCTTAAGCTGCAAGCCTGCATATCTTTTGTAAACAAGTTGTAATAATATTTTAAGTGGGAAAATTAAAAATCCCTCCTTTACATAAAATCACTGTTCTTGTTTCCATCAAAGTCAAAAACTTAGATCCAACATTAGAGTCAAGATTAAGGATCAGGAAACCAGAATCCAGAAAAAATATCATCTCCATGATCCACCATTGTACTCAGGAACAAAGTTAGGGATCCCATCAATGGTGGAGTGGACCAGAAGCTGTCAGCCAAGTTGAACCCAAGAGAACAAATTCAACAGTAAACGACACCGACCCCAGTTGAAATTCGAGTCCTTCACGTACCTCCAACTCCAATAATGGGATACTCTGCAACGGCTCTACACCAATCAATGGCGCCCCATGCGCCTATATATAGCCTCGATGATGAGGCTGAGTTTGAGGACACAGCATTTCTGATGAACAGCTCTGATTTGCTAAAGCCCGGCGGTTTGCCTTCCGACATCAGCTCCTTTCAGCTGGAGCATGGAGGGGAAAAGGAGGAAGTCCAGAGAACAGGTGATTTTGTTTTGTAGTTTTTAGTGAAGAAAGTTGCTTGTTTTTTTTTTTTTTTTTTTTTTTTTGTGGGATTTGAATGTGAGAATGGCTCTTGAATCAATGGAATATCTTGTTGATTGTGGTATAAAGTACATTGCTTTTGATAGTCTAGACTGTTTTTGTGGAGTGGAGGGAATATTTTTTTGAATGAGAAAAGATTGGATTTTTATTTTCCATCTTTTTCTGGTGTGGTTTGTGTAGTCATTATTGCTGGAAAAAGATGATAAAAGGATGAAATCCTAAGAACAGGTCATTTTTTGTAGTTTTTTAGTGAAGAATTTCTATATTTTTTAGTGTTGAGAAAAATGATTCTTGAATGAATGATTCTAATGGTGATCAAGACTTGTTATGTGGAATGGAGGGAATTTTTTTGAATGAAAAAGATTGGATTTATAGTTGTTATCCTTTTGTTTTGTGGGGTTTGTGTGAGAATCAGGATTAAATAAAGGGAAAATTGTTGTAACAAGCTCATCTTGTGTTTGTTGCAAAATGTAAAAAAGCTTACTTTGAAGAAATATACTGTTTATGTGGTTGTTTTGGATGAAATTGTTATGTTTAATGCCGATGCTTTGATCATTCACACCTCGTATCTTGAATCTTGAATCTTGATCATTAGTATTCTTATTCATTTGGTACCGGAGTTTTGATCTTGTTGTTGAGTTTCTGTAGTCTTTTGGTCTATGCAGGGACATTATGGACTGCAACAGCACACATAATAACAGGTGTGATAGGGGCAGGGGTGCTGTCCTTAGCATGGAGCACTGCTCAGTTGGGGTGGATTGCAGGGCCACTTTGTATGATAATATTTGCAGTCATTACTTTGATTTCGACTCTCATCCTCGTCGAGTGCTACATCAGTGATGACCCCGAGGCTGGCCCGATCAGGCACAGCTCCCTCACAGGAGTGGTCAAGTACCATTTAGGTAACTAATCGCTCGTGCAAAAGCTAGCAGTTTCTATAATTAGACTGTCAAATGATTGTGTGTAACTTTTGAAAGTATGGTTCAGGTGACAGGTACAAAGCCATATGCGCGGCTTTTGTGGTGGAGAGCTTATATGGCTGTGCTATTGCATATACCATTACAGTGACTGATAGTATTAGGCATGTCTTGCTAATTATATGTCTTTTAAATATATGCATTTCTTGTTATTAATTTTTAATGGTTTTTTTTCGCTATTCTTATAGTGCTATTCAGAAATCAAACTGCTATCATGAAAAAGGGCGAGAAGCGCATTGTGGTGGAGATAACTCGAAGTTCATGCTCATGTTCGGGGCGCTTCAAATTTTAGTGTCTCAGATACCGAATTTTCATAATATGGCTTGGCTGTCGATCATTGCTGCAGCCATGTCTTTCACATATGCCACCATTGGCTTAGGACTCGGGTTTGCTAAAACTGTCGGTAGGTTAAAACGCTACTCTCTTGAATGCAGAACTTTGTTCAAGTAAAATGAACTATGGCCTAATGTAAAAGTTTATTGCAGAAAATGGGAGGATCTCGGGTAGCCTGACAGGAGTTTCAGTGTCGAGTAGCTCTGAGAAAGTGTGGCTCGTCTTTCAAGGCCTCGCTGATATAGCATTTGCCTATCCCTATTCAGTCATCCTTCTCGAGATACAGGTGATAGTTCTTAAGAATCTCATTTTCTCTATCGAAACAACATTTTAAGTTTGTATCTTAAGTTTTCCCCCCCTCGATCTTAGGATACTCTGAAATCACCACCACCGGAAAACAAGACCATGATAAAAGCCTCGAGGATTTCAATCTTTTCCACAACTGCCTTCTACCTTTGCTGTGGATGCTTCGGGTATGCAGCATTCGGCGACAAGACTCCAGGGAACCTCCTGACAGGATTCGGCTTCTACGAGCCCTATTGGCTTGTCGATTTCGCCAATGCATGCATCATTTTGCACCTTGTTGGAGGATATCAGGTAAGATTTTTACACATTTCGCGTAAAATTTACTCCAACTTCACCGATTCTCGCTTTCTTGCATTGCAGATATTCAGCCAAGTGATCTTCGCGATGGTCGAGAAATGGTTCGCTACAAACTACCCATCCAACCCCTTAAACAAGAACATAGACTTCAAGAAACTGCCATTTCTGAGGAGTGTGGAAGTGAACTCTTTCAGGCTGCTGTTTAGAACATTGTATGTAGTGACAGTAACAGGGATTTCTATATTGTTTCCCTACTTTAATCAAGTATTAGGGGTTTTAGGGGCCCTAAACTTTTGGTCATTAGGCATATTTTTCCCTGTGGAAGTGTTCATTAGGCACAAAAAGATCAAGCCTTGGACTAAGCCATGGATTTTCTTTGAGCTCTTTAGTTTAGTTTGTTTGCTTATCTCCATTGTAGGCCTCATTGGGTCAATTCAAGGCCTCATACAGGCTAAACTAGGCTGAAATAGCCTTCTTGCATGTTGTAGTATAGTACTTGTTGTGATAGACACCTCAATTACTATAAAATATATAATAATGATTGGTCTTATTAGACATAATTATTTTGGGAGGAGGGTTATCATTAAGTCCCTGATTGTTGGAGTTTATAACTATTATGGTTTGATTCAATTCAGTTCAGTTTATTCAGTTCAATTCACTTCAGATTAGTAAAAAATAAGGTTACAATACTACATTTTTGAACTTTCGAGTGATTTACTTGAAACTAAAATTGAAGAAGTAAGTTAGTATTAGTCACTCTCTTTAAAATAGAATCATATTTCATAATATAGACGTCTCTCCAGTCTCTAGTAACTATCTCGACTAATGATTAAATTTTTTTAAAAAAGCAATGTTTATAAGTATAAATTTTCACTACCAAGTTTTGTTTTGGGTGAGTCACTAAAACAACTAAACTAAAGATAATAATAATAATAGAATAACAGTAAAATGTTTAATTATGATTCAATATTTGTCAAAACAACTTTGATGATGCTTCTTTGGGTCCCTAGCAGTAAACACAATCAGTGGCGGAATCAGGATTATATTTTGGGTAGGCCCAAATGATAAAAAACATGTTTCGCCGGCAGTCAGTGGCGGAACAGAGGACTTCATCTAAAACGCTGCAACTCCGGGCCTTGTCGCCGGCAGTCGGAAAAGATAAACGTTTCACCGGTGTACTGTATAATAGGCTGTGTTTGAAATTTTAGGGTAGTAGAGCTCGTAGTTTTAGTGTACACTTCCGCCCTTGAACACAATGTTCACATTTTATAATAAAAGCAAAAGAAAAAGACTGTGCATTAGCTTTCACTGAAAATCATTACATCAGTTAGAGCTCTTAGCCATGGTGACAAAAACTCTGCAACATGATGATCCAGAAACTGAGCTCTTCATCTCAGACAGCGTTCCATCAAACCTTAATCCCCACGAACACGATGAATCTCCCACCAAAAGAACAGGTAATCTAAGAAAAGTATAATCATCCTTTATATAAGATCATGTTGAAGGACTCGGATGTATTTGCTCGGTTCAAGCGTTTTGAAATGAATGTTATGAAGGATATTCGGATGTATATGCTCGGAAATTAACATCCGAGTATCCTTCGTATCTCAAAACGCTTGACCCGAGCAAATATATCTTCCAGATCTGTTCATTTTTGTTCCAAAAAAATGTTTTTTTTTAAAATTTATTTTATTTTATTTTGCTACTAATTAACAAACAAAGTGCTGATCATGATATGGGAAAATTGAAGGGACGATATGGACTGCAACAGCACACATAATAACTGGTGTGATCGGCGCCGGAGTTTTGTCGCTTGCATGGAGCACCGCGCAGCTAGGGTGGATTGCGGGCCCCGCCGCCGTGATGATCCTCGCCGGAATAACCGTATTTTCCAGTTTGCTTCTCTGCGATTGCTACATGTCGCCGGATTCCGAGCTCGGCCCGGCCCGACACCGATCGCTCACTGATGCTGTGCACTTTTACTTGGGTACGTAATGATAAAGTAGATTTAAAAAAGAATTGATTGCTGCTTTTTGTTTGGTTCGTTTGTTTAATTTCATTTTGTGTGCCCCTATTTGTTTAATTAAAAAGTGAACAAAAATGTTATTATATATATTGAAACGTTACTTTCTTGTTTTGATTATTCCATCACTTATCTTGTAGTCTATTTGTGTGCCAAAATTAAGTAATGCTAATTTGTGGTGGATTGCCTTTCACGTTATACTTTGTGGTCCACATCACAATTCATCCACCATATATCACATATATAATTATATTGTATTTAGATTTTCAATCACTGAACTGAATCGGACACGACTGAGTAAAAATAGAGAAATTATACATGCAGGTCCATATTTATTAAATGCAGGTCTGAAAAACACAGTATGTGGCCCTGAATTGTGCTAGTGCATCTAAAATATTATATTTTGGACCTGCATTAGTAAACATGGACCTGCACGTATCACCACTCTAAAAATAATGTGATATAACTAATTGCACAACAAATATTTATGTTTGATTGAAATGTATTTTTAGAAATCTAAACTTTAAAGTCTAGTTTTGGTTAGACTTTGTTTGTTTAAAGTCTAGGTTTAATTTTTATGGATTATTAAGTTTTGGTCAACCTAAAAATATAAAGAGCAAAGCAATTATTTCAATTACATCAATAAGGCCAAATTTAAATGTCAATTTTCCTTTCAATTCCATTTTTTTACAAAGGCAACTCAAAAAATCCAAAATCTAAATCTTACATTTAACACAAGGTTTTTGTTAATTCATAGTTACATAATCTAAAATAAAATCACAGTCTTTCAAAATTCACCTCTTCCAAACATAAATAATTATTCCTCATTTACTCATAATATTTACATACAAAATGAATTTAAATATTTGAGTATTCATTTTCTTACTGTTCCAATTCAATATTATATGCTACCTAATGAATATTGATACAATTTTCAGGCAGTAGAATGCAACAAATATGTAATATATTTGTGGTGGAAAGTTTGTATGGAACAGGGGTAGCCTACACCATCACAGCTACTAAAAGTTTAGGGTACAACTCTCCAAATTTAATCATTTTTCCTGATTCTTGCTTCTTAATGCAATTAAAATTTTCTGGTTTTTCAGAGCAATATATAAATCAAACTGTTACCACAAGAAAGGCAGACAAGATGTAGATTGTGGTCAAGGAAGCTCAAAATTCATGCTAGTTTTTGGAGCAATCCAGATTGTAATGTCTCAGATCCCTGATTTCCATAACATGGCATGGCTTTCTGTCATTGCTGCTGCCATGTCCTTCTCCTATGCATTCATCGGTTTAGGGCTCGGCCTTGCAAAAGTCATCGGTATAATTCTTTACTTCATGATCTCACATATTCGCGCGTATTTTGACAGCAAAAATGCTTCAATCTTGCAGAAAATGGGGTGATTTTGGGAAGCATACATGGCGTCCCGAAGACTAACACATCAGATAAGTTATGGCTAGTTTTCCAGGCGCTCGGAGACATAGCATTTGCATATCCCTATTCTGTAATCCTTCTTGAGATTCAGGTCAGGCCTCTCCAACTTATATTGAATTCAGTTCGATTCAGTTGGAAAGAACAAGACATTAGATATGAAATGAGGGCTTTTTTCAGGATACTTTAAAGTCATCTCCATCTGAGAATAAAACCATGAAGAAGTCCTCCACTGTTTCAATCATCATAACAACTGTCTTCTACCTCTGCTGTGGATGCTTTGGATATGCAGCATTTGGCGAACAAACCCCGGGAAATCTCTTAACCGGGTTCGGCTTCTATGAGCCCTACTGGCTAGTCGATTTCGCCAATGCCTGCATCATTTTGCACCTTGTTGGAGGATATCAGGTACATTTATAGCATGCATAATCCTTAAATGTGTCAGGCCATCGTTAGGTGCAGGGACAATTTGATTTTGCAGGACTGAAAAAGACAAAATTACCCTCATTATTACACTGTGACCTAGACCTGCATCAGCAAACCAGGGGCATTTCAAGTCAAAATCAAAATGTCCCTGCACCTAAAATTCACGAATGAGGTTAAGGATTCATCCTTATTTTCTACAAAAATGCTAGGTTTTCAGCCAGCCGATCTTCGCGCTTGTGGAGAAATGGTTCATTTCAAAGTACCCAAACAGGAAATGGACTGAGAATTTGGAGGTGAAGTTGCCAAAAGTGGAAGCTTTTGAAGTGAACATCTTCAGGCTGTGGTTTAGGAGTGCATATGTTGTGTCTGTCACCGGGATTTCGCTCTTGTTTCCTTACTTCAATCAAGTTCTGGCATTGTTGGGAGCCTTGAACTTCTGGTCTTTGGGGATATACTTCCCTGTGGAAATGTACATTGTGCAGAAAAAGATCAGAATTTGGACTAAAAAGTGGATTTTTCTTGAGATTTTTAGCCTTTTCTGCTTTCTGATATCTGTTGTGAGCTTCATTGGCTCAGTTCAAGGACTCCTGAATGCTAGACTCAGCTGAAATTTTTACCTTTGTAAAGTTCAAGACTAGATGAAATGAAAGGATTGTCGGGCTCGTTTTTCTACTAAACTGAATTGAATGAAGTGTAAATATATGTCTGGTGATATTTTTATATATTGTTGATCAGAGGCGGAGCTGTGTGTAACGAAATGCTACCCACTTTTTTCAAAAATAATTTTTTTCTTTTACATTTTATATGTATGATTTTCAAAATTAATATTTCACTACCCACTATTCTGAAGTTTATACTAATATGCTTAATAATTTCTAAATTTTTGCTACCCATCTTCGAATTTCTGGCTCCGTCTTTAATGTTGATCATGGAATCAAGAAACTTTCAAGACCTTATTTATGTTGAATTAATTCAAAATATTATTTTAAAAATTAGTAAAAAAAATCCCATGATCAAAAATGAATCTTTTCAAGAGATTATATTCTGTTGAATTATTACAAAATAACGTTTGAGTATCTTATCCAAAATCACATGGTCAATGTAATACGTAAGTGGGACTAAAAAGGAATCCTGCACGAAAACAAAAACATCTCATTCTTGAAATGAACCTGGCACAGTTGATAGAACAGATTCCTTCAGACTCCAATGATCTTCTGTGTACAGATTTCTGAACCTTAATTTTCTCGAAACTTCCACAAATATTGGAGCTATTTCTGACAGATTCATGGGATCAATAGAAGATGATCAAATTAGCAGCACCAATCACCTGGGAACTTCCTTGTTGCTTGTTCATCCTAGTACCAGAAAAGGTACTATTTTTAGCCATGAAATTGTATATAATTTTAAATCCCATTACTGGATTCATTAACTTCTTTCCATTTATAGCCAGAAAACTGCTGTTTTGACTAGTAAACCTTTCCTTCTCTATTATTAAGAACTTCGAAAAATCAATTTTTAGATCATAGGATATTAAGATTGTGTGTGTGTGTGTGTTTTTTTTTTTGTTTTGTCTGAACATAGGCCATGAAAACAGGAAACCTATGGAGTGGGGTGGCACATGTTATTACAGGAGTCATAGGATCAGGGGTTCTGTCACTAGCATGGAGCATGTCAAGACTAGGTTGGATTGCAGGTCCAATCACCATGCTTTGTTTTGCATCAGTCAGCCTCATTTCTGCAACTCTTCTCACCAACTGCTACAAATCACCCGATCCTCGCTCCGGCCCGAACACCAATGGATCATTCATTGATGCTGTTCAAGCCATCCTAGGTAGTTTCAATGCTTGAAAAATCACAAATTAAGGTTAAAAATGAAATCTTTAAGGTTCTTTTGACCATTTCAGGGCAAAGGAATGCTAGGGTTTGTGGAGTTTTCGTGTTTTTCAACTTCATCAAGATAGGGATTGTCTACACAGTCACAGCTTCACTCAGTTTGAGGTAATTTGGACATGGAGTTCTGGATTTAAGGATGAAAACTCATTTTAGCAGAATCATATGTTTCACTGGTTCAGGGCAGTTCTGAGGTCAAATTGCTACCATGAACTCGGGCACGGGGCAGAGTGCGATTACGAGACTACTAAGTTCATGCTTCTATTCGGAGCCATTCAGATATTTGTGTCACAGATACCTAATTTTCAGAACATGAAATGGCTGTCGGTTGTTGCAGCCATTATGTCGTTCGCGTATTCTTTGATCGGATCAGGACTCGGCTTAGCCAGAATCATCGGTATCATATTCGGCTTTCTTGTTTTCAGTTTTGTTGCATTAAAAAAAATGACATTTTTTTCGCTTTTTCAGAAAATGGTGAAGTGAAAGGGAGCATAGGAGGAGTGCCAGCTCCTGATGCTTATGAAAAAGTATGGTCAATAGGCCAAGCTCTTGGAGATATTGCATTTTCCTTCCCATTCTCTCTTTATTTTCTGGAAATTCAGGTAAAAAAATGCGAGTTTTTTCGACTTTTTTTCTCTCAAGAATCATTGCATAAAGTTTGAATCTTTTTTTCTGAATAAGCATAAAGTTTGAATCTTGAAACTCTTTATTTTCTGGAAATTCAGGTAAAAAAAATGTGAGTTTTTCGACTTTTTTTTCCTCAAGAATCATTGCATAAAGTTTGAATCTTTTATTTTGTATAAGCATAAAGTTTGAATCTTGAAACTCTTTATTTTCTGGAAATTCAGGTAAAAAAATGCGAGTTTTTCGACTTTTTTTCTCTCAAGAATGCATAAAGTTTGAATCTTTTTTCTTTGTTTTGAATAAGCATAAAGTTTGAATCTTGAAATGAAGGATACTATGAAGTCCCCTCCATCGGAAAAGGAGACGATGAAGAAAGTGTCGGTTACATCAGTCTGCATCATAACCTTCTTCTACATCTGCTGTGGAGGATTTGGCTATGGAGCATTCGGAAACTCCACACCGGGGAATCTCCTGACCGGATTTGGATTCTACGAGCCATTTTGGCTCATAGACTTTGCCAATGCCTGCATCATTCTTCACCTTGTCGGCGCCTATCAGTTATTCTCTCAGCCACTATTTGCACTTGTGGAGAGCCGGTTATCAAGAAAATTCCCTGAAAATGATTCTTATAGTTTAAAAATCGTGTCGTTCCCAGCTCTGGAGCTGAACTTAGTCAGAATCTGCTTCAGAACTGCTTACGTCGTTTGCATAACTGGCATTGCCGTGTTATTTCCTTACTTCAACCAGGTTATCGGAGTGGCTGGAGCTATAAACTTCTGGCCTATTATCATCTACTTTCCGGTTGAAATGTACTTAGTGCAGAAAAACATAGGGTCATGGACAGCCAAATCGGTCATTCTCCGGCTGTATTCTTTCATCTGTCTCATTGTAATAACCTTCGCCTTCATCGGCTCTGTCAGAGGCCTCGTGAGCGCGAAATTTAGCTGAAATCAGCCTACATTTAGTTGTTGAAAGTGCCAAAGTTGAGTAGTTGTTCAGTTATAGCAGATATTGTGTGCTTGCAAGTTCTTGGAGAAGAACAGTTAAAAGTTTGAAGAAGAAAGATAAAAGGTTGACTAGTGAGAACTGTGATTAGTTCCTACATGAACGGAACTGCCATTCTTGGTAGCAGAAATGCCCTAGAAAATGACCATATTTTTCCCCGCCGCCTGTCGGGAATGTCTCATTTCCGAGCGTATTTCCTACTTGTCTGAACGGAACTGAACGGAAATGAACGGAAGTAAGAAATAAACTCGAGCGAACGGGTTTTAGAATAGTGTGAGGCTTAAGAGAGAGAATGGAAATGATATGAGAGAGAGAGGGAGGGGCGTTGACCGGGTGTCTTGTGGGTGAGCAACCTGCCAGTGTCTCACACGCTCAACAGCGTTGAATTCTTTAATCAAATCATGCAGCTTTGATGCCACCATTTCCAGGCCTTATATAACCTTCTTCTCCCATTTCTTTACCTCCAACAGTGTAAAAAAACACAGAGGTATTGAATAGTAATCAATCTCAGGGAGGGTATTGAATTCCTGACTGTCGGTTTCCGCTCCCGAGAAGTGACAGAGAGCGATGGGGAGAATCCCGTGCTGCGAGAAGGACAATGTGAAGAGAGGACAGTGGACGCCGGAGGAAGACCACAAGCTGTCGTCGTACATTGCTCAGCACGGCACCAGGAACTGGAGGCTCATCCCGAAACACGCTGGTGTGTGTGTTTGTGTGTGTTTTTTCGGTTTCTTTTGAGTCGGTGAAGGAAGTGATGTGAAAATGGTTGTTTTTCTTTCAGGTTTACAGAGGTGTGGAAAGAGCTGCAGATTGCGCTGGACCAACTACCTCCGGCCAGACCTGAAGCACGGGCAGTTTTCCGATTCAGAAGAGCAGACGATTGTCACTCTTCATTCGGTTCTGGGGAACAGGTAAGAAAGCCGTTTCTGCGTATCAAACCTTGAAGTTTTGATGAGATTTACCGATGACGGGTTTTTGAAAACAGGTGGTCGGTTATAGCAGCCCAGCTGCCGGGAAGGACTGACAACGACGTGAAAAACCACTGGAACACAAAGCTCAAGAAGAAGCTTTCTGGGATGGGGATTGACCCGGTGACTCACAAGCCATTCTCCCACCTCATATCTGAGATCGCCAACACTCTGGCTCCGCCACAGGTTCCACATCTGGCAGAGGCTGCCTTGGGATGTTTCAAGGATGAGATGCTGCATCTCCTCACCAAGAAGCGCATCGGCAGCTTCCAGATGCAGCAGCTCGGGATGGTTAACAATGGAGGAGGTGGCGGTAACCAGGTTAAGCACGAGGACAGAGACGAAACCATCAATAAGATCAAGTATGGTTTGTCGAGAGCAATTAAAGACCCCGAAACTTTACCTGCCAGCAAGCCTTGGGATGCCAATAATGGATCAGGCTCTTGCAGTGCATTTTCCGGGCAGGATTTAGGGTTTCATTATGGCCTTTCATCGCTTGTCAACGAGGGGAACGAATCTGTCTGGAACCAGAGCATGTCCATGGCAGAGGAGAAACAGGACGGTGAAAAAGACGAGAAAGAAACAGGGGAGAAAGAAACAGGGGATGGGAATGCCATGTTCAGTTCAGACTGTGTCCTCTGGGACTTGCCATCTGAGGAACTAATGAGTCCTATGGTTTAGGAGAGCTACAGAATAACAAATTTTTACTGCGGTAGAAAGAATAATCTCTTCTTATTAGTCGAAATAGAACAATAGCGCTATCGTTTTTTTCCTACCAAATGATAAAGTTATGTATATAGCCATAAACTTCATAAAAAAATCTCATTACAGTATTATTGGCACAGATCCTGTTTTAATTCAAAGGCTATACATGTATGGCCTAGACCTCTAGCAGGGTACAGAATGGTTCACATAATCATGCGAAATAAGACGAGGAGGAAGATGTGTCGACAAGAACCTGCAAGTATTTAAGCAAAGAAGGGTTGGACTCGAGAATGATATGATATAAAAGAATTAGCAGAAGAAATAAACCTAGCTCAATTCAGAATAATACCTCGAGTTGATCTTCAGTGAAAGATTCCTTTTGAAAATTCCATGTATCAGCATGTGTCCGACGGAACTCTGCAACCGCTTTGGTGACTGTAGATTTAACTGGGGACGGCTCTGACGCGAAAAGAGCTAGTAAAGTAACAAGCTCGGGCAACCAGCTAAGAAAGCAAACGAAAAGAAAAGAAAAGAAAGGTTACTTTTTGACATGACTATGGATCAAGTCTAGTTTTTAAGTGAAGAGTGAGACAGACCTGGGCATATCATAAGGAACTGATAGAACACAAGCTGTTAAAGCAAGCACAGGGCCATGAATTGATGCTACAGAAAGTGAGGTACGTGGCCTGCAATTGATATGGTTTAGACAATGCTTAAAATCCATCAATTTTAATAGTTGCAATCAATATGATGCTGGTTTTACAGCCATAAAACAAAATCCTCAACATAATAATGTATTTTTGCTAGAATTTTATATCCAAATCACAAAGTGGAAGATAAAAAACTACCAATCATCTACAAATCACTAGCAGCATAATGAAAAAAACAATCCAAACAAAAAGGTAGTAATGCAGAGCTTGGCAACCTTGTATTAGTTCAGTGCATGAAATTTTTTGAATGAGATTCTTCACTGCTAAATAATTTGACAGACATTGGAGAAGTAGAATAAAAGTGTGCGGAATTAAATATATGCATGCTGTTTAGCAAGCCAGAGTAGAGCACATGGTTATTAAGCACTGATTAAGAAGAAATGAATTGAGAGATTAACCTTTTCTGTCTTTTCTTCTGGATGATACTAGCTTCCTTAAAAGCTCTATTGCGGAAGTCTTCAGATAGATTCACATCACCGCCCTTCATGAGCCCAGCTAATACTGCTGCTGCATGCTCTCTTACCTGAAACATTCATTAATTCCACAAGCATAAGAAATCAGACAGCACTCTATACTATGACTCAATTATCCAATGCAAGTGACGATATTTCACCACATTATAAAATTCACTATGAGATATTCACCTCAATTTGATTGTCCATTAATAGCTTTTCCACGTTGCACCATATATGCTTCTCATCCACATTAGGGAGAATGAAAGTGTGCCTAATTAAAGACGTGAATGACATAATATCAGTTAACCTCACAGATTAAAAAAATCGGAACATATTCTCAACCGTAACAACATGTAATACATTTTATGATGCCCCCAAATGGAAAGAAGATGGGTAAATGAGATGGAACGCTATGTTCAGTTAATAACCAGAAACATGACTGAATCTTCTCTTAGAGCAGACTATGAGAACTTGGGAATTACACTTTCTAATGCACTTCCAGAAGGTGGTAGAAGGTAGGAACCCAATCTGTCTAAGATTTTATTAGCACTCAATTTTGCTGTGTTTCATCAAGTTTGAGTTCAAGCTTACTGGTAAGTGGTAAGACAGTCATGCAGCCAAAATTATATGCAAGTTAAGTAGGTATGTCATATTTTCTCAAGTACAAGAACTCATGGCTCACGAATCCAGGAGATTGAGCTTGAACAGAAACTTCACCTTCGATGTTACATTTAACGCCTATCGTGAATTGTGATTAAATGGTATGACATGCAAGAGTTTAATCACCAAAGTGGAGCCATACCTAAACATAAATGTCCTCCAAAATGTTAACGTCGTAGATCTAATTCGCCAATTGGAGTCATCGGCAGCAGAGAGGATAAGGGATACAGCTTTCTGAAGATTCGTACCCTGGAAAACCCTCCACTTTAGCAATTCAAATGCTGCTTTGGCAAGAGTTGACAAATCTTTATTTGATGTTTCCTGCAAAAAAAAAGAATGATGCTAGATCAGAGATACCACCATTTTCCTTTAAAGCTGCAATTGACAGACACGAGAAAGTCATGCATTCAAGCTTTGAAGGTTCTATTCACATGATGAGTTGCATCTTATTATTGATTTAGCTATCTATTATACTAGCTAACAGCATCTAACCATTGACCCCATAAATGCAAATGGACATATTGTATATGAATTATAGTATGTTATTATAGCAAGAGAATTACAGGATTTGATTCTAATATCGGCAAGCCTTTAGTGGCAATACATGGGTGACAAGATAATGGAAATTAGTAGGCTATGCACATGATGGCTGTTAGTATATTACTACTATTTTCTGCTCATCTCTTTGGTGATTCGACAACAGAACTTCTCTTATCAGGACTATCGGGTTAGTTGAATAGTTTGATGATAACACGTAAAGACCTAATATTGGAGCAAAGGCAACAGAAGCATACCCTTAAGGAGATGATGGGGTACATAAGACCCACTAAAACATCTAGCAGAACCGAGGATCTTCCAGATTTCAGGGATGAGATGGCAAAATGAAACATCTGCTCGTTAAAAAAAAGGACACAGCAATTAAATATAATACACACAAAAGAAAATTGCAGGCAGCTCTAAAATCTACTCTTTTCATGAACACCTACCGTTTCCATCCAATTAACGTCCTCTCTGGACTGATCATGTGATTTCCCATTGTCTGACATTTTCTCAGTTTGGACTTCCATGAAGTCAGATACACCAATCTTTTGGATATTCAGCACAAGTTCTGAAGCTTTCTTAACTAGATAAGTATCCCAACTTCCAGCATTAAAAGTATTGCATGCATCTGCCCCTTTACCAGAGTTACTAGGACTGAAGGATTCATTAAGCCGAATGTTTGAACACAGCACACATAGAGCTACACCAATTGATTCTCTAACCTGTACGAACATAAAAACATAAGTTGACTAACAGGACTAATTATCTGCATTCTACTGTATTAACCCTTTTCCCCACAACAAACAGAACTTCAATGAATATCTGTGTTAGAATATAGGGAAACACACACATGCGTGCGCACGCACAGATACATAATAACATCAGTTGGATTGAAATTAGTCTCACGCAAACATAACATATACTATTGTAACTATCACAAAAGGTCAAACCAATGAAGTATCCCACTAGACTACGCAAATGTATTTGAGATGCAGAACAAGATTATGTGAGAGAGAAATCTCTAGAGAGTTTTTAGGTGGTTGAAAAAATCTAACACTACATCATAAGTGATCAGAGAAGAATAAATTGTTACCAACTTAACTAGAACCACTAATAGGGTAAGTAAGGAATAAGTAATCTGCTTACTTGAGCTGATGAATGGCTCATATTACTCAACAACTCCTCCAGCAGCCTGTAATGAAGCTGCTTTTCATCTACTGGCATGGTTTGTGGTGATACTTCAATAAAAGCAGCTGTGAGAAATATATAACGCTTTGCAACTACGGCAGAAGTCGCCATTTGGCTTAACGGAGTCAGCAAACATTTCATAATTCTCTCTCTCAGCAGGGGAACCCTAGTACCATATCTACCCTTGCCAGTAACAGCATAACGGATACAAGAAGCCCACTCCGGAATAGATTCCACAGATTGTGATTGAATAACATTCTGTAATTGAATCATCATCCAACTATCCCAAGCTTCTGAAATACCAACAACGTCAGAATGCAGCACTCCAGCAAATGCTTCAGCAGCAACACATTGCTTAGACCTCTCGTCGGCTGTAATGAACTCTACTAATGCATCTCTAAGTGCCAACAGAACAGACACACCACATTCTTGAATTAACCGTTTAAAGATTCTAGCGAAACTTGAATAAAAGGTGTCACTTCCAAGTAAGGAAATCCAGCTAGGAGTACGAGGCCATGAAGAAGAAAAGTCAAAGAAGAAGTGTGTAATAGATTTGTCTGCCATACTTTGTATACTAGAGCTCCCTTGATGTCCTCTGGCAGCACCATCTGTCTCATTGATTACATGAACATTGGAAAGACTTTGCAGTATATCACTAAAAAATCCCTCTTCTTGAAAAATACTACTCAGAGCTCCTTCAAGGGAAGACTTGGCAATTTCTTGTTCGGTCCCAGAGGAAGTGGTTCCTTCAATGGATACCCTGTAAGGAGATTCCTTTAAAAGAGTATTCAAAGCAGAAATTGACAAAATTCTTGTCTGTGGAAGCTGGCTCTTCAAATTCTTCAAAAAGTGACCTGGTAAGGTTAAATCTAATGTTAAACCTTTCCTCAAAAAATAAAATCTAATGTTAAACTTTGAAAGGTGTAGAGTGAAAAAGAATATAATCTGAGCATATGGCATGAGCTGTTACCAGATGTTTCTGTTAAAATTTTCGAAGATGAATGAGGTTCACTTGCAGAAGCCATGGCGAGAAGTAGGAGAACTCTATTAGCCATCAGGTTATACCTAAAAGAAGATTAAAAGTAAGAAACAAATATTGATCAAGGTAGCTAGAGAACAGCCTTGTCTATTTTGAAATATATATGTATATATATAATATAGGAGTTGTGGAAGTCTCTGTATACCTCCAGTGTAGATTACTGCTTCCAAAGCTCATTGAACTAATTTGAGATACCAAATTTGAGAAATCAGTTCCATCTGAATGAGTTCCTGATGCCACTAAAACACTTCTGGATACTCCCTCGAAATACATGTTGTACTTGACAAAAAGCTGCCACGCATTCAATTAACTTAGTAATCCACAAAATAATAATTAGATGTATTAATCATGGAAGATTTGACCTCCAAATAAATCAACTGTTAAGGGAATCTAACCTCGGTGATTGCTTTCTGAGACTTTAGTGATTCATGATGGGAGCTACAAGCAATATCAAATAGTGTGAGAAACACAATCCTATGTCATATATATACTGAGGGCAATAAGAATGCAAAACCAAGAAAACAACATCACCTTGAAAGTATTCCAAGAAGAAATGAAGAAAGAGCCTTTCCGTCCTGGATGACAAGGAAACATTTAGTACTCTCCCAAATAAAATGCAATTCTTAGAAATCAAAATATCTCTTTTTCTAATCAATCTACCATGGTCAAACACTTGAGAACAGTCTGCGATGCAAGAACTGCACATGAACCTAAGACAGTATATTCTGGAGAACTGGGAGTCTTAAGATTCCTAGTAAGACTGTATACGCAATCTGAGATGGAAGAAGGCCATCTTTTCAACATTTTCACAAGGGATTTCCCAGCAAGACTGTGAGGACAAAATAGAGAGAGTTATTTCGATCCTACCACAAGAACACATTGTAAATAAGAGGAAATAAAAGTAGGCACAGTGAGCACAACAATTTTAAAAATGCTAAAGACAACTAGTCATTTTCCACAAAATATTATGTGCTACACTTTTTCCACAGACAGCTGGCATGACTTGATGAGAAAAATTATCTTTGCTTGATGAGAAGTTGTATTGTTTTCAAATTTTATCCATACGAATTGTGCAAGGATCAGAAATTTAATTCCAATCATTTAAGTGAGTAATGATTATTCAATTTAATAGCCTGAAAAATCTGTGCCACTGACTGAAGTCCTCTCTTAAGTCTTAAAAGGGAGATTAGCGAAAAAAAGGGAGGTAGAATCATTGAATTACAGTTGATCAAAATGCTTCACTGCAACTTCAAAAACACAGAAATTTTGAGAACAGGCACAAAGGAAAGGGTAGACAAACGCATAGCAAATTTCCTCTCATAAGCTCTTCATAAAATTTGAAAACTTACAAGCGCACAGTTTCATAACTGTGTAATGACAAATCAAGAAGATCATTCATCAAAATGAGCATATGACCAGATGGAGAAATTTTGCCACTCGTGCGAAACAAATGATAGGATGATTGTGATGATCTCCAAGTGCTATGCATGTATGTTTTATCAATGAGCGACCAACGCGGCCTGTAATTAGATTAAATATTGGTTAGAAGACCATGTTAATCACCTTAACTATGCCACTATGGTAAGACATGAATAACAAATTTTTATCTCACCTTCTCTTCCCTTTAGAATGAGATGACACTATAAAATTAATGGGTGGCTCTATTATGGCAGCAGATTCCAGTTTCCAAGCTTGCCTGTGATTTGACCACTCCTCATATTCTGAACTTCCTGGAAAAAAGCAAAAATAAATAAAATAGTAGTAAAGAGGGGAGTATCATAATTATCATGTAACCATTGCTGTGGATATGTTTTGCTAGTTGTTTATTACCATAGTTTCCCAAAGTATCCATTATACGAATGACAAGCAGAAAGAGAATGCTATCATCATATTTCTCCTCCTCCAACAAGCATCTGCAACACAAACAATAATAATATCAGATTCAGCCATGCGCAGCATCTTTAGATACTGGTCCCATGATCCCAACAATGAAACTCTAGACAAGATTAAAAAAAGAGAAACTGTTCAACATTGCAGATAACTCACTTGCAAGCAGAATGGATGATATTAGCTGCTTTTTCTCGCAATTCTGTGCTACCAACAACCGAACCTGTTGCTCCAGCAATTAAGAAAGGCAAATGACTAGTGTCTTCTACCATCCCATTCTTAGAGGACTGCCTGAAGTCAGGCAAACATGACAGAACACCTTGTAATGAAGAATCAACACGCAAAAGAGTCACTTTCATGTGCTCTTTCACATCTCCTGGTCATAAAGCAGTATACAATAATTAGCAGAGGTAATATAGATAGACATAATGGAGAATAGTTTTTATTCTTATCTTAGACAACTATTGCATAAAAACCAACACAAAATAGTACTGTGTCAATTGAGAAATTTGGTCACAAAATTCTTTTTTTTAAATCACCTCACATTTTTCCAGCAAATACCCATGAATTTTCAGATTCCCAGAAACCAGTGAAACACCCTTTTTTGTATCCACAATAGTTTAATTTACATTTTTAGAAGAACAGTCAGAATGGATCAGATAAATTATGCAAGGAGCACCTGATTCAGAATCCAACTTAGATTGACATATCCTCTGAAGATCATCTAAAGCACCATTCAAATGAAGCTCCAACAGTTCATTGGCAAATTGAACTTCTTCATCACAAGGGATGTGCCACTTTGGGCCAACTGATGTTTCCTCATCTGAAAAATCTTTTGCACTGATCCATTCTTCTAAAGAAGAAGCAGAAGAATGATGTGAAATGCACCTGTAACAAATTAATTGATATCCATGTCAATACAGCATAAATGATATCTATCATGTAGTCTATGCTAGCATATGAACATTAAAGTAAATAAAGGTTACATACTTGTATTGATCAATTGGATAATATAGGATCAAGCTTCCAAGAAGAGATCTGAGAACATGGTCTCCAGCACCATTGACCTGCCAAAAATAAGGTGTAGCATTAGCAAACTGAGAATTTTGACGCCATTCTAGATAGCTACCAGTAACAGCTAAACTTGATAAATATTCCACATGATATACAGTTGGATAGCAGTATTACCCAGAATAAGCATATGAGTTGGGAGTGTACATAACCAAGTTATACTGAGAAAAGAAGAATAACCTTCCAAGATGTTGAATTAAATGCGGAAAAGATAACTTCTTTAAAATCATCCTTGTAGCGAAGAAGTGCTGAGCCTCCATAGTTGATTGAAACTGATAACACTTTCAATTGATACTCAATAGATGTTTCAAGAGCTGGAGAGATAGTGGCCTTTTTCTGAAAGAAAGACAACTAATATCAGTAGAGAGAATTGAATTCGTAGTAGAATGCCAGATCAAACTACAGGGATACCTTGTTTAGTCCAGAAGACTCAGAAGTTCCAGATCCTACATAACCCGTAACAGGTGTCCCTCTCAATGACGAAATAATAGAATTTAAAATTGGCTCAACAATATGAACAACAGCTTCTTCTGGGTTCGAACTAATACAGGCACAACAAAGCAGTCCAACTTCAGCAATTGCCCCAGGAAGGATATTTGTTTTGATGAACTTAGAGATTTTGGTCAAGGCCTGCCAAACAACAGCAAAAGAAATGTAAAGAAGCATAAAAAGTACTCCTTTGTGCCTATATTTAATGATCCTCTAACACACAATCCTTTTGCTAGTACCTTTAATTATGTACAATTTTAGTTTACAAATATTTGATAATTAAGCAAATACACTCTAACTAGATTCCATACGGTGATATTCTAAGTCATATGTCGATGAAATTTTTATAGTCAAAATAACCCAACTTTGACTTTCAAAAGTGTCATGGAACCTAAGGGGGCGGAGGGAAAGTTCAGTAGTTCTTTTGACATGTGGAATTGTCATAGAATTGATTCAAGTCTGAAAAAACGAACTCAAGTACTTGAACAAATATGCTAATTACTTGAGACCCAATACCTGCTTATAAAGTGTTTTGGAAAGTCTCCCAAAAAGGATTTCTAACATGCAAAAGTAGTAAGGACCATCTTCGACCAAGAAAGTTCCTGCACTGCTTGGTGAATTCACTCCTTCACCCCTACACCAGGCAGATAACATAATGTATTCAGTATATCAATAAAGGCCAAGTAAAGCTGAGTGGAAAAAATAATGCAGAGAAAATCTTCATTAAGTGCAAAACATTTGCTTACAAAGCACTGCTTGGTTCCAAGTGTTGAAGCAAAGCAAAGAGACGACAAAAGAACTCATCTAGCCATTCAGAAAAGCGAAAATCTGGCAAAAATGACAATTCACTAGTGGTATCTTCTAGAACAGCCATCTGCAATTGAAAGACAGCTCAGACCTCTGCAAAATCAAGACAAATTCCTGAAAGCCTCACCGAGTATATCAAACATTGATGCTTACATTGGAGAATAAAGAACCAATCAATTGCATGGTTGCCAAGGTTTTAGGTGGATCATTGGCATCCATACCCAGTAGTGCATTGGATAAAGACACCATCAGAAGATCAGTATAAGACACACTTTCAACATTCTCGCTCATTGACGTCAATGATGTCGCAGCCGTAAGAAAGAGAGATCGCCCAGCAAAAGCAACAGACATCAGAGCAGTCTTCAGCTGGTGGGTAGCAGTCGTCTATAAAAACAGAAATTGAACAAATGCAATCAACAGCTCTTAATAAGAGAATGTAAAAGCAAACGTATACTCTTCAACACTAGGTTTTGAGGAGTACTGACCGTCTCCAAGGCCATGTGGAACCGAGATGCTAAAAATGGTAAGACAAGCGATGGTTCCATATATGACAATATAGAGGTCGCTGTGGCAACTGTTTCAGAAAGATGTTCATTCTTGCTATATTGGCCACGGTCAATCAGCTTCAGAACCGTTTTTACAAAAGAAATTCGGTCAGGCTGCTCCAGGAAGCATTCATTACATAAGCCATCAACTCTGCTCCTGAAGATGAGTAGTTCTCATCAGGAAGCAGTCCACATACCAGTTCTTATTTCACATAAAAGAAATCTTACTTTTGCTCATTCTGCAATCGCATTTGAAATGTGGTCACCAGGTAGTACAAAAACCGCTCTAGTGAATAAGTCCATCTACCACCATTAGACGGATGATAATATCTGAAATTTAAAAGAGGCTGACAGATAAGTACATGTAGATGATTGAGCCTGGGTAGAGGAACTTTTTTGGGTAAGAAAAGAAAAGAGTTTCAGAAAATTAACTGTTCAAGAAGGTTGACCAATTTGTCAAAGTATTCATGTGCTGGCCCATCAGGTCTTAAAAGATAAACCTAGATCAGTAATGAGATGTTAGAATTATCTACCATCTGTAAACAGACAACCATCTTTCTGCATATGCTTCATATTCAGACACGTACACATCTTACTTATAAATCCAAATATCAAAAATAAACACATAATATTTCTGCATCCATCCTGGTATCAACATAGCAGAAAACTAACTTACAATTGCTTTAGCTATGGCCTGGGTTGGAGTCATTGCCTTGTGCGCAAACAAAAACCTAGTATTTCTTGAAACATCCACAGAGAAAGGATTTGAACCACTGCCATTAGCAATAGGAACCTACAATTGATCATAATAAGAGTTGCTGAGACTGGAACGTGTATAATCAAAACCACCCCACACAAACATTAACATCCCCACCAACCCAACAGACAGATATCACTGAGAATAAATTAACAAAACAAAACTCACTTCAAACATATTTAGGTACTTGTTGAACAGGTCTGGGAAAACAAATTCCCAGCTAACGGATTTGACGTTCTTTACAACACGAGCTGTAACTGATGCCCATTGAATGTTCCAAAATTGACTGTTTGGTACAGAGTCCCAGTGTTTTAAACATGACTTGATCCATTCTCTGACAAAAAGTAAACACTTTTAAGAACCAATCACGATGGACAAAGTAAAAAACATCAAGGGTACTTAATTATCCTCACTCCGAATAGAAGTCCTGATTGTCCAAATTGGTCGGAAGAAACAGACAGACAAACCCAGCACCTTCAAAAGCAGCATTGTGCCATGGATTTTCCAATAAGGATCTGTAAAAAGTAAGTCAAAAGAGTCATTACTGGGTGTAAAAGACAAAAGCAAAGGAAGTGTTTAATTCCAAATGTAAACCAGGACAGAAACTATACAATGGAAAAAGATACCAAAGTATATGAAGAGACAAGCTAATAAACAATAATGTAAACCAGGAGGAGATGATTTAGCACTCACTAAAATAAAATTCATGATCCTTGCACATGCAAAAAACAGACCAAAGGTTCTGTACTTTCAGTTTTCTACTAGGCATTTAGTCCTCAAGTGCACAGGCTCAAAAAACAAATATGAGGTTCTGTACTTTCTTTTTCTACAAGGCAATTTCGTCCTCAACTCCACAGACCCCAAAAAAGGTGCTCGAAGGCAATTATTCAAATACAGACACAGTAAGAGCCATTGCAATCACCTGAATTCGGACCATATCTCAGAAGCAGAACCCGGGGGGAAGAATCTCCTACTGGAACGAACAAGAGAAGTAACTGTAGAAAAATGCCTCTGTCTCACCCTCCAACCTTCTGGGCCTGTATTCCTGTGGTCAATAGAATTTGTTATGTCAACATGACTTTTCTTATATAGTAGATTCTCTTAAATCACATCAGGCTTATGTCTAACAGTCAATACAGCTCTATTCATACAGCTCTATGCACACGATTTACACTGATTCATATTCATCCTTTGATTGTAACATCAAGACATCATCAAGTTTGTCACGAATTATTCTCAATTAATGCTTCACCTGTGTGCGCAATTCATTCTTGAGTCATAATACTGAAAATACAGCATATCTATATTACCCACCTATTTCAGTGATCCATATCAAACATGAGTGAGTGGCCCCTAATGTGTTCTCCACTATTTTTCCCCCCAAGTCACTCTATGAAGACCCTATAGATATTTTCGAGTATCTATAACATAAAGCATGAACTAGTAATCAGCACAAAACACCTAAGATATCTAATTAAAGTATATGCGAGACTACCAACCTCCTGAAGTGTGTATTCATCAAGGAGTCATAGAGAGGCCTCCAGGGAATTCTCAAGGACAGTTTCTTCCGGTATTTGTTGAGTACCTTAATCATAAGGTTTGCCCATCTAACCTAGTAAAAGAAGTTAAATGGATAATTAAATAATCACAACACCAAAATACAAGCAAGAGCAAATTTTTTGGAGGAAAAAAAAAAGACTACCTGAGCATGAAGTTTGTTCTCCGAAATTTTAAACAACTCCAACCCAATTTCAACCACAGTTGTCACGTCTTCCGAAAGAACGTCACTTTTAGCCTTGAGAAATCTGAACACATCAACAGTAATAGTAGATTTAATAAAGATGTCATTTTCTGATAGAACTATTACCAGACAAGCACATGATACTACAGAAAGCTCAAACTGTAGCAACCAGCATGATAGAACAGCTCAAAAATGCACATTCATACAGAAAACACATAGGGAAAAAACACACTCAGAAAACAGCTCAATATGCACAACTTCAGATGAAAAGTGAACAATTCCCAATAAGCGCAACTAAAGTACACAACTTTAATAATTTCCAATGCATACAAGCAGATTACACTAAAATTTCAACAGAAAAGAAAAACACAGAGAACTACTCAAAGTGCACAAATTCAGCTGAGAAATGAACAATTCCCAATAACTGCAACTAAAGTGCACAACTTTAATCATTTCCAATGCACCAATACAAGCAGATTACACTAAATTCAACGGTAAAGAACACAGAGAACAACTCAAAGCGCACAATTCCAGATGAGAAATGAATAATAATTTCCAACGCATACAAGCAAATTAAACTAAATTCAACGGAAAAAAACACAGAAAACAACTCAAAATCAACAATTTATAACAAATGCAAGTGAATTAACTAACAATCACTATGAAGGAGCTTAAAAACTTGAATTAAAAACCTACAGGTCAATAACAGGCACCCATTTCAGAGTAGCGAATACGGATTCGGGATCATCTGCGCTGTATGCCGCCTTGACGGCCTTCACCACCGCCGTGAACGACTCCTTCTCCCGCCTCGACTCCTCCGCCACCGGCGGCGGCAGCCAGGCATTGTACAAATGCATCTTGCTTCCTCACTGAATCCAACGCAGCGAGGATGAATTGCTTCGATGTGAATTGCGAATTGAAGTTTCAGTTCCGATTGGGGAGACGATGATGAAATTATATATTAGGGATTGTTTTCTTTTTTGCCAAGAAAGAAAATGGGAACGCAGAAGTGACCGGCAACCTGTACCGCCGGTTATCTGATGCAGCTCGTTTTGACTGTTAGCGGATTCAGCTGACTTGACTTTGGTAAGTGTCTTTGGGGTTAAGATAACCAGAGGTATATTAGTGGTACATGCGTCATTCCTACCAATCAAAATACGTAGAAAATCATTTCACTATATTATAATTAAATTATAACTTTTTTGACAAATATTATAATAATAGCTACTAGTCCAAATATTCAAGTAAGATAATATTTTATTTGAAAAGTATGTTGTGGCGAGTATAAATCTGTTTCACTAACATTGTCTTATTTTTTCATTGATATTTTTATACCTTGATCATAAATAACTTTCGATGCATATATCATTATGAAATAAAAAATTTATATCAGGAGAGTACATCACATGGAGATTCTAACGATATTACTTGATGATATTGTCAATTTCATTTTATAAGAAATTTATGTATATAGAGTGGTCAAAAGAGCAACATAAATCGAGCCTTCAAATCGAGCCTTATGTAAATGATCAGGAAATGTCAAAATCTAATAAATGATAATGTTGTCCAAGATGCAATCGTAGGAGGTAGGGTCGAATTTGTTCTCGTTGTCATATGAAGTTGAGGCTAGTAACAAGTTATGTAGTTATTGATAAAATCGTAGATATAGTTATTGAAAAGATGAGAGGGTGATGTCATTCCCGCCATCACTCCACTATTTATTTTTGAGAATAAAAATGAATTTACATTTGTTTGATTCCGTGATTCAATTACAAAAAGTCTTACCTTCATTAAAATTACATCGGTTTGATCCCATAATGTAATGTCATTTTTAAGTGACATTACCATGGGTTGGAATAGTACCATAAGTCCATGATACATCAATTAGTTACTATTTTATCAATCAAAATGATTTGATTGTACATACTCTCTAATCTGTGGCACTCATTTAGTCAGAAAATTACAACACACATCGAACATAAATTTGAAATACTATATAACTAATAACATCATTAAGTCATATAAGTTTAAATTCTTCATAATATATACTTTCGGAATATCAAACTTTTATCGTCAATTAATATATATATTTTAAATTATTAATGGTAAAACGTAAGTGTGCCACTTATATGACCAAAGGAAGTATGAAAATATTTATAGAATTGTCATTCATTATTTGAATTTATAGAGTTTTTTTAAAAAAATTAGGGTATACTCCTCCGATTATTTTATAATGACCCACTTTTTCTTAACGTTTTTTCAGTATTCTTTGAACATACATTCTTATAATGTATAAGTATAATTTCATCATTTGATATATGATTAAACTCTCGGTAATCTATACTTACTTAAAATAAAAAACTTACATTCAAATAATGTATACATTTTGAAGTTATGTAGGGTTAATCATAGGGTGAAAAGAGTTTATATAAAGAATAATGATATAGACAGGAAAATTTCTCAAGGAAAACTCTTAGGGAATGATGTGGCTAATGTGTTGGCAATTCCACCTCATTAATTTTTTGAAGGGGAAAAACATGTTTATTCTTCTTTTCCCAGAATACAACAACCCGTGACTCTTCCTTCTCCTCTCTGTTCTGCAATCTTTGCACTAAAATTTTTTAACCGTGCATATTTTAGATTCCCATGGTTGATTTTCCTCTTCATAGACATGGAAAAAGACAATAATACTCTCTACAAATCTTTTTCTGGGGCAGTTAGGGATAAAGGAGAAGTAAATTCATTTACATGTATGTTCTTTATCTTAACAGTGTGTCAATCTCAAGTTGGAAGTTGAAGCAATCTTGATTCTCATAAGTGTTTTTTGTGACTGTTAATGAATACTAAGCATAAAGTGTTGATTATTTCAGTGCACATTACGTGTTTGATGAAATGTTTCAATGAATATTTGTAGTTTATAAGAAATGGATAGGGTTTTAGAATTCTATTAACGTTTAACAGAGGACTATGATTTGTGACGAATTGTTCAGCTCTGCAATTCACAAGACCACCTTGCTACTTTGAAATGCTTTATTATGATTTTATTTTATTTAAACAAAGTTTGCTTAATGTAGATGATGGTATCATAAGAGATGAACAAGAGAAGATTCTTTGTGAGGCTGAGTATAACAGTAGTTTAGAGGATGAAGCAAAAACGCTGGAAATCGGAATGCGTTTCTCATCTGAGGAAGAAGTACGTGCATTTTACAAATCTTATGCCAAACGAATTGGTTTTGGCATTTCTAAACTGTCTTTCAAGAATGTTGATGGTCAACAAAAGTACTTCTCAATTGGATGCTCCAAATCCGGTAAGGCTGTGCAAAAAGGTAAGAATACCTTTCATCCTAGACCTACTAGCAAAACGGACTGCAAAGCTTGGATTAATATTACCGTTCAAAATGGTGATACATTTGTCATAACTAGTGTTCGTTCAGAGCACAATCATGGTTTAAGTCCTAGGAAATCAAGATTTTTCAGAAGCAGCAAAGAGTTAGATTCTCATACTAAGAGGAAATTGGAGATGAATGATCAAGCTGGAATTGGTGTGAGTAAGACTTTTCAATCTTTTGTTGTTGAAAAGGGTGGTTATGAAAACTTGTCATTTGATGAAAGGAAGTGTAGAAATTATGTGGCCGAAGCAGAAAGTTAAGACTTGGAGTAGGAGATGCTGAAGCCTTGAATAGCTATTTTTGTCGGATGCAGAGTAGGAATTCTGATTTCTTTTATTTGATTGATACTGATGATGATCTTCGCATTAAGAATATATTCTGGTGTGATGCGAGATGTAGAGCTGCATTTGAGTGTTTTTCTGATGCCATAATATTTGACACTACATGTTTGACAAATACTTATGATATGCCTTTTGCTCCATTTGTGGCGGTAAATCATCATGGTGAATCAACTTTGCTTGGTTGTGCCTTGCTATCTAGCGAAGATACTAAAACTTTTACTTGGTTATTCAAGGCTTGGAAGGCATGCATGGAGGACACTCTCCTAAAGGCATCATCACAGATCAGGCCATACCTATTGCAAATGCAATTGCTAAGGTATTCCCCGATACACCTCATCGCCTATGTATTTGACATATCATGAAAAAAATCCCCGAGAAGTTAGGTAAATATGAAGAATATGAAAGCATTAGCTTTAAGATGAGGAATATTGTTTATAATTCATTGACGATTGAAATTTTTGATCGTGATTGGGAAGGAATGATTCAAGAGTTTAATTTGGAGAATGATTGGTTGGATTCTCTTTATGAAGAACGTCATAAATGGATACCTGCTTATGTTAATGGCAATTTCTGGGCTGGAATGTCAGCAAGTCAAAGAAGTGAGAGCATGAATGCTTTTTTTGACGATTATGTTCATTCGAAGACTACGCTGAAGCAATTCGTTGAGCAATATGATAATGCTTTGAAAGCTAAGGTGGCGAAGGAATTGAATTCTGATTTTGCTTCATTTAATTCCAAAATTCCAGTGATTAGTGATCTTGCTATTGAAAAGCAGCTTCAGAATGTCTACACAAATAATATATTCCAGCTGTTTCAGAAAGAGGTCAGGGCATTGATGTACTGCAACACTTCATTAGTCAAACAAGATGGATCAAATTTGTTATTTGAAGTGTTGGAGACAAAATTAGACCCAACAGGAACCAAATCGAAAGAACTTGTGTTTCAGATTGAGTATAATGAGATTCGGTGCGATGTTAAGTGTTTGTGTCGCCTATTTGAGTTCATGGGGATTTTATGCAGGCATGTGATATCTGTTTTCATAAAAAGAAATGTTGTTAATGTTCCAGAGAGGTACATCTTAGATCGATGGCGAAAGGATATTAAGCGCAGATACCATAGTATAGAAAATGTCTACGAAGACCTTGGTTTTGATAAAGAAGAAAGACGGAGATATAATAACCTCTCTCCCTTGTTAAATGAAGTGCAGGAGCTTGGTTCGAAGAGTGACAAAAATTCAGTATTTTGGTGAATGTATTGGCTGATGCGAAGAAGAATTTAATGGATGTGGATAGTGATTTATCTAAGGGTGAGGGTGATAAGAATGTTAGTGTTTCAGCAGAGGGATCCCAAGTTGAGAGGAAGAAACTTCGTTCTCCACTAAAAGTACGACCACGAGGCCGGCCACCGACAAAGAGGAAGCAATCTAGAGATGAAATAATTGTGAAAGAGGCAAAAAAGAAGTCTAAGAAAAAGGTTAGATTTGTCTCTGAATAATGATATGTTATGATTCAATTATGCTACTTCATTGTTATACTTCTTGATAATCTTTGTTGATTGCCAACAGGCTCGTAAAAATAATTCGAAGCCAGAAGAGTTGCCAAGTAATTCTACATGCTAATGAAGTCATTCTTTGAGGAGCTGAAATAAGATTTGCTTCTATTTGGGTTCAGTGGAAGGTGTGATGCTGTTTTTGCAGTAACATTTTGATAAACTATAAGACATTCACTTGTTTTTTAGGTTAAAGGATTTGATTTCTACTTTGCTAAATTGTGCTACATTTGTATCAGTACCAATAATATCTTTTTAGCACAATGCTGCTGTTTTCTACCTCCTGGATTACTTTTTGGCAGTAAGGTCTTTTTTGAAGTTTCGATATGAACAACCTTTGATAAGCAATAAAGAATGAATAATGATATGGTTCAAACATTACAAATTCTAATGTACTCCTGTTTATGTTTCTTTCAAAATGGGAAAGCTGGTAATAATCTCCTTCCATGATCCTTCATCAAGATACTTTTCGGAAAATGCCAGTTCTGCATTTGTTGTTGCAATCACTGTTGAAGTACTTCTGGTGCCGTAAGGTCCCAAGGGCATTTCACATTCGTCGATGAATATGGAACTCAGTTGATACTCAAACTCAGGGGGTATATGTGAGGCAGTTTGCTTTCATCGTCTTTAGTTCTGTCGTTCATGATTCCTTCTTGATTCAGCCCTTTCAATGATTCCTTCTTGATTCAGCACTTTCATGTTTGTGTAGCAGTTGCGCCTTCTGATTTAGGTCGGTAGGTTATGTAAAACATGGTCGAGGAACAAAGGTCGGCTATAATCAGATTGAATCCATTATACTGATCATCTTCATTAACTAACTCATTGGCAAATTCTTCTGGATTCTCTTCACTCTGAAACAGAAATAGATGCACACAAAATTACGCCCTAAATGATTGAGTATGATTCATATGGTTAACACACAGTCACACATGACCAGCCGATATGATTCATCATATGGAGTTACACACAGCCAAACATTAACAAAAAATACAACCTCGAAGTGTTACAAACATATGATTCATCAAACATGGTTATACTCAGTGACACTTTAACAGCAAATATGAGAGTTCCTCAGTAGACACACTTAACAACAGATATAATTCATCGAAAACAGTGACACACTAACAATCCCAAAACAACACATATCATTCATCAAACAATGTCACACACTAGCTAAAGATATGAGTCTTCCTAGGCAAGCTTCATGCTATGTCACCACAGGTACTAAGTTTTTACATTTTACTTCTTACATGTTATGTGAATCTTTTAATGCAGAATTAATGGTCCATGCTTAATTTTCAGGCGCGTTTTCTAGTTCTGCAGTGAACAACAATGCAGGATGTAAAACTGCAGTTTCTAACACTGTAATGTCCATAAGCATCACGATTACTCTCCTGTTTTTGATGCCACTATTTGCATACACTCCAAATGTGGTGTTGGGGGCGATCATCGTAACTGCTGTAGAAACATTCACCATTATAAGGATGCTCTTAAAATCCCTGGATTTCTCATCTTAAACATCGAAACCAGGTGCCCTTAGCAAGGGCATCCCTTCCTCCGAGGATTCGATACATTCCCACGTATCATTTCAGAACGTGTCATTTTTTATACCTCTGAAATCTTTTGATGAAACCTTGCATTTTATTTTCACCTGATAACTAACTAGCCATGATCTCAAGAAAAACAGCCCTCATTTTCCTCTGCATCTCGATACTTTCCCACGTCGGAAACTCGGTACTTCGAGAAAAACTTTGCTCAGACAGTGCACAGTACGATGTTAGTACTACCGAGGGAAGGAAATACAAAAGCAACCTGGAAACGTTACTCACAGCTCTGTATTCAAACGCTACCACCCCAGGCGGCTTCTCCAGCTCCACCGCCGGAGCTTCCAACGCCACCGTGTACGGCCTGTTTCTCTGCCGTGGTGACCTGTCACCGAACGAATACCAAACCTGTTTGAGAAACGCTACCGACGAGGCTCTTACGATAACTGGCTCGCGGGTGATCCTCCCACCAGGATAAAGGGATTGTCGGGCGGCTGTGATATACATCGCGGTTCAGCAGTAAAATGATGGGATGCAAAGGGTATGATATATATTGAACCTTAATTTGATGTTCAGAAGGAACAAGAAGAATCGGGGACATAAGAAAAGAATGATGACGGACGATTTTTCCTGGGAAAAAAGGATTTTCTTTTTTAAAAATATAATGAAGTGGAATTGCCACCAAATCAGCCACATCATTCCCTACAATTTTTCCCTAAAAAAATTCCCTCTCTCTATCACCACTCTTATATAAAAGTGTGTCATTATAAAAAAATAAATCGGATGGAGTATTTTGAGTATGTTCTTTTAAGCTTATTTTTTGATGAATTAAACTGAATTAAATTGAACTAAACTAAATCAAATTAAATTGAACTGAGCTGGTCTACTTAAAAATTTCAGAAAAGTGAGTTTTGTTTCAAGATATTGAAATCTTTTCATTTCAAGGCTATATCAAATCAATTAAATTGATTGTCAAAAAAAAATCAATTAAATTAGGTGTTTTTCCAATCACATATTTTTGCAAATTAACATTTTTTCTCCCTAGTTTTGTTTTGGTAAATTTGGAAAATAAATATATAGTTCCTCCACCTGCGGTAACTTATCCTGACGGTTAATTTCAAGTGGTAAAATGTTAACTGCGAATAAAGATTGAGGACTGATTCGCAGTTATCAAAAATTGGAAGGTGGTTAATGTAAATTACATCCGGTATCTTTAAAAAGATTGAGGGTTTTTTCATAGTATATCCAAAATAAGAAGGATCTTAATGTAAATATATAATTATCATAAAAGGCGTTTTCCGACCGTTGCAGTGCCCGTGAAAATATGACCGTTGCGAACAATCCTCAGGTTCAGGCAACGTTATAAATACCCTCAAACCTTACCAAAACCACCACAGAAACTTTCTATCTTACCATCTGCAAAACAATCTAGATTATTTCCTTTGATTCTTCGTTTCAATTTGCTATTTGTTGTTCTTCAAGTGTTCTTTAATGGCAGAGATGAAAGAATCCCATGTTATTGTCGAAATCCCCGTCGACGAGGAGCACCAGCAGAAGATGATCTGCGTGATGGACGCGATCTCCTCGGCGATGCAGCACCACCCGTTGACGGAGATTTCCCGGAGCCCCGGCCATCTCCTTCTTCTCAAGCTCTGGCAGAGAGAAGAGGATTTATTCAGCCGGAGATCCGGCGTGAAAGAATCGCGTATCGATTCGATCAAGCGGGAAATCTTCCAGCTCTGCTGCTTCTTCCTCGTCTTCCACGGCCTGTTCTTAACAATTCTGTTCACGTCTGTCAAAGGCGGTGACTTTGACCGGAGTGTCTGCCGGCGGTGGTGGATCCCGGCTGCTCTCAGCGGGTGCACTTCTCTGGTGATCGTGTTTCTGGTTCATGTGAAGCTTTTCAGGTTCTGGAAAGTTGATAGCCAGTTGCAGAGGGAGAAGAGCGATAACCGGGCGCTGACTCGGTGTATTCAGGAGCTGAGGATGAAAGGGGCGAGCTTTGATCTGAGCAAGGAGCCTCAGATTGGGAAGAGGATGAAGAGTTCCAGCGTCGAGATCAAATGGACGCTTCTGTCCTGGTTTTCCAAGTATCTGATCTCCATCTGCCTTTTGTTTTTCGCAGGTTTGATCACCCCTGCCAGCAGATTCATCCTCTGTGCTTAGTTTCTGCAACAACACCATTTCATCACAGAAGGATCCATCTAATGTAAGCTTTTATGCATTTTTAGTGTATGAAATTTTTACTGAAGTTTCATTGATCATTCTTATTCTTCATGCTTGGCAGGATTCAGACTCGATCTTATATCAATCGCGAGAAAATCGTGCAATTTTCGAGCGATTTTGAGTAAAAGAAGAAGATGGTTTCTTCATGTTGATAGATAGGGGTTGATAGGATACATTGTTTACAACATTAGCATACATATGCTCTGTACTCAAAAGTTAGAGCAAAATACATTTAATGAAGTGGTTTTCCACATTTTTAAACATTCTGTGTTATCATCTCCAAATCCGATATCTTTCTAACAACAAATTCCAAGCGCGATTCGGAAATTATTCAGGAGCTCTCAAACCCGAATATTCGGAAAACACCTGCGCAGAAAAAATGAAAACACGCTCAGAGTCCAGAATCGAGTTTTCAAAACAAAAACATAACATATACATATATATACATATATATATATATATATATATATATATATATATACCAACCTTCATCAGCTAGGTACTTGTTCTTATCATCTCCTGCATATGCTAGTAAGTTGTATTTTGGATTCCACTCTACGCTGTTCATGAAAGCGCGGCATGGAATCTGGTGGACTGATCTTCCAGTTTGAACGTTTGCCTGTCGAGAAAGGGAGTATTGTCAAAACCGAATGAAGCTAACTGACAGAATCCGGAAGGGGAGAAACTACGGTTTACAAAACTTACAATATCAACGAACATGTCCTGACTGGCAGAAGCAATGTACTCTCCCGTGTGATTAAAACTTATTGTCCTAACAGGCCATCTGTAACCGGGAAAGAAAATGTCACTCGGTTGTATAAATAGACTTGGAAAGGACTAAAACTTCGTAGCTAATCATCTAGGAAGTACTTACTCGAGTTCAGTAAATGTACGGACACATAGCATCTCGTTGATGTCCCAAAGACTGACTAAAGAATCAGCACTTCCAACAGCAAAATATCTGCACACGTAGAAGAAGAGTTCCAGTTAGTGCCAGGCTTTTTCCGTTTCTCACTACTGAAGTTAAAAACACTGGACGAGTAAAAAACGAGAGGAGCACCTTCCGAGTGGGTCGATTGCGATGCAGTAGCAACCAGCTGTATGAGCCTTGAGTGTAGTAACTCGCTGAAGAGAAGGATAGGCTAGAACTTCAACAGTACCTAAGGCACAAGGATACGAAGAATTATAAGTCAAATTAAGTGAAAACCTAGTTTGTAATATCCAAACCAGGACAGTATTGTAAAACATCGCACCGTTTCCAGTGGTCAGAAAGAACTTGTCTCCCGTCATGTTCCACGCAAGCTCATTCACCTGATGATTTATTTTGCAAGTCAAAACGACGCTCAATCTTGGTAAAGCCCCTTAAAGCAATATCATGTGTATTAAGATTGTGAGACAAAACGATGGGACAATACTGTACCTCATAATCGAACTTGCGCTTATGAATAGGTTTAAATTTGCGAACATCCAATATTGTCAGTTCATCATCCTGCAGTTCCTCGAGAATGTACGAATAAACATAGAGCTCGGAAACAAGACAACATTTGCCAATATGATAGATATTGAAAACTGGAAAAGACGTCAAATTTAGGATTCAAGGCAACATACCCTGTTGCCTACAGCTACATGTGTACCATCAAGCTTGTAAGTAATATTAATATTCTCTCCACTGAGTTCAGCTTGCTGAGAACATTTCCCGCCTAGCCATTAAGAAGCATTCCCATTAGAAAACACCAATTAAAAGATGCAAGTGTTATGTCGATATGCTCATTGCTAATGTAAAGGTAGGGTGTCAAAATAAGAAAGCACACTACATAGATTCAATAAGAAAAATATCCATCCATTATGTGTACCCAGTGAGATAACCCAATAGTTGCAAAAAGCTTGACTTTTATCCAAAGATCAAAACTTTGAGAGAATCCTTCATCAAAATTCAAGGGGCAAAAACTCTACCAACAAAAGTGAAGATCAACAGCTCAATTTGCCTACTCAGAAAGTACATGATAAGCATTCAGGCACAGTGATGAAAAGTACATATACTCACTTCGGGCATCCCACACGCGTACAGTCTTGTCACCGGATGCAGTTGCAACCAAATCCGGATGCTTTGGATCCCAACATAACTGATCCACACTGTCCGTGTGACCCTTGAGTTCAACATCCTTCACCTTAGCCTGTACAAAACCCAAAAATCGGTGTTTTAAAACAATAAGCATCTCGGCTTGTTAAATAGAGTGTCATGCTAAGTTTCTACATAAACAAATCCAGTCAGCACAGCACGCAACCCTCGGAAACTGAGAAAATCACAGTAATGTCAAGGCCTTACTCTGTCAAAAATCAGTGTTTTAAAACAATAGCTCCGCATAGCATCTCAGCTGTTACTTAGAGTGTCATGCTAAGTTTCTACTTGAACAAATCCAGTCAGCACAGCACACGCAACCCTCAGAAACCCGAGAAAATCACAGTCATGTCAAGGCCTCAATTTGTTAAAAAACGAGAATTTGGCAACACTCACACACAACCGAACCTCATACTTCCTACTGACAAGCACATAACCTCTAATTCAAAAAACCATTCTTTACATAATTGCTAAGACTATGCAAACTTTAAGCTCAAAAACCTAAACTATTCTTACATGGCCATGGGGCTCGATGTGCCAGACACGAGCAGTTTGATCGACAGAGCCAGACGCGAGCTTCGTACCCAGGCAATTCCACGCCACTGAATGAACCTTCAATCCACGAATTCAGAAAACAAGCACACATTAACAATCAAACAAGCAAATTTAGGGGTTCATATTGTAGATTGTTGCAGAATTAGCAGAAAGTACCTTCTTCTTGTGGCCTTGGTATTCTCTGCTGGTGAGGTTTTTGAAGGGAATTGCGTCGTCTATTCTCGCTCCCGCCGCCGCCTTACTATCCGTCGCCATTGTTGTGAGGTCTGTGACTGGTTGTATTGTTTTTGAATATATTTGACTAGTATCTCTTTTTATTTATGATGATGATAAAAATTAAAAAAATATCTTTTTCTAATATAAAGTTGGATTATTGATATATTTCATTAAGTATACTAGCAAGCCTTATATTTAAGTATTATATAATACTATCAGTAAAGTATTCTTATCCACCCTATTATAAAAACTTTTTTGATTTTATAGTAATTTTCATTTTATTTTCATACTTTTGATCCAAAGACACAAGATAAATTCACTGCATCTAATTGTATTGATAGAAGACAACTTATACCTCCAACATCATCGGTGTAAAGGTTATTGATGCGCACTTTATAACACATAAAAATTGTTGTAAGTTAAGTTGGAAGTCGTATGATAGGTTGTACTTGTATCTAGTGTGGTTAAAAAGAAGTATGACATGTGGTAAATTTTGTGTATGAGATTACCATTTGTTTAATTCTATAAGTCAAACCAAGATATATAATTTGCGACTGCGACTAAACAAAAACTTACATGAATGACTACGAGTCATTCGACTTAAACCATGCATGTTATGACCAATTATATATAGTTAAGACTTGTCTCTTTTACATTCACATGGTCTAACGGTCATGACCAACTAGTTGAACGACTAACCCGTGATTACTAGCCGTACTTACTTAAGCAAGACCATCTTGATCACTGACAAAAGCCCAGAGGATTTTCTCAAGTTAACAGTGAGACGATCTCCCATAGAGCTCAGTCACACGAAAGACTGGAAAAGGACAATGGGGGAAAACTACAATAAATAGTCACTGTGGACATGAGCAGTACTCATAGATAATACTTTTAACGTTCAGACATGTTTAAAAACAGCAGCATGGTTGATGTAAGACATCTGCAATCACATGAAGAAATACAATTCTATTTCCCTAAGGTTACAAACAACCTTTCAAACATAAGCCCTGGTGGTGTTAAAGGGCATGGATACGGCGCTTTGAGTTACAAATACCCAAGATTCATGTTAAATCTGATTGCACGGGTAGTGAGTAGTGCGATTGAGGATAAGTTTGTAGCTCTAATGGAAGCGATGGTGTTAATAGACGACAAATTGTTTCTTACAAGTCTTTCTTGTAAAAGTGACTAGAGAAAGGATCATCAAAGTACACCAAAGTACATCTCGCGTGGAAGTTGTATGTAATCAAGTTTAACCTACCCTTATCGTCAAAAATAAAAGTGAAGAACTCAAATTCATTTGATTTTTCAGATAAGAAACTAATTTTGAATGTCGTTATCTCAATATTTATTTATCCAATTTAAAAGTCCATGTAATTTCTAGTGAAACTTGACAGCAACATTCAACCTAGTTATCCATGACCTTTTCATATGTTCCCTTCATAAAAGTGTAAATAGTTTCAACATCATTTCTGGTGCTTAATTCACTGTCCCAACAACTTAATGTAATGCAAAATTACTGGATAAGTATAACATAAAAATAATACAAAAAATGGTCTTACAAATCAGTTTGAAGAACTTCAAATTCACGATTCAACCTTTATATATTTGTTTTCAAAGCTTTAAAGAAAATTAATTTATACACTTATTGGCTGATATTTGACAGTCCATAATTGAAATTGCAATCATGATAAATTTGTGAAAGCCATATAGACAAGCTGTAGTTGCCAGGACCAGCATGCTACCCATCACCATTTATCAAACAGTAAAAAGACACAATTATCATGTTTTTAATTTATAACCCACATTTGGATCCCATTTTTTTAATATTATTTTTTAACTGATCTGAATTAAAAATTAATATATTAAAAATGAAATCTGTATCACCCAAATTTTTATTAAATTATATTTTTAATAAGCTAAATTGAACTGAACCGACTATTTATAAGATTTAAAGAAAGAGTCTTCCACAACTCTCTCCGTTGATATATAATGGCATAGCTTAACCAAAATTTTTTACGGCAAATTTGACAAACAGCAATTTTTGTTAAGTGCATATTAATGCACTATTTATCTGAACTTATTTCTTCCTGATCTGAATTGAATACTTGAACTGAACTAAACTGAGCTGAATTAAAGTGAAAATTAATATATTTAAAGTAGAATTAATGTGTCTAAATCTATCTATATTTAACGAATTACATTTTCATTGAACTGAACTAAATTGAATTAAACTGAAAAAATTGAACTGAACTGAACTGAGCTTATATATTTATAAGCTCCAACAAATAGAGCCTAACTAATTCTAAAATTTTGATGTATAAATTTAAAATCTTTCAACAATATCACACTACAATAGTATTACTAAACATAAATATTTCAATTTCAAATTATCCGTCAAACTTGCCAAAAATATGAACGGAGTATGAAAATCATTTCTTTTACCGCCAAAGAGTAAATGAAAAATATACTCCAAAAATAAAATTAATCATTAAAGTTTAATAATAATAAAATATTAGTATAAATAGTACTCACTGTTTCTCTCTTATATCGTGTGTATCAGTTTTATTTTGACTCCACCGACGCCATAACCATCATCATCATCATCGTCTGGAAAAAACAGGGGAGAGTGGTGGCGGTGGTGGATCTGTCGGAGAAAAACATGTCGTCTGGAAGGTACATGCGTTACTCACCCTCTCCCTCCGCCCCTCACTCTCCTCATATCGGCGGCGCCTCCGCCACTTCACTGGCTCTGATGGAGCAAGAGAGGTACATGGTACAAGATGGTTTTTTTTGTTTGTGATGTTTAAGGATGTGGATTGGAGTAAAGCTTGCTTTTTTATCTGTTTGGTGGAATTAGTTTTATTAATTTTTGGTTACTTGGTATGGTTATCTGAAATTTTGCTGGTTTGTATGGTGTGGAATGATTAAATTTACTTTCTTTGATGTGTGTTGATGAGATGGGATGGTAGAAAGTTGCTATGTTTTGCTTTAACTGAAAAAAAAATGGAGCAAGAGAGGTACATGCTAAAGATGGATTTTTGTGCTGTTTATGGATGCTTATGGATGTGGATTGCTTGGTGGGATTGATTTATCCTTTCTATGTCACTTCATATGGTTATCTGAAATTTCTTGGAGTGATTAAAGCTGTTTACTTGATGTATTGTTGATAAGACGAGGTGGTAAAAAGTTGTTGTGTTTTGTTCTAGCTGAAATAAAAATGGTTGCTTTTGTTGGACTTTTTGGTTGCATCATTTTTTCAGAATGTGTTTATAATTTTGATGTGATTTTGCAGATATCTGGGTGAATTGCTTGAAGAAAGGCAGAAGCTTGGTCCTTTCACATCTGTGCTTCCGTTCTGTGCCAGGCTACTCAATCAAGGTAGATCATTTAATTTGTTTTTTTTTCCGGTAAAGTTACATCTGGTTACATTGCACTTTTATGCTAATTGTGCTAGAGCATCATCTTTGTTAATTGATTAAGTTGTTGCTTGTAATTGGATTTAAGTGATTAATTGTGTGCAATTATTTTCCTTTTCTGATTACATTTCTATATTAGAAAAATGCAGCTCTGCATCAAGAATTCCAAAGTCTTGTTCTTAAGGAACAGAATTAGGATGGGTCATGATATGTTTTTTTTGTGCCTGGAAATTGACTCTCTTGTTTGTTCATGTTGTTCGTTTATCATGTGTGTAATTGTGCTAATGTAAGTAATATATTTATTTGCCATCTATTGTGTGTAATAACATCTTTAGGAAGCTAATCTAGGTAAGAGTTAGGTGAGCTTGTTGAAGATAGAGTTGAATTACGTGGAAAGGAGGACCAAACACGTTTCTTGCGTCATTTTTTAATTATTGCATTCTAGAATTCACGGAAGGTCTTATCTCTTTGAGCGGTTATCTCGGCAAAAGATTAAACACGTGTCAAGGCAATCACTTAAGCTAGTTGTTCTCACTAAATGTTAATTATATCATTCTAGATGTCTTATCTCTTTGGGTTTCTTTTTTTTTACGGTTATCGTGACGTGTCTAAAAAACCACTTAAATTATCTGTTCTCACATTATGTTAATTATAGCATCCAAGTTTTTATAGAAGGTCTTGTTATATCTTTGGGTATTTTAAGCAGTAGTCTCGACTCTTGATGCATGGCAAGAATTAAACACGTGTCACTTTACAACTTTCAAGTTGCTTTTCTCGTGATATGTTAATAATAGCATCTAGTGAGTTTGCGGAAGGTCTTGTTTCTTTCTCGTTGTTTTCTGGTGCGAAAATGAGGAGGAATTTACACGATAATATTTTAGTGTTGCACACCACATTAGCAATTAAATTTGACAGATATGAGATGGACTTTAAGTGTTGCACCTCATCTAAGTTCACATAGAATTGATAAAAAACTAATTTAAGATTTCTTTCCATACCTTCATGATTTACTATTCAAAAATAAGATTTCACCCTATTTCACAATTAAAATTACATAGATCAGAATGGAAGTTTGACTGACATGACTTGGGATAAACTTGATCTAATAACTTTTTGACTGAGGTAACTTTTACATGTATTCTTGAAGGGTAACATCAATTGCACCAGATTGCACATGATTGCATATCTTGAAGGGTAATATTACTAGCACTGCACCAGTTATTAAGTTTGACAGACACCACTTTTTCTCTATGTGAAATGACTGAGTTAACTTGGGCGAATTATTTGATTTCCTCTTATCTGGTCACCAACTAGAGGAATACCTTTTGTAGACCTTTGAGCTAGTTTAACAAATGGAAAAATCCGTGGATCTTCAATAGTTATTGACTTCTTTTGATGTCTACATTTGCCTATTCCTCGAAAGTTAGTTTGAATTGATTCATTAATCTAATATTATCTGAGACAGTCTTACAGTGCTTGTTTACATAAGTCTGAATATTAGATGCCTGTGTTTGTACTGACATAGTCGACAACGCTGGGTTCCTTAAACCACATGTCGCAGCAGTTTTAACTTCACTGGTTTTTCATTCTCCTCTCTGTCTTAGGTTAAATTCTAATTTCCAGCCCATTATGGTGGTGCTGATAAATGTTTAAACAAGGGCTAACTGGTACCTCTTATTCTTGAAAATTGACCTTTTTGAAACAGAAATAATGCGTGTAACTTCAGTGTTGGGGAATGCATCAGTTTTAGATGGGTTTGAACATGCTAGCCCACTGGCTTCTGGAAGAGTATATTCACATGGAGGAGCTAATATGAACCGATGGGGGTCACCATCACCATTTCAACCAGAAGTATGGAACTGACCATTAACATAACCTCGGTTTGATTTAGTTCTTTACTGTTTTTTAAGAAATATTGTTGACTGTGCACTCATTCTCTTTCTGGTTGCTTTTTCCCCGTGCCTCTTTAGCATTAGCTCATATTACTCTGTAAAGGGTTAGCAGCTAACAGCCTTAGGAGTGATATATAGTTAGGGTAACCTTATATTAGTCGTGCTTATCATTATTTTTGCTAGGAAAGGTAGAATATTGTGCTGATTTTTAACCTATTAGATTAGTTAATCTTGGAAGCTGCATCAAGGCCTTGTGGCCATTGATTGCAGTTTTTGCTGAGTGGTGAGCGCCATGCTTAATTCCCCACTTACGTGGTTTTATAAATGCTGTGCTATTAAGACGGTGTATTGCTTTTCATACTGGTTTTGTTATTGACCTTTTTTATGAAATCACAACACGCAGATCCCAGGTATGATGCAGCATTCACCCGCGCATAGCTGGCGAGGTTCACAAAGCAGCTCTTCAGCGATCGTGCAGAAGACAATCCGAGTCAATGTTCCTGTTGACCAGCATCCTACTGTACAGTCAATTACTCGATCGTGTTAGCTACTGTACATTTTTTAAAATCCTTTCTAAAACTCGCTTCTCTGGAATACTTTCATGCAGTTCAACTTTGTTGGGCGCATTCTTGGTCCTCGTGGGAACTCTCTGAAGCGAGTCGAGGTCACTACAGAGTGCCGTGTTCTGATCCGAGGACGTGGCAGCATCAAGGATCCCGTCAAGGTATCTGTCCGAAATCCCTCATACTCTTTGCTTAGAAAACAGTATATCGTGAGTCTTAATGTTGATTCAATTTGAAGGAGGAGATGATGAGAGGGAAGCCTGGATATGAACACCTGAATGAATCTCTCCACATTCTGATCGAGGCAGAGCTGCCGGTGGAAATCATTGATGCTCGGCTCATGCAAGCAAAGGAGATACTCGAGGATCTGATAAAGCCTGTGGTAAAAATCTCCATCTCTTTCATCTTTCTCAACCTGAATCATCTCGAAAACTGCAAATTGTCCAAAGTTAACTCATTTTACGCTCGGGAATGCAGGATGAGTCTCAGGACTTCTACAAGAAGCAGCAGCTGAGAGAGCTTGCGCTGATAAACGGCACCCTTAGGGATGAGGTCTCGCCTATGTCGGGATCAGTGTCGCCTTTCAATGGAAATACCAGTCTTGGGATGAAGAGGGCCAAAACAAGGGGTTAATAATGGGGCGCTCTTGGACCGATAGCCATGCCTTGCAAGGTTTTCAATGTGCCAGCTGATGTAAAATCGGGGCACCGGTGCCATTGTGTGCCAGTAATGAAAGAAGGTCGTCGTCCTAGTAGTGTCGGTCGGGGTCCTAGTAGTGTCGTGTCGGTGTCGGTCGGGTTATTAGTGTCGTGTCGGTTTCGGTCGGGGTTATCATGGACGTTTTCAGTTATCTATCTTGTAATGTACTGAACGGTTGCTAGCTTTGTATGTCTGTGAATTGTGCAACAAATTTGGTTAAGTTATGTTTGTTCGACTATTTAAATATTTTACCCGGTTTTTTAACTCCAAAATCAACCTATATACTATTTATTTACTTTTATAAATTAACTCATTTTTTATGGTAGTCTGTGTAATTAATATCGCTACCACCATGAATTTTCTCAATTTTCAACATAATTAATTAACACATTCTCAAACTGGACGGTTTGAAATTAGTGTACCTTTTGTTTTTTTTTATGCACAATTTTCCACTAAACAAATATACAGTCAATTGACCAAATAAATCGTAAAATGGCGAGCAACTTCGTTTGTTGTGAAATAGATATTGATATTTTATTTGTTAATAATTTGTTGAAGTATTTACGTGCTTCTATACACCTCAAATAATTTGTTTTTATCTCATAAAAGATAACTAATGTAAAAATACCACCAATTATGTAAAAATATATAAAATATCTTAAATTTGTCTACAATATACATATAAAAACCTTCTAAAAATTCCGAAAGTTAAAACTTTTAAGAGATCAATTTAATTTTCTAAAACTTGTAATCGATTAATCAAATGTCTTAATTGTTTCGGAAATCTTGTAAATTTTATCCCCTATTTTCTACGCCACTTTTTAATTTGTTGATAGATAACTACGCAACTTTGTTTCACTTTTACAGAATCAAATCTAGCACGTCGTCTACGCGCGCTGAGTAATTCCGTTGACCCAACCCCATTTAGCTTATATGACCCGAACCCGACATTGAAATTATTTGGATGGGAGGGTGGAGCCTTATATAATAGATTAATTTTAAAATAAAAAAAAAATCACACATTCAGTTGGTATTATTCACCTTTTAATTTAAACGGTTCAGAATTATTTATATAAGGAAAGGTGGGGTGAAAAATCAGATGTAAAGCGATAATCACTAATATTAGCACAATGTGCAATAGAATGAACCGAGTAATTAACTTTATTATGGCTCGGAATTTTAAGATTAATATAATTATTTGGTTCATTCTATTGTTCATTTTAAGGTTAATTTATAATATTTTAATATTAAAGTTAATTAAGAAAAATTTGACTGAATGAATAATAAAATTAACTTTATTATGTTGTAATTTATATTTAAAAATTAGTCATTAGTTTTGAAAATTCTCATATGAGTCATAGAGGGACGGTGACAATTGAGGAGGTTATATACCACGTTAACAATTGAGTAATAAATTTAAGTAGGTAACAGTTGAGTAATAAATTAATTAATAACAAAAATCAAAGAATATTCGACTACTTGATATCAAAGAATTAATTTTCAATCTTGACATGCAATTAGTATAATGAACCCGCACGTATCAGCCATTTATACATATTGATCATTTTTTTATATCATATTTTTTTATAACATCCCTTCTCATTCAAATTGTTCAAAATTATTAAATAATATGCAAATGGAAAAGGTCGGTACTGCCGCGTTCATGTTGATTCTTCTTGGCTTCGTGCATAGTGAGTTTCTCTTTAAATGATTATCACTATGCATCTACATGTGTTATGTAACTCATATTTTGTGTTTTTAAAATGTAGATGAAAAATCTATGAGTGTGGCAGCAGAAGCAGACTGTTCGAAACCCGCGGCGCATTTTCTTGGACCTTGCGTGTTTAGGAGTGATTGTCAGTTTGCTTGTCACAACGAATGGTGCAGTGACGGCAAATGTACACATTTTTTCGGCCAGTGTCATTGTTGTTATCCTTGTAATCCTCCTTGATCGATAAATTACTCTTATAATTATAAAAAATACACTTTAACTCATAATAACATCTTATCTTATATATTTCTATTGTTGGTGTTTTGATTTGACAAATTCTAAATCACCAAAAATCCCATATCTGGATACGAATTATAATTATGAATTATGATTTTTCTTTTGTTCTAATCGAACGTGTACACTTTGACTTTTAACAATTGATTCGGAAAATATTTAAGCATCAATATCTTTAATTAGGTTTATACAAATAATTAAAATTTGATACATTGAAAATATCCGGTACTATGAATCCAATATAACCAAATAAGATAATGTAAATTGTTGCGTATCAATGCAATTTTTAGATCAAAATGAAGTAAGTTTGACTAATTGAATAGTCAAATTACAGATTAAGTTTGGACAAAGGTGTAATAAAATTGCATTTAACTTTTTTAAAGGTGTAGTCCTAATCCTCTATGAAAAAATAAATATTATTAAAATATTGATATTTGGTAGGTTGGAAGATCCATAAAATCTACCATATTTATGCGTGACACGAATTTACGTAGAATTTTTTGCGTAGAGTATTCGGACTCGTATATTTGGACGGTACTTTATTTGGATTTGGATAGTGTTCATATAAATACTATTTTTAATCCTTTTGAAATCTTATAAATTGATCATACAAACTACTCAATAAAATAATATATCAAATTTAAACTGTTCTTATCTCTGAAAACTTTGAGTAAAGCACTTTGAAATAAATGGAGAAATCACTCCAATTAGTTTTTTTGGTCACTCTTCTACTTTCATGTAATCTTTTCATATCAACCATTCTCATGTTGTTTATTTTTTTTTATCTATTTATTAAAAGTGTTACATATTTGGTTCGTCGGGTGTATTTGGTTCGTCGGGTTTTAAGAGTCTGGTTTTTTTGGGGTTTTGAGAGTTTGACTTTTTGTTTGAGATTTTGAAAGTTTGATTTTGTAAAAACCTTGTTTGGTTGGGTTGGGTTTTGTAAGTCTGAAACAAAAATTTTGTTTGGTTCGTCGGGATTTGCAAATCTAAAACAAAAATTGCGAATGTAAGTCCAGATTTTGAAGAACAAAAGCCAGATTTGGGAGCGGAAATATCTGGATTTTTTAAACTTTTACGAACCAAACAAAATTTTAAAAAACTGAACTTTGAAAGTCTAATTTTTCAAAAACCCGACGAACCAAATGTACCCTGATTATTTTTAACTTCACAAACTTTGTTATATATTGTGTATAAAATAAATCTAAATGTTCTAAGTTACAGGTGCACCATCCACGTTATCTTGTCAAATACACTGCATAGTAACAGGTGGAATTTGCATTTGTCCAATGGCTAATGATCAAGGTAAAAGATTTTCTAGTACGTAAATTTTATGAAACATAAAAAAAACAATTAAAAATATTCTACGTATATATCAATTTCATTCTCATGTTGTTTAATTTTTATAATTATTATATATATATATAAGTATTATAGATTTGATTATTGTTAATTTTGATATATATTATGCATAAAATGAATCTAATTATTTTAAGTCGCAGGTAAATTATCATCCTCCCCGTTATCTTGTCCCGTACGTTGTATGGTCGCAGGTGAACTTTGCATTTGTCCAAATACTAATGATCAAGGTAATGGATTTTTTGGTATTTGTAGATTTTATAAAATTAAAAGAATTGAAAATGTTATCTTTTAAAAATATTTTAAAAATTAAAATCTAGCATTCTAATGAATTTATTATTGAAATTTTCTACAGATTCTACATCAAAGAAGTCAACGAGCCCGTGAAGATTGATACCACGGAGATATAAATAATGATGTAATAATTAGTAGCATCTTCGAATTATGAAAAGTTGATAATAATATTGAATACTTGATACTGAAAATTTCCAGTTAATAAGTTATAATACATGATTAAGGGATTCTTAATTAGTCAAGTTCAAGCCTCAAAAACCATGTAGAGGAAATGAATTAAAATATATCGAACTGAATTAAATTGAAGTTATAGTTAAATAAAATTCAACTGAATTTTATCATATCACATTTTATTAAGAGCTGAACTGAATTAAAATATACTCAACTAGGGTAAATTGAGCCTAGTTAGACAAATTTGACAGTTCAAGATTATATTCGACAAGTTCTAAATCACCATAAAATTATATTTCTTGATTATAGAATAATTATGAATTACTATAAAATAAATCACTCTATTTTATCTTGTAAATTTATTCAATTATTAGTAATTAAAATTGCTAAAATTAATAAGACAAGGAACAAAAACTTTTATATAGCATTTGAGGACAACCCTAATAGTTAAAACTTAAAACTTCAAAGCAATAGGCTTGGCTCGAACCAAAGATTAGGGAGCGGCTGTGTTGAACTGCAATGACCATCAAGCACCACCGATGAATCCCCCTCTCCGGCATGGAATTTGCGCGTATCCATCGAGTAATATATGATCTCATTCATACCCGTGTCGAGAAATTTTGTGAGGTAAATTCTGTTTCCCTTTGCCGGAAAAACCGCCTCCTTACTGCAAATACACGAGGTTAAAGATAAGTATACGTTGTGGTTTTCAAGGTCTTCCACTTCTAACCACTCATCCTCCTTCAACCTATCAAACTCGAAAACTCTCAACCACTTAAAATCCTTAATATATACAGAGAGAATGGTGTTGTCTTTGTACCCCGCCACGATGAATCGCTGCACATAAACATCATTGCAGGGTGTTTTCAGGCGATGGATTCTGTATAAATAGTTATTTTTTTCTTTGTTGCGAACAAAAGATGCTAGATCTCCACGACCTTTCACTAAAAAGTAAAAGTCTCCTTTAATGCAAGCAGGAGTTCTATCAGATTGCACTAACACATCCATTATACCTCTCACATTGTTATCTTCTCTCTCAATATCTCCCAAATTCAATCTTCTTTCTACCGAGTCGTCGTCATTCCAATCGAGTTGGACGGAACTGAACTCCGACATCTGCTGTGATATTCCAAAAACTGTGCAATTGGGAGAGTCAGTTGAGCAGGTGAGCACCAACTGCCGGTATTCGGGTTCACCGGGCAACGAGACGATAGACTTTGTAATAGGATTGTAGAGATTCAACTTCACTTCTACCTTGTTTGATCCATTTACGGAGTTATATGTGTACGCAAGCAACCATCCATTGGAATAGCCACAAACTCTTGCATCACAGTGCGAAGAGATCAGCAAATGCGTGTTTTTAACATAATACTTATCGCACGAAACAGGATCCATCATCATAAAACTAACACCACTGCGACCTAATCTTATTGGAATCATCAACCATACTTGAGACATATTAATACACTCAGGCGTCCACTCCTTTATATAATCGGGAAACACTTGATTCTCCATCCTAAATTGCCTAGCTAATCTTGACTCTTATTGGCATATATTATGTATAGATATAGATGAACTAATTCATGATTGAAATTTGAGAAATTCTCTTTCAAGTTAGGAATAGGAAAATCCCGGTACACTATATTTTCCCCAAAAGGATTCGGTTTAATTTGACGGTTTCCTTATTAGAAATGGATTTTAGTGAACAACAAATATTGCACGTTATGTTATCTTGATGTTATGAAAACATGATTGATGGAAATCTATGTTCGGTATAAAATAGGTTTCATTGGGCTAAGAGTGATTGTGGCCCTTTTCAGTTCGGTTGAAATACAACAGTAACATTTCAATTCAATTATAAAATTATTTAATTCAATTTAATATAATTCAATTCAATAAAAAACAATTGAATTTAATTCAACTCAATTCATTTTGTCGAAGCAAAGACTTTTGAACAAGCCATTGAATTAACAGGTGAGTTTGGGGAAGATACCAGTCTGATGGGTGGCTGACATTGATCAGAATGGTGCAAGGATTGCTCACGCCACTATTGCAATACTCCAACTAAATTGAAGAAATCACGAGACTTTGATGCAGCGCGATTTGAAAAATGCATAATGGATTTCGAGGTTTAATAATGGTCAAATACAAGCATTATTCACGCACGTGAAGTTGAATGTAATAAAAAAACATAGATTAATTTTATTTTATTTTTAATGTCAAATGATTCTGCACGTTTTCAAGAAGTTTGAAATATGATTTCTACTTTCTTCAAAAAATTAATTCATTTTCAATAGTAAACAAATCCATTCAATTCCAATTAATTTTCAATCCAACTGGACGGGGGATTGAAAGTTACATACCACTAAAATGAATTGAATAGATTCAAATACACAACTAAATGGAATGAATATACATGACGAATTTTGACATAAAATTTTATAAAATCATGATAAAATAAAGTATAAAAAATATGTAATGAATCAGAGCAAAGTAAGATAAACTACTACGTGAGATTCTAGCGTTTTTTTAAGGTTAAAAATTAAACTTGTGCACTGCTGGGCTCGTCCTTCACACGCGCAAAGATAAGACGCAGGCTGAACGGATAAGACACAGTCATAGAATCTCTTTCTCTGAATTGACTCACAAAACTAACACTCGGTTCTGTGATCTTAGGCTGTGATTTTGAGCCAAGTTAAGTTTGTCGGGAGGATTCATTTGATGGCATCAAGGAGACCAGTTAAGCTTTCCGGTGGAATGGATTTTGAAGGTAATAATTGTTTCATTTTGTTGTTGTTGTTGTGAAGATGCTTTAATTGTCTAGTGGTGCTTAAATTGTGAAATGTATGTATTTGGATTAGGAAATGGTACTTTAGTGATGTCCCTACATGGAGTTAACCATGAGAGCCGAGTTGAGATTGGGATGTGTTTGAGATTGCTCGTAGGGAGGAAAGGATTGAGATGGAAAGAGCCCGAGGAGGTCGTAAAAATGTGATTGTTAGGCCTCCTACTCAGGTTGGGTTGACAGGATTGCCTAGGAATGCTCAGATCAAGTTGCAAACCAATTTCTGCAACTGGTTTCTGTTGGAAGTGTTCTCGGGTAGCCTACATATCACACAGCTTCTCCTATGGAACAGTTCTACTCCACAGGCACGGGCTATTGAGATGCCCATGTTAGATATCCGTTTGCAGGGTAATGTGAGGAGTGTTTTGCTAACCAAAGCTCCAGAATCTAGTTCAAACTTTGTGGTTTTGATGTTTTTAGGCAGCCATAAGCTCCCTCACATAGATAAGCCTATCAACCCCAAAATATTGTTGTGTAGGTTCAGTGAGAGGGAGGTTGGGTTGAGAGACCTTGTTGCTTGTCAGATGATGGTTTGGTTACATATCAGACTGGAGAGAACATCTATTACTGCGAGGAGTTTATTCACCCCGTCATATGTGGTGATGATATCCTTATGGTCACTTTTGTGGGTATGATGCTAGCTAAAGCAAACATTGATGATATGAATGATGATTTAGATATCGTGATAACTCCTCTTCAGTACTCTGTTCCTTGGGAGAATGATCTAAGTGGTGGTAGACGCGAACCTCCTCCTCCTCCTCCTCAGTGTTGTCGCTTTGCGGAATTCAGAATCCACATATATGGGATAGTTGTGATGATAGAGGTGGTTGAAATCAGGGCTGCTGAAGTACACAAGTTAGATGATTCCTACACGAGTTGGAGTATCGTAGAGTATTATCCTAATGCTGCATTTTTCATCCACTTGGATCATCATGTGGTCTTTTCTCATCCCATCTCTTCAACTCATTCAAGTTTGCTAGGTATTACTTCACTGGAAATAATATGGGTGGAGAGCAGTATTTTGTTTACTATCCCGATGTAGTTACTCTTTCATCTTTCAAACCAATAAAAAATTCTTTAGAGGCTCTTGATCCACCTACACTTGCACTTGATTCTTTCTCTCCATCTTGCTATTGTTATTGGTTAATCCTTTTCAGTGCTCTGTTCCTTGGGAGATTGATCTAAGGAGTGGTAGACGTGGACAATGAAATTTTAAGGTTAAACTAAATTAAGTAAATTTGACTAATGTACTAAAAAAGAGAGTAAATTTGACTAATTGAATAATTACATTACAAATTAGGTTGGGATAGAGGTGTAATAAAATTGACATCACTATTATGTAAATTATATTGAAATATTAGTCATTATTTTTGAAAACTCTCCTACAAAATGTAGAGGGGGGTGACAATGATGGAGGAGGTTAACACGATAACAATTATGTAATAAAAACTTGAGGGGATGTGATAATGGTGGAAGAGGTTAACACGATAACAGTTAAGTAATAAAAACTTTGATTCCTAATTCATCATGTCATATATTTTCAAATCAATGTTTTCTAGAAGTAATTTATCACATATAAATAAAAACATTAATGATTAAAAATCAGACTTATTTGACTTTGAAAATTTAACTCATAAATTTTGGTTGAGGGAATATTATTTTATACCTTTTGAAATCTCTTATAAATTGACATAGATTTCTTGATTATCAAAACAAAACCTCATACCTCCTAATAAAGTTTAAACCCTCCGGTTCTTGTGAACTCTACTAAGCACATTAACTAGTTTGAAGCAAATGGAGAAGTCGATCAACTTACTTTTCGTAATCACTCTTCTGTTGTCCGCATCATGTAACGTTCCAATCTTAATATCGTACACTTCTTTTACGTTCATATATCAGTCCTTTTGAAGTGATTTCACATTAATTTTTATATCAATCGTAAAACTAATATGTTATATATTTCAGGTCTATCATTATCACAATGGTGCCCTGTACCCCCGTGCGTTTTGATGGGGCGTTTTTGCGTTTGTGATCCTAAAGAGGGTAAGAATTTTTTATACCATATGAATTTGGTTAAATCAACCAAATTATTCGAATAAATCAATCCAAACATATTATAATACTGGTTTTTGTATATGTTTTAATTTATAATAATTACATATTTTATTAAACTTCAGGTTTGAAGGTTGCTGAATCCATAAATGCACAGGAATGCCAGTCTGATGAGGATTGTGTAAAGAAATGTTATGAAATGGGGAAAAATTACACAGCTCGATGCAATGGTGATATGTGCCTTTGCTATTCATTAGACATTCAGAATTAGGATATTTTAATGTATTCAAGTCATCTGATATAATATTGAATAATAATGGTTATCCATCGTCCTGCCCAAATCGTATTTGACTTTATAAAATCAAATTAAAACAGTTTTGATCATTAATATTTTTCGTTTTTATATGCGTGTAATACAATTATGTTTAAATTATTACTTTATAAAAATATATATTTTTATGAATTATTTCGACAGGTAATATGCATTACTTGACATTAAGATTAATTTAATATTAAATAATATTAATTAATGATCAAAATCGTATCGGTTTGACTTTGAAAGGTGCATATGAAGCTATAAATCTACTGACGCACGAGAGGAAATTTTAGTACTGAACACAATCGCATGATGTAGGATTTATCATAACGTACAAAATTAAATTATTTTTTACACACTTAAACATGATATTGTTAGTCAGATATTAACCAGGTTAACTTAACTTTAAATTTAAAGCCAAATAGTTGGAACAAAAGAAATGTACCAATATAAATTAATTAATCTCAGTTCAATTAGAAAAATTTTAATTTAGGTTAAATTAATATAGTTAAGTTAGAATAATTTGAGATTAATTTGATTCAATAAAACAATTATTTTTGCTTTATTTCAACTGGATACAATACATTGAACGATTTAGGCCCATTTTGCCTGAGCTTATTAGTAGGGCAGTTAAGTTCAGTTTGGTTCAATTCAGTTAAGTTCAATTCAATTCAATTCACTTTAGTGCGGTTTAGCAAAAAAATTATTTTGATCAAATTCAGGTAAATTTAGACGTCTTGATTATATTTTTCAATACAATAATTTTCCCTTCAGTTCAGTTCAGTTTAGCTCACTTGACTTTTGTTCAATTCATTTCAGTAAGAAATAAGTTCAAGCAAACATGCATTTTTTTCCTTTAAATTATTAAAAGTAGATAGGGCAGTTTTGACCGAAGTGCATAATATTGCAATAGTTCTAGGTAGAACAATTTGTAACTCTCATGTTTTAATTTAAATTTAGTGTTTGGCTTAAAAAAAAAAAAGTTCAAGCAAACATGCCCTATCCGTGGACCTAATCAGTAGCTCCGTTCAGTTCCATTCAATTCAGTTCAATTTAATTCTGTAAAATAATATTTTTAACAAATTTAAGTAAATTTAGACATATTCCACTAATTCTATTTTCAAAACTAATGACTAATATGAGGGGCGGTGACAGTGATGGTAATAAAACCTTAGTAAAACTTAAGGGGCGGTGACAGTAATGGTAAAAAAGTTTTGACCACTTATTTATAGAATATAAGTAGTATAAATATAGTATGTTTTATCTTTAATTCATTATATCATATAATTTCAAATTAATATCATTTAAAATAATTTAATACAAATAATTAAAAATAATAATTGTCCAAAGTCGGTTCTTTCGAAATATCTTATAAATTCACGCCGATTTCTTGGTTATCGAAACAAAAATCTCATACCTCTGTTCGGTTCTTGTGAATTCTATCAAGTGAATCAAGCAGTTTGATGCAAATGGAGAAGTCGATCAACTTACTCTTCGTAGTCACTCTTCTGCTTTCCGTGTCATGTAACGTTCTCATTTCAACATCGTATATTTCTTTTACATTCATAATATATCAGCCTTTTTGAAGAGATTTATGTATTGATTTTATCAAACATAAAACTAATATGCAATATATAATTCACAGGTATATCATTATCACAGATATGTCCTGAACCTCCATGCTCTTGGATAGCGGGATCCTGCGTTTGTCCTAATAAAGAGGGTAAGAATTTTTTTATAATATCTTAGCATAATTCAACCAAATTAATCAAATAAATCGATCCTAAAATATCATAATATTGGTGTTTTTATTTTTGTTTTAATTTATAATTTTATATTTTATTAAACTTCGTATTTTTATTTTTTTACAGATCCTACATCACAGGAGGCAACGACCACCAGTTATTCAATTTGTGATCCACCATGTCATACGAAAAATCATACGTGCGTTTGTCCTCGAAAATTGTTACAATAAACAATGATGTCATAATGATGTAATAATGATTTAATAGTGATAGCATTTTCACGATTATGAAAAGTTAATGATAATATCAATTTCTGATAATGATATTTGGTGGTAGTATTAATATTTTTGGATTAATATTTATTGATAATTAATACTCTATTGACTTGGTGAAAAAAAAGTTCATTTAATATATTAATAACATATTATGGAGGGACTATTAATTAGTCAAGTTCAAGCCTCAAACACCATGTCAAGGAAATGGATTAAAATTTATCGAACTGAACTGAATTAAAAGTAAAATTTGGTATATTAAATAATCGTATAATTGAATTCAACTACATTTTATGAAATCTCATTTTATTAAAAATTAAATTGAATTACAATATACTCAACTAAACAAAATTGAGCCTAATTAGACAAATTTGACCATGTACGTTTTTTTTGACAAGTTCTAAATCACCAGAAATTTCATTTCTCGATTACAACAACATTACTATGAATTAGTATAAAAATTCACTTAATTATATCTTGCAAATTTATAAAATTACTAGTCATTAATTTTGAGAAATCTCCTGTAACATTCATTTATTTTCTTGTTCATTGTAGACGCTGACTTTTCAAAGTTTTTTATCCGACTTTTCAAAGTCAAATTTACCCTATAAATTTAACAATATATCACATAATATTAAAGATAATTAATATTAAATAATAATAATTAATGGCCGAAATCGTGTCGGTTTAACTTAGAAAAGTACATATGAACTTTCTTGTTCAGGTTAAATATATTAACTTCTTTACTCGGATTAAATCTAAGAAATTTGGAAAGCAAATCAGTGCGATTATTTTTCTTACTTTTTATTGAAATTGCGGTGGGGAGAATGTGATTTTTTTTATTATTGAAAATGAAGCTTTCCCTTCAAAAAATGAAAATAAAATGAAGCTATAAATCTAATGACGCATTAAAGGAAAATTTAGTACTGAATAAAATCACATAATGTAATTTATCATGACATAAAAAATTAAATTATTTTTTACACCCTAAATATCATGATATTGTTCGTCCATGAAACCAAAAGCGATGGCGGCGATGGCGGCGAAGACCCACCGGAACGAGGATGGAGGTGGCCGGAGATGATCAAATTGGTTTCTCTAATCATGACTAGCAATATTTGTCCTAAAAAAAATGACTAGCAATATTTGTTATCCACCAAATCCATTTTCAACAAGGAAACCGTCAATTAAAAGGCTCTCAAACCAAATCCTTTTGTGAAAACAAACTAATTATAGTAAAAGGGGATTTTCCTTTTTCTAGCTTTTAAAAAGAAACCAAGTTTCAATCATAAACTAGGTCATCCAAATATATATACAATATGTTACCGCTCTTCAAGTTTTTAAAAAATGAATTAGTATAAACGAAATATTACCTAATGATGGTGAAAAGGTCGAGAAAGGATGTTAGATGCTACATTGAAGAACTGCCGGATGAAATTCTAGCAGAAATTCTAAGCAAGTTGAAGACGAAAGAGGCAGTAAAAACTTGCATTTTTTCTCGAAGATGGAGAAATCTATGGAAACTGTGTGGGAATCTGGATTTAGATTTTAAAAACAACAAATATTTTTACATTAACAACCTTGTTCGAAATTATGTGGATAATGTGGTGAACAAGCTCATGCAGCATCAAGGGCAGTTGGATAAATTTAGGATTTCATTTTATTGTACCGGCGGTCTTCATCTTCCTCGCCAGAATTTTATTCAATGGTTCAAATTTGCGAATCACAAACGAGTTAAAAGTCTTGATTTTGACATTACCGAAGCCTTCCTATACCCATTAACCACGATCGTATTCGATTGATTTCATTGTCGACCCTTCTTCACTGCACTTAGTTGCAAGTCAACTCAACCATTGGGATAAACTCACCACTCTATCTTTAAGTTCGGTGATGTTTGAGGACGGTTATGCTGATCAACTATTTTCAAACTCTCCCAACCTTGAGACAGTGCTATTAGAAAATGTCCCCATCACCCATTTCGTCATCAAGAATACAAATCCTAAATTAAAGTGGTAGGAGATTAAAAAATGTGCTGCATTAAAAAGTATCGACATTGTTTCAACGCCCAATCTCGAGTCTTTCAAACATATCCCTTATTATCATTATCATCACGTGCATAAGCCAACCGAATTTATCTTGCACTTTGAACAGACTCCTAAACTGGGTAACATTTACCTTGGAAATCCATATTTTAGGCATCTACTGTCGAAGCTTCAAGAGTGCTATGTCCCTCAGTTGCAGAAGCTCCAGTTAAATATGGATGACTGGTGTGAGCATGAACATGGTGATGATACGAGTATTCCAACACTCGGACAGGTTAAGCAACTCGAGTTGAGATTCACTTGTACTCAAGTGGAAGATGACGACGTTTATCAAATGAATGAAGTCCTTCACATCATACGAGCATGCCCATGCATGAAGAAGTTGACACTCAAGTATGAAATTGTAAGAGAAGAAAGAAATGAAACAATTTATAATGACATTAGTATTTATATTGATGAGCTAAACGGAGATGTAAATGAATGTCTGAAAGAGGTTGAAGTTGTGGGTTGGTCAGGTCTAATATCTGAGGTTGATTTGTTGTCCAATATCATCCATAATTCCCCAAATTTCAAATACCCCTCACTCGATCCCACATCCCCTCGTCACACAGAAACATCGTGGAGCCGTTATCATAGAAGTAGCAGCCCAACATCCCGTGAATTAGTTCATGCTGCCCTAGTCGCAAAAAAACTGAAGGGTGAGTTAATGAGCAGCAGTACATTTAGTTATTTAAAATACAATACGGTTGATGAATAACAGTGATAAATTGATTATATTCAATGTTGTATGCTATTTTTTTACCACCATTAACTTCATTTTTTTTTTTTGTCAATTTTTTTTTTCCAATTTCTGTTTTACCAAGAGAGTTTTGTTTCCTACGGATAATTCTGCAAAAGATTGCTCAAAGAACAAGAAGATGATGGAGAGGATTTCGTGAAGCTTTCTTAATGAAAATAACTCAACATTTTTACGCTAGTTAAGTTCAAATATTGGAATAAAACCAATCTATTTTTTCAAATATGTCTGTTATTATTAACACCACACTACTATGAAATCTTTGAATTGCGAAATCAATACGCTAGTAGTACTTCAATGCAGAATAACACAGCTAGTTTTCATTAACATCCTCATCATCTTCTCCGCCATTATCATCATCATCATCATCGTCATCCTCGGTATCCTCAATTCCGACCCACCGAGTAAATGCAAACAGGAATTCTCTGAAGTTCACCATTCCATTCTTGTCCCAGTCCATCTCCTCTGCAAGAACAAACTCACTATTTACATAAAAGACTCTAAGAAATGGCAGTGAAGAAACAAAAAGAAGTGGAATATGAACTGACCGAATCTTCTCATGGCAATGCGCCCCGATGACCTCTCTCCTGAAGTGGTCTCGTTTATTGCGTGGACCATCTCAGTCCTGCTGACGTGGCCATCCTTGTTCTCGTCCAGAAATACAAACGCATCGACTATGGTCTCAAATGTGGCTTCAAGATTCGGCAATCCAATCCGTGATGTCTGTCACTGTTAAGGAATGCATCTCAAACAAAGGTTTCACTTCAAAAGTTGATCATTTTCACCAAAATCATTTAAAACAAGTCTTTAAGATGTATACAGATAAATGAATTCGGGAAAGATATACTAAAGGATACAGTGTGCTGAGCATCAGGATCATCCTTCAACAGATACACAAGGCACAGAAGAACGATGAACTCATTGAATTTCATCCCCCTGACATCATTGATATCGCACTCCTCGAAGAAATCATGGATTGCCTCGTCAATAAAATCAACATCCAGTTTTCTGAAACAGAGTTTCATCTCATGCAGATCAACTAGACCATTTCTATCCACATCTTTAAGATGAAAAACAAAAAAACTGCCTTTAGTCTGACCATATATGACATAATTGCAGGGCACCCCAGCTCATTAGATAACAGTGAGACGATTCAAATTTAACATGAGAGTTATATATTTGGCGAAGCTGGCTAGCAGAATTAATAAAGAATGATGATGATCATACAAGGGCTGTTTGTGCTTACCAAATTCCTCAAAAATGTCTTTGCATTTCCTCAAGCTTTCATCGATTTTGGGAAATTTCAAGATCACGCGGTTGAACGACTTCAATGAGCTCCCTTTGCTTTCTCTCCTCATCACTGCCTCGAGGATTTTGGCCTCCAGCTTCGTTTCAGGGTGAAACGGCCTGGGAGAATCAACCTTTGGAAGCGTACCTCCCATCTTGAACTCAAGCTACAACCCCTGCCAAATCCAACAAGACAGAAAAGTGTTCTTCAATCGCAGCCTCCAAATACTCGCCAAACTTATAAAAATGACACAAACATGAAAGATTTCAAATTTCTCACTGCCTTAAAGTACATGAACCTTCATGAAACAAAGACGAAAGTTTGCATATTTCATCATCAACTAGAGATCGAACACTTAAAAATGAAACAAAACACGAAAGTTTGCACATTTCGTCATCAACCAGAGACTGGACCTTTAAAAATGAAACAAACATCAAAGTTTGCAACTTTCTCACTACCTTTAAGTACTTGAATGAAACCAAAACACAAAGGCTATAATAAAAAAAACTAAACTGCAAAGGTGCCCCATACCTAATCAGACAAGCCAGATGACAACAATCAATAAGACTATAAGAGATAACCAAACCTACATAAACCACTATTTCATCAATTACAAATTTACAACAAGCCTTTCTAATCCATAAACATGAAAACACAAACTTCATCACAGTAATTTCACATCCAAAATCATCATAAAATAATTCAGCAGAATCTTAAAAGCTCAAAACATTCAAAGAACAAAAGCAGAGAAGAGATTCAGATTTTACCCAATCAAAGGCAGCTCCTTTCCACTCTTTTCCTAGCTGGAAACAGATTTCTGGAAATCCCAGCAAAGTGCATCCACAAACACTGGTGAAATTCAATAATCAAGATTCAAAAGGGATCCCAGGAAGGAGAAAATAAGGTTGGTTTATGAATCTGAATATCCTGATAAAGTGGAGTTGCTAGTTTCAATCAAGAAGTCCTTGTCAATTCGAAGGACTTTCTGAATTCCTGCTGAACCCACCACGTATGCATATTCAGCTTTTTATTTTATTTTATTTATTTATTTCGATTGTAAAATATATTTATTTTTCATTACATGAGTCGGCAATTATAACAGCAAATTCTAGTCGCTTCTACCAGCTACTGTTGGGCTTTATAGTAATGGGCTTTAAGATTTTGGCCTTCTTATTCCTTCGGATAATTTTTTTTCTTTTTTGAAGTTTAGATGTCATTTTTTCCGAAAAATACACCTAAAATTAATCAATTATTATTATATAACAAAAAAAAAAAGGATTATAACAAGTTTATGAGAATTGTAAACATGTACCGTCTTCAAAATATATACTAGGGGTTATGAAAATATATACTATGAGAATTGGGCGGACTTGAATTGGGTCTAAATGGGTAAATACTCATTTATACCAATTAGGCTAATGGACTCATATGGGTTGGGTTTGAATGAGTAGAGTATAAATGGACATGTTACTATAATGGGTACCATTATGCCCAAGTACTAGAAATATATTATAGATTTTATAATAATTAAAATTTGATTCATCATTTTAGGTCCACGTGTGTAAGTATTATCCAATTTCTCTTTTTTTTTTGTTTAATTGTTTTTTTTTTTCGAAATTGATACTACGTTCAAAGGGTTTTGAGTTTTTTGGATAATTGGGAAACAAAAGTGATGGGTTTAATGGTACCCAATGGGCATCATAAACCCGTTTGATTTCATATGGGTTTATACCCGTCCGTAACCCATTAATTTGATGGACGGGTATTTTAGAAAAATTATCCTATGGAGTTGGGTGGGTAAAAACCCGTAGGTCAAATTACCACCCCTAATTACGTATTATAAATGTTTAGATTGTATGCGACTTTTCGTCGTTATTTATAAATTATTCCTAACAAGTTTACGAGAAGTGTGAATATAGACTTCAAAATATATATTACGTATTATAAATATTTAGATTGTATGCGACTTTCCATCGTTATTTATAAATTATTCTTAACAAGTTTATGAGATGTGTGAACATGAGCTGTCTTCAAAATATATACTGCGTATTATAAATGTTAAGATTGTATGCGACTTTTCGTCGTTATTTATAAATGATTTCTAATAAGTTTACGAGAAGTGTGAATATGTACTGTCTTCAAGATATATACTACGTTATAAATGTTTAAAATTGTATGCGACTTTTCGTCGTTATCTATAAATTATTCCTAACAAGTTTACTAAAAGTGTGAACATGTGTTGTCTTCAAATATATACTACGTATTATAAATGTTTAGATTGTATGCGACTTTTCGTCGTTATTTATAAATTTTTCCAAATAAATTTATGAGAAATGTGAACATGTGATGTCTTCAAAATGTATATTACGTATTATAAATGTTTAGATTGTATGCGACTTTTCGTCGTTAAATTATTCCTGACAGGTTTACTAGAAGTGTGAACATTTGTTGTCTTCAAAATATATACTACGTATTATAAATGTTTAGATTATATGCCACTTTTCGTCGTCATTTATAAATTTTTCCTAACAAGTTTACGAGAAGTGTGAACATGTGCTGTCTTCAAAATATGTACTACGTATTATAAATGTTTAATTGTATGCGACTTTTCATCGTTAATTGTACGCATTATAAATTGTTTTGATTGTACGTGATTGTTCATCATTATTTATAAAATCATGCTTGCCGATAATTGGTCGTATATGAGTGAATAATTATTGTGTAACGTATTTTCGAGATTTTCATGATACGTTTTCTAAATGTTATGATATCATATGTTTGATAGCGGCGACTAGTCAGTAGTGAAAGAATGCTAATCAATTTTTATGGTCACGCATATTGCGCTTGCAAATGCTATTTTATACTTTAGAATTCCATCAAATATCATTTTATCTTCCAAATATTTAATATTTGGCTAATCAAAATTGAATTGAATTGATAAAATTAATTGAAAATATTGTTTTTTATAGAATATTTTAAAAAATCAAATGACAAATATGATAAGGACTAAAAGTACTAGTCTTAGTGGAAAAGGAATAAATAAAATTGGTAAAGAGAAATAAAGGCACGTGACAAAAGTGGGGTACCGCCATACACACGTATATAAAGCGAGGCCGCTCCCAATTGTTTGAGCTCCGTCTACAACATTGCTGGCTACGAACTCCGGTTGGGACTGTTTGAGGTTCGAGCCCCTTTTCCCAATTTTCTAACCCTAATTCGATTCGTCCCAATTATCTGTACAAACTCATGCTCTTTACGTTTTCCCCACACAAACTCACCCGTTTGATTGTCCGATGAAAGCTTTTTTGTGTGTTTGTGTGTTTTTATAAATGAAATTTGGGGGGGTGTTGACTGGGGACTGGTAGCTGGTTGATGGTGCTGGGTAAAGACTGTGTCTTTCCTGTGTTCTGTTGTTTTCTGGTGTTCTTAGGGTTTTGATGAACATGCATATGAATTATATGATGATTTGCTGGTATATGTTTTTGTTTTGGATTGATGTTTGTATGCAACTTTGTTTTGCTGAGTTTTCTTAAGCCATGATTAGCTTTTGTTGGTGTGGTTGTTAAAGGTGGAACCTTTTTTGAGTTGTCAGTAAGATTTGGTACTGGATCAAGTTGCTTTGCTGTGTGTGATCTATGAGGTTGTGTTAATGATATGGTTTTTGTGTTAGGTTGCGAAGTTCTTTGTGGGATTGCGAAGGTTTGAAGGCTAAGGGCTCATGGCTTCCAAGAGGATTCAGAAGGAGCTTAAGGACTTGAAGAATGATCCTCCGACTTCTTGCAGCGCTGGTAACGATCGGAATCCCCTGTCTTATTATTTATTCGATCGGAATCCCCTGTCTTATTATTTATTCGATGTTTGATACTTATGTGTATAAGTTGTATTGTAACATGGCATAGATTGTGAGTTAGAGTAACCCGACAACCTACCTGGTCTTATGATAACGATGGTTTTCTTTATGAAGAATGGTCTGACAATAACTGATTGCCTAGTTGGAATTTATGATTCTCTTGCTTTTTCCCCTTTCGAGTCCAAGTTCTGTCTAGAATGTCTGCCCTGAATGACCCCTGTTCTATCCTTGTCCTGCTTTGTTTGGTTTATCACATAGATTGCAAGTTCTCGAAAACTTGTTTGCAAAGAGTGAGGTCTATATAATCTATGGTCGATTGGTCTCAAAGTTAGTAATGTATTGAAATAGATTGAACCTGGATGTGTTTTTGGTGGAAATTTGTGATCTTTCTCTTTAATCTTTTGGTCTCAAAGTTAGTAATGTATTGAAATAGATTGAACCTGGATGTGTTTTTGGTGGAAATTTGTGATCTTTCTCTTTAATCTTTTGATCTCAAAGTTAGAAATGTATTGAAATAGATTGAACCTGGATGTGTTTTTGGTGGAAATTTGTGATCTTTCTCTTTAATCTTTTGGTCTCAAAGTTAGTAATGTATTGAAATAGATTGAACCTGGATGTGTTTTTGGTGGAAATTTGTGATCTTTCTCTTTAATCTTTTGGTCTCAAAGTTAGAAATGTATTGAAATAGATTGAACCTGGATGTGTTTTTGGTGGAAATTTGTGATCTTTCTCTTTAATCTTTTGGTCTCATCTGATATCTGTTGAGAAGCCCTCACAATGTGCCATCTTTGTCTAATCATGTTGTTTAGATCGAAAGTTTATGCCGACTTGCCTGCATAGACTTCAGTCTGTTTGTGTAGGATAAAGATGCCTCATGGCAGATTGATCTATATGTGCAGAGTCTTGATCACTGTGTTGAACGAGAATGTCTTTCTTTCTCCGAGTTTGTGTACCCTAAATTACATATGTCGCCTATGTTCTACTTTGTTTCGAGATTTTTATTTAATAACAGCGTGCTGAAAAGGCTTCCTTAACCATTGTTGCAGGACCTGTTGGCGAGGAAATGTTTCACTGGCAGGCGACCATAATGGGTCCAGCTGATAGCCCTTTTGCTGGCGGCGTGTTTGTGGTCTCCATCCACTTCCCACCAGACTATCCTTTCAAGCCCCCAAAGGTATTAACTCTTTCTCTTTTTTACCTCCCGTCGTCATAACCATTTTCTCATTTCCATGTATGTTTTAGTAACTCGGTTTTTGTGATTGGTTTTTTTTTAGTGCTCCTTCAAGACTAAGGTGTTCCACCCGAACATCAACAGCAATGGGAGCATCTGTCTCGACATCCTCAAGGAGCAGTGGAGCCCTGCTCTTACTATCTCCAAGGTAATGATTTTGCCATTTGGTAGTCGCTAGTCGGCCGTTCTTTTGCTCGGGAAATTCTTGAACTGATGTATATGGTATACGTATATGATACAGGTCCTTCTCTCCATCTGCTCCCTGCTGACCGACCCAAACCCCGACGATCCTCTGGTGCCTGAGATCGCGAATATGTACAAGACCGATCGCGCGAAGTACGAGACTACCGCGCGGAACTGGACCCACAAATATGCGATGAACTGAGTGTTGTGCAACTGCTTCAAGGGGGAGAAATCAACCATCATTTAATGTAATAGTAATAAATAAATTGAGGGGAGAACTGAGTGTTGTTTGATTCAAACTTTGTGTTTTTATGTTCCCTTGGGATATTATTGTGGATGTTATTATGGTTGTTTCTTTAAAACTTTAAAAATTCTGATTTGAATCAATTATGGTTTGTTGGGCTTTCTCTGTCTCTGGGCCTGTGAAACTTGTATGTGTGGGCTGTTTTTTTGGCTGGTTTTTAGGAGGGATTTTCATGCTCCATTTTAAGGTCTAAAGAGTACAATTTTTTGGGGGGTAGTGGTCCTTAAAATGAAGGGCACATAAGTACAATAGAGGGCAGAGAGGGGTAAAAGGGAGACAGAAAGAAGGAAGGAAGGTTATGAATAGTCCCTTTTGTTACAACTATCCATTGATAGAGAAACATCTCGTTACCCTTTGGCCTTACCAATGTGTTTTTTGTTTTGTATAGCTTGTCCTCTTTTTCAAAAAACAAGCCCATTGTTACTTGTTAGTGTGTGGGTGGCTTAGGTCTTGTATTCACGAGTTTATTTTTTACTGGACTGAAAGTATGTCGCCTATGAAGCGTTCTCATACTATGAACACCACCATTTCTATATATCTGGGGTCGGATCATATATGACATCCAGGGGCGGAATTGGACTATAATTCTGGAGGATGCTAAACAACCCCGGGTCTTATTCTCCGGCGATTAGAGGATGCTGAAAGATAAAATCACTGTATCTCTGTCATAATGCTAGTTTTCGCTAACATTGTTCTGTCTTCAAAATATATACTGCGTATTATAAATGTTTAGATTGTATGTGACTTTTTGTCTTTATTTATAAATTTTTCCTAACAAGTTTACGAGAAATGTGAATATGTGTTGTCTTCAAAATATATACTACGTGTTATAAATGTTTAGATTGTATGCGACTTTTCGTCATTATTTATAAATTCTTCCTAACAAGTTTATGATAAGTGTGAACATATGTTGTCTTCAAAATATTACTACGCATTATAAACATTTTTGATTGTATGTGATTGTTCATCATTATTTATAAAATCATGTTTGCCGATAAATTGGTCGTATATTATGAGTGAATAATTATTGTGTAACGTATTTTCAAGGTTTTCATGATATGCATTTTCTAAATGTTAAATATCAAATGTTTGATAGCGGCGACTAGTCAGTAGTCAAAGAATGCTAATCAATTTTTATGGTCGCGCATATTATGCTTGCAAATGCTATTTTATACCTTACAATTCCATCAAATATCATTTCCTCTTTCAAATATTTATTTTTTGGCTAATCTAAATTGAATTTATTTGATGAAATTAATTGAAAATATTGTTTTTATGGAATATTTAAAAATTAAATGACAAATATGATAAGGACTAAAAGTACTAGTCCCAGTGGAAAAGCAGTATATAAATTGGTAAAGAGAAATAAAGGCATACGCGGTGCTATACAGACCTGAGTCTTTTTTCGGTGATTAGGGGATGTTGAAAATATAAAACCATCAAATTTCCGCCTTAATGCTATAGTACTCCTACCTCTAACAAAAAAAATGGGATTACTCGCGAACACCCCTTTAATTCCGCCCCTGAATTTATCTATATCATTTGCTTATTTGTAGAAACTAATATTAACATATATTGACATCAACATTAAAATATCAAAACAATCGAACACCGACAACACCAACAAGCTTAGAATGATATTTTGCTTATTTGCATAAGAGGTTCTCAATTTTCTTGAGAATTTTAAAGTATACCCACCTCACCTCTAATTTTTATTTAACAAGCTTTGTGAAGATCATTACCATTAAATTTTATTAATAAAATGCTGAAAGTCGGCACATCAATTTGCATGCAAATATGTCAATTTAATAGTCATGTATGTCCAGTTTTATTGATCTTATTTTTCTATAATGACTAAATTAAATCATATTTTTGCAGAAATGAATTGAACTGAACGGATAAGTTGAAAAACACATGACCTAATTATACATTTCAACGGCTCAAATCGTTTGTCTTAACCATTGTCTAATTTTTAGAAAAACTCTCTCGTATCTTATTAGATAAGACCCGTTATAAGACTGAATTCTTGGAAAGTCCGATCGTGACCCTGGATGAAGAAAAAGTCTCATAACTACTTGTTCACCAGCAATGACAGTGTATTTCGACATCATTTTCATTAAAATGACTAGAACGTCTGGATTATACTACTGAAGCACCAGGTAATGTCGTTCAAGATCAGTAGCGGGACGGTTTTAATTAGCATCATAGAATCAAGAATCTACTATGGAAATAGGGGTGAGGGGTTCCCAATTTGATTTTTGGGTCCAAAAGATGGAAGAGGAAACAAAGGGAGAATGACAAGTCGAAAAATAAAGTGGTACTAATAAGATGGGGCGCCCGTGACAATAAGGGCATGGAAAGGTGCCCCTAAACATGGAAAAAGGGGGTAATTTTATCAAGCTCCAAGTCCCATAGCTGCCCTTGTGAAGGGTAAAAAAAGAGAAGGTCCGTTTGATTAAGGGCTTTGCCTTTTGCATTGTAAGCATAAAAGCTGAGAAGTAAAAGTGAGGCATGTCTGTAAGCATGAAGGAATGGGGATACCTCCAAATTCCAATGACATTCGTACCCCCATAACTCCAACCAAAAAGTAAAAAAGTAAAAAAAAAAAAATTCTTAACAAAATTTGGTCCTATTTTCTATTCGCACCATCCTTTCTTGATATCTGGTCTCGGAAGAGATGTTGCGTGACTAGACAGAAATGATTTACGGGTGTAAACACTAGCCCTAGTTAGTATAAGCCCACACAATGGTTAAAAGACATTTCTTAACGAAATTTACACCGCTCTAATTTCTATTCGCATAACTCTTTCTTAATCACAACATTAAACATTAACCCTAGTTAGTATAAACCCACACAATGGTTAAGCGGTTAACACAACAGAAAGCAGAATATGACGTGATGATGAAAATAACGGTGAAAAGAGATAACGTCGGTAACACGAAGAGAAGAGAAAATGAGTATAGAATAATACAAAATTACAGTCAAGCGACTATGGTGATTATAAAAAGGAATACATGAATTATTGAGGAAATTTTTTAGAAAATTGATCAATGAAGTAAAAACCAAAAGAAAATGAAACAAAGTCGAAACATGGTGTTCAATAAAAGGAAGTTAGGATGGTAAAAATAACTGAACTGGACTGAATTTAATTAAATTTAATAGTTTCAAGTCAACTATTGAAATAGAGTTTATTAGAAGGCTAAAGTCTCATCTAGTCAATCAAAACATTCACCTATAATACTTAGATGAATTCAGTTAAAATAAAATGAACTAAATTGTCGCAGTAATTAGGTTAGAAAAACATCATTCTCACTGTAATAAATATGGGGGAATTTCCTCGAGCCATGCAACTCACATAACTAGGCCTCTACGCCACCGCTCACATTCATCCCTACTGTGTGTCTGTGTGTGTTTGTCAGAATTACTGCAACTTTTTACAGAAGAAGAAACTGCAGGAAGAAGACAAGTACGTATACAGTCCATTTATGACGATCCGAGCAAAAATTAAATGTTACTACACGTGATATTTCACCCTTCTAGTTCATATTGAAGCATGTAGTAGTGAATTTATAAATTAATATTAGTACAGACGGTCAGAAGCGGAGTCAGGTTTTACAAAGTGGGTGGCAAATATTTTTTTTAAAGGCTTGATTTTGGAGATGGTCGCCAAACGTGAAACGGAGAGAGATATTTTTAAAATTTTAATTATAACCCTAAAATTTAGTATAAGATATGTAGAAATTATTATGAGTATTAGTAGTATTTTTTTAAAAAAAATGGGTGGCAAAATGATAAATTTAAAAAATTTGTACAGAAAAAAAATAAAAAAATAAAAAATACAAAAATAGTGGGTGGCAAATGTCACCCTTGCCCAAGGCTGCCTCTCCCTCAGTAGACGGTAGTATATACTAGCGGGATTGAGTTACAATGACAGTTAAACTGGATCCAAAGACAGACACTGTATGAATCTACAAAAATATCTTCATAATATTATGTTTACTGGATAGCATAATTTCGGTTGATTTTTGGCGATGTTGAGTAAAGTAATGGACTCCCTATATCAATTCAGGTAATATACTATTCATCATTATCCTCTGATATAAGCAGTCTGATATTTTAGCCTTATAGTTCAAATTGCGATATGTAGTATCTAGGAATTAATATTAGGATAGACATTAGTACGAAGCGGGAATGCGTTATAGTGACTATTAGGCCGGATCAACGGAAGATGCCAGCATAGATCCGCCATTGACGGTATAAATTTACAAAAATATGTTCCATGTATTATTTCTATTGAAAAACTTCTCAATATTTAGACGGACAGTATCATTTGAACGACGAGTAAAATACTGGACGGAAGACAATATACTCATCATCATCATCTAATAATATGCTCATCATCGTCTTCATCATTATGCTACACAAGCTAAATTAATCAGTGGTTAATTATGGCATTTCTGCAACGCAGAAGAAACCAGAGAGTACTGGAATTGAATGCCTTCCACTCTGCAATAATATTAGTGCATTTAATGCTTAGGGACACTAAGTTACCACTGTGTCCTATGAAAGGGCACTTGTCAATGTTACCCAAATATCCACATGCATGCATGGATCCCTCCACCACCATCTGCATTAATGGCGGAACCGTAGAAACTGGTTTCAGTAAACCTAATTTATCAGTAAATCGAAATAATTTAACTTCAATTGTTTTGTCACTACCAGTAATTTCACTTCATTACAATTCCATAACAATGTAAAATGACTAAAATCTCTAGCCACGAACATTGTTTCCACAATGATAAATGTTGTGCTTTATTCTCGATATGATTTTACAGGTTGTGATTATGTTCGTGATTTGTTCATGAGATAAATCACGCATGTTATGTATCAACTGGTGTGGCAATTGCTACATAAGAAGTTAGTAAGTTACTTTATGAGGTATAATTTACCAAGTATCTTTGTTAGTTGCTTAATACTTTTGAAAGTAGTATTATAATTTTATGAAATATGAACTCTAAATTTGTAAATTAGTGGCGGAACTGGACTAATTTATGAAATTGGTGAATAGGATTATGTCTCGACGTGGAAGTTGCTCTCCATTACAAAACTACCATCATTAAATTAACCCCTCAGCACTAAAATTTGGGGTTACTGTCGCCACCTCCGCCAACCCCCTAAATCCGCCCTACATCCGCCCATGTTTGTAATAATAGTTTGACAATATCATTCCGGTCGATTTATAAATTGGTTACTTTGATAATTGATTAGTTAAATTGAATGTTAATTCTACGATCGTCACAAATAAAGGGCGTTGCTATACACAGTCCAATATTATATCCTTAGAGAAAGTCTCCTGAAAGTCCAACTTTCCTGACTTTCCATAAGAGTCTTTATACGTTTTAATTTATACAGTGTACCTTTTAATTTGAACTGTAAAATTTGTTATTTGAATTTTATTAATGTTTTAATGTAAATTCATGAACTTTTGCATTAAAACATGTTTTACTATATGTTCCCTTTGATACTATTAATGTTTTAACACAAAATAGTATCACTTGATCTTAAATATATAGTGGTAGTTCCATAACACTTAGGAAAGTCGGACTTTCTAGAGACTTTGCAATATCCTTATAGTCTAAAATACGGTGTAAACGTATAAAAAATGAACCAAAACTTATTTTATTTTTGAGAAACTAGCCAACTTGCAGAGGATAATAATGTCTTTTTATTGATATTTAAGAGTACACTTGAGTAAAGTATTAGATTGCGTATAGCATTTCAGCAAGTAAATTCAAGCAGTATGTACGTATATGTATGTGTATACTACCCCGTATGTAGAAATATTTAAGGAAAGGAAGGAGTATTCGGGAATTGAATGGTGTATAAAATTGACGGCTACAGTTAGTATACATACGTACGTCCGGAGGACAGTGTCCCAAGGTGGTGTCCTTGTCAAGGGGTGGTGATGACGACTTATCTACCGACGTCCCTAGTGACTAGTCCCGTTCTTCGTCTCCATCTCCATCCCATATTCTCCCTGGTATTCTTCTACCCACCCTTTTGCCTACGCAAAATATCAATCTTAATAATTAGTGAACCAAAATTCAATCAAGATTATTACAAGGATTAGGAGCGGAACCAAACAAATATGTTCGGGATTGCTAAAAATAGGGTTGGAATTGCGGAATCTTAGATTGTAAATTTTTTGTTTCGAACTATAATAATATAGGTTAAAATATATTTTGGAGTTGTCGGCGCCGCCCCGTTAACCCCTAATTCCGCCACTGCTTTTATGAACTATGCAAAATACTGTCCGTCTCAGTTCCATCGGTACAAATTACTTTTTAGACGGAACAAAAATATTTTTGAGTATTAATATTTTTGTTCGTGTGTAACTACGTCGGATGAAATTTTAATATTATGTAAATACGTGTTATGACGAATTTAAAAATATGATCATATCAGATTAATACTGTTAGTACAATTTAACTATTACATATAGTTAATTTTCACTGTATGAATAGAGACTGATGCACCTTATGTTACTCTTAATTTTAAGATTACTAGGCTCCATTAATCATCATATAAAACCTCCAACATTTCAAAAGCAAAGAGATTTTGCACTTGTTTGTTCAAAAGCAAGCATATGCAGTGGGGGAATCAGTCCGAAATATTTAACATTGTTGAATTAAATTGAAAAAGATCGCGGTGAAAATTAAAATTCTACTATCATCTGTTCATAGTTGTAGTAATTTTAGACTGTAATTAATTTTTTGAGATTATCGATGCCGCCCCGTACAATTCCTGATTCCGATGGGTGGGTGAAAGTGACTTTTTATTTCTTCTATTTGGCGGTAACGAAAGCCCGTTCTTGTGTCGTAAAATGTGATATTTTCATGTGTAGTGGGTAAATATGATTTCATTTCAACATATATTTTTGCACTGAAAACCCTTTTTTGGCTAGAAAGACTGAACATTTCAGCATCAGACTTGTGATATTTCATGGTTTTGAATGGAAATTGCTTGCCAAATGAGCCATAATATTTTCTGCAGAATCTATCCACTCTTACCTGTTGGCGTATTCGATCATCTGGGAATATATTCACGAGAATTATGCTCCTTATTTCAGTGAAAATAATCATTAATTTGATTGATTGCCAAGCGTACGCTTTTTTGTGATTTTGAATTTGGATTGTATTATATAATCACTATAATTAGCTCGCATTCAACTTAATATATATAGAGATAAGTGAGTGAGATCAGTGGCGGATTTTGGAATTTATATTAACTCAGGCTGAAATAGATTAGCCCAGACAGATCTCTCTATTCCGGCGGCAGGCACGCCTTAAACTGAAACTTAAATTTTTAGGCAGGAACAGTAATTTCGGGTTGTTCATCCGAAAAAAGGGCAGACGCACGCCTGCCCCAGCCTGAAGGTAAATCCGCCCATGAGTGAGACTGCTAATATTGATGAATAATATATTGAGACGTAATGTACATTAATCGTACAATGAGAATATACGTATACTTTGCTGGATTTCAACTTTCTACATGTAAGGTTAAAGAAAATACCTTTTATAGAGAGTCCCCTAGATTTGGTTTACCCTCTCCATTTTTTTGGTGATCCAAAAAAAAAACTTCATTTTTTCAACAATTTATTGTCGAAATACAGTGGTTGACGCGGAAATTTATTTAAAATATGTTTAATAACTATAAGAATTTAAGTTAGTCTCGCTTTTTATCAGAAATGCTCAATTCTCACAAGAGAACCATAATGTAAATTTAGTCTGATTTCAGGGTAAGTATCGGAATGCCTAGATTATATAGTTCCGCGCTCAAAAGATTCAAAACACCACCTTCAAATACTCATTGTAATTTTTAAAAAAAGATTCACTACAACAATATATTATAGCACATGAATCCCATAACTAACCTATAATTATCCTATTCTACTAATTTCGTACGTCGAGTGGTCGAAATCCTCAATGTCCTGCTTAAAGTGGGGTGAAAATCTCACTAACTACGCCTGCATATGGCCCCTTTGCCACCGTCGATGTAACTTCTAACTCGTGCTTGGGCATATTGGAGACTTGACTCAGAGAAATCAGAGAGAAATGATTTCATATGAAAATCATTGCTTCTCGAGAAATTGAACTTTTAATCTCCACTAAGCGAGACAATTTCTTTTGGCCAACTACCCTATCTCAGTTGGCTACCCAATGTAAATTCGAAAGACACTCCCTTTTTATCAACCCTAATTATAACACTCCCTTTGTTAACATTTTTAAAATTTTATATATAATATGAAGGGGGGTAATTCTATTTTATTTTTATTATATATGCATGTCGAATCGAGGGTTCAATAATCAACATAGATTCTCACATGCAAATGTCTCGTCGGTACGACACCATCCACACCTTTCTTAAAAACAGTGATCTATTTCCACTAGGTAATACTTTTCTCCCATATCATGTTTTCATTTCACTTACATAAATAATTAAAACCAAAATTTATAAGGCATGCACAAGAAAATGTTACAAAATTCTTACAAAATGCAAAAGTATAAACCCTAGTGTCAAAGAATGATGTCCAAATGCAGAAAATATAAAACTACGCTCGATAAAAATGACAGAAAATATTCAGATAAATTGCACCAAACATATTTTCAATCACGTAATTGATAATTTATTGTATATCACTCCGTCCCAGCCTGCTTAATACATTTTTCAGTCAACTTTTTCATGGTCTGTTTGACCATAAATTTTAGTTAATACATATTTAATAATATCATAATTTGAAATATTATTAGAGTCACAATGTACTCTACTTTGAAGTCATCAAATTTGTATAAATAATTCATGAACGTAAATTAAGTGATAATGATCAAACATATCATAAAAAATTGACTGAAAAGTGTGAAAAATAAGTTGCGTATTTAAACTAGTATTTAAATGTATGTTTTTGAATAATTAGAGGAGAGCATATATATTTTTGGGTTAAGAATTGATTCCTGACTCTTCTGGCCAAGAAATAATATGAGTCTATCACAGAAAGCTATGGAGGTGACTCTTGTGCAGAATAGAATATTTACCAAAATGGAGTTATAAATTTTAGAATTGATTCTTTAATTTCCAAGTGGAGCAACAATATTTGAAAATCATTGTTTATTTATAATTTTTATTTATTTAATTTGACTATAATACAAAATGGTTTGATACCCCACCCAAGATTATATAAAATATATGATAAAAGTTTAAAGAATGTCAGGATTTTGTTGACCTTTCATGTAGGTAAACTACACAATAGAATGGCCAGAAAATTAGATCCTGTGAAAACGACAATTAATTAATTTTAAGAATCCTATCATGAAATAATACACCATTGCTCAATTTTTTTTGAAACAATTTGACCATCATATGTCAAAACCTAATTTAAAAACAATGTGTTACACTCACGGATCTAGAAATTAATATTGGCATGTAGCATAAAATGGGAAGGCAGAATAAGGTCGGAAACTACGGTTTAAAATCTTGTCTGACAAATTTGAGAGTAGCTGTCGTCCGCCCTAACTTCGATATAGACCCGCCACTAGTTATAATAATACAAATTAGTGAAATAAAATTTGGATAATCCACCAAAAATAAAGCGTTATCAGTTTCAATTACAATTGCTTAAACATTCAGTATTATTTAGTGATACGAACGTTATGCTCTCAGAACAATATATTTATTTCATTTCATTTTAATACTTTCCCCTTCGGTTAAGAGTGTCTTAATACTATCTATTTTAAACATAAATTTCTTATAATATCAACTAGTTTATACCATCATATAAGATACCGTAAAAGTTAAAATTTTCGTGTATTGTACTTCCATGATATCAAAAAAATTGTCCATAATATAATATGTTTATAAAATTATTTATGATAAAATATTATTGTTAGCTAAGGGGGGTTATGATCAACAAAAAACGTTCTAATTTTATTTTTCTCATAACTCCAATATTTAATTTGAAATTATCTTATAATACGTGTACAGATGCGGAGTCATAAATGAATTTGAGTTATGAATTACAAAAGCAAAAACGTAAATTGGGAAAAAAATAAAAGAGGAAACTGTTGACTTCTGAGCAGAACCGTTATTTATAGAAATCTGCCAGAATTTATTGCTATCAAACAATATATTCATGGCATTAATGCCTAGTACAGTGGTCTCTCAAAAATAATGATAACCAAATTATTAGGCACAGATTGGCAGTGATTTTGGACACATTCTTCTTTATAACGAGTCGCTCACGATCATCGTAAATTTAAACGATCCGATCATGATCATTAATTATTTTGATCGCTTCGATCGCGATCACCTTAAAATTTAAACGAACCGATCATGAACCTAGTGATGATCGTGATCGGATCAACTCGTTATCACCCATATTATTAACTGGTATTGATAGCGTATTTCCTATAGATCAATGATCGTTCATCTTAACTGAAAATGTGAATATCCTATAGATTATGCTCCGTTTCATCTTATTCTCAACATTCTTCAATACGTTTCAGTTTAATTATGGTTTATTTCATTTCGACAATTTATTTTCTCACATCTCAATTTCAGTATTTGTGTACAATTTCATAAATTTGAGTAATCTACTCTGCTAAAAATTATGCAGGAACTTGGACCATATTTAATAAATGATACTATTTCCTTCTTGTAATTTGATATTCTACTTTAAAATCCACCTCCATGGTAAATTACTTTCTACAATTACTGTAAAATCGTAAATGTAAAAATGCGTATAATTACAACGTTGACCAAGTTTCCCGGAATAAAATAGTACTTTCTATTTAAAAATATCTTTTTCACCCAGAGTAGGATGGCAGTGAAACAGAATCATTCAGGCTATGATTACCAGGCTACTCCATTTTAACCAACCTAAAGTACCCCATAGATTCTCTGGACAAAGCAGTAAATAGGGAAAAATCCAGTCAAAAGCATAAATCTGAGCTCAGTCATATTTTAAATTCCTCTAAAATTTTAAAAATATACTGTCTATTTTATGAAGTTCTATTTTATGAAGTGAGATTTCCAATCGGGTATTTTATAAAGTGAGATTTGCATTCTCCTATTTTACTCATCATAATATAAATCTTTTTAAAGTTATCGAACCTTTAAATATTGTAAAGTCTCTAAAAAGTCCAACTTTCTTAAGTGTTATGGAACTACCACTATATATTTAAACTCAAGTGATATATTTTTGTGCTAAAAAATCATGTTAAAATAAAAATATAGTAAAATATGTTTTAATGTGAAAATTCAAAAAATTTTATGTAAAAATTTTAAAAAATTCAAGTGATAAAATATACAGTTCAAATTGAAAGGTACACTATATAAGATAAAACGTATGAAGATTTTCAGGGAAAGTCAGGAAAGTTGGGAGTTCCAGAGATTTTCTCAAATATTGCAACGTTTCCCAATCAAAATAATAAAAATAAAAATATTTTCGTGAATTTATACTCTATGTTGAACTATATAAGTAACATATTGAACCGTGTAGAGCAACATTCATAATTTTCTGAACCGAACTATTTTTTTTTAAATCCCACACTCACCTTCCTCTTAGAGTAGTTTGAACCATAAACTCATGATAGTAATACTAGACATAAATCACTAGAATAACATTAATTTACATAAATAAAATTGAATGTACTGATTTTTTTTAAAAATTAAACTGAATTCTAGTACAACTGAAATAAAAAATATTCAGATAATCTATAACAACGCCCCTAATTTATCTCCACTGAACTATGACTTTTGAATATTTTTTTATATGTTATAGTATTTCTTTTGTACTTTACCAAACCATCCACTATTACGATAAGATTGCACTAGGATTATGTAATCTAAAAAGATGTACAAATCTAGTAAAAAAATTGCATAAATATTGATTTTATAAATGGAATACCCTTCAAATTTACCATGAATAATTTTGCAATTAATATAAATATAAAAGCAGGTGCCACGTAATATAAGAAGTGGTGACAAATAAGCAAAGCAAAAAAGGGATTGCTGGAAACTTCATAAATTTGGTTGAGTGTTTCACAAAAAGCTGAGGGACATCCAATTCCAATCCCACCGCATTTTGCATTTTTCTTGAGATTATTGCTGAGGAATTATATATACATACACATATATACATATATATGCGGATTCAGTAGCTGGGATTCCATGCAATTTTGCTCAAGAGAATTTTTGCAGGAAGAAATCTTTCACCATATAGGTTGAAAAATTCAAGAACTTGGACGAAACCCGATTGGCTGAATCGGTTTTTGCTGGTTTTGGGAGTGCGATCTTGTTGGGATTTTTGCAGGTGAGCTGGTTTTCTGGTTGTTCTTTTGATCGAGGATATGAAAGGTGGTTGTTTGATGTTTGTGGAATATGGTTTATTGGTTGGGGATTGGTTTGAATCTTGGTTTTTAGGAAAGGGAAATTCTGGGATTTGTTGAAAAATTATGGCTTGATTGTACATGTGAGGGGAGATCTGGGTTTAGATATGGTGGCATTGCTGTAAAGATTGAATTTTTGTGTTTATTTTGGGATGTGGATGATGGAGTTTGCCAATTCAGCTGAAAGTTTGGTGCTTTGTGTTTGTGTTGTGTGTCTGTGGCTTTTTTTTTGGGTTTTGTTCAGCTGAATTATTGGGGGTGATGTGAGTTTGTAGTTCTGGTAGATTTACTGTTTCAATAGTGAAATTTTATGGATTTGAGATCTGTTTTCCTCTTCTATACTCTTCAGTTTCTCAGTTTGGAGCTGATGATGCCTTTTGTGCTGGTTGAATTTGTGTTTTTTATTGATGGTATAGTATAGATATTTGTTGTTCTGGTGTTTTCTGATGTGTATGTTGATCTCTGTCTGTGTGTAGCTTGTTCATAAAGAGAGACATGGCTTTCAGTATCATTGCTGGAGACATGCTTTGAATTTCTGAAGCTTCGGTCTCTTTTCCTCCTAGCTTCTGGCTTTCACACCCAGCGAAAAATGTCAGGTAACTGGTAGTTTAGTATCATGTGCTGTATCGACTGTGTAAGTGAAGTTTGTGTCAGGATGATGATTCTGACTGTAATGTGGTTTATCTTCAGAAGGAATAGAGTTTTATGATGAAACAAGAGAAAAGAGATCAGATTTTGAGAACTCTGAAGATGAAAGGCGCCGTTCCAAGATAGGAAATTTGAGAAAGAAGGCATTACATGCCTCCAACAAGTTCACGCATTCCCTCAAGAAGAGAGGCAAGAGAAAAGTTGATTACAGAGTCCCCTCTGTATCCATAGAGGATGTTCGAGATGAGAAAGAGGAGACTGCTGTCGCTGAATTTCGGCAAAAGCTTCTTGAGAAAGAGCTGTTGCCATCACGACACGATGACTACTATACATTGTTGAGGTGAGTTATTTTCTGTCCTTTTCCTGCTAGTCTGATACATATGGTAGAAAACAAGTTGTGCTGGCAGATTTTATCATGGTGGTCAGATTTTCTTCACCTGTGTAACGAGTTTAATGATTCATATGTTATCCACTTTTCTGCTAGGTTTCTGAAAGCAAGAGACTTTAACATCGAAAAGACCATCCCAATGTGGGAGGAGATGCTGAAATGGAGGAAAGAGTTTGGAACAGACACCATATTGGAGGTAATAAGCTTTGCATTGAGTTAAAACTACAGCATCTTTTATCTATTCCACGGATATCTCCGTCTTTTTCTGTCTACAATGGTGTGAGTTGTTGCTCATTTGGTAAATGATATTTGTCTGAATGACCCAGGACTTTGCATTCGAGGAGCTAGAAGAAGTTATGCAGTATTACCCTCAGGGATATCACGGGGTTGATCGGGAGGGAAGACCTGTCTATATTGAAAGGTTAGGTCAAGCTCACCCAGGGAAACTTATGCGCATAACCACAATTGATCGCTACTTGAAATATCATGTCCAAGAGTTTGAGAAAGCTCTTCAGGAGAAGTTCCCAGCTTGTTCCATTGCAGCTAAGAGACGAATCTGTACAACCACAACAATTATAGACGTCCAAGGCCTTGTATGTTCTTCCTCTCACCAAGTTATTTCATTCTATATTTGGTTGCCATATCTGTGTTAACGATGATTTGATATTCAGGGAGCGAAAAATTTCTCGATGGCAGCTTGTAATCTCTTGGGAGCCATATCAAAAATTGATAGTAATTATTATCCAGAGGTAGTAAAGATTTATAGGCCAAGTACATAAACTTCTATTATTAGGTACTTTATTGACGTGGAAGTATATGAATTGCAGACACTCCATCGGATGTTCATTACTAATGCTGGCACTGGTTTCAAGAAGGTATTGTGGCCTGCAGCTCAGAAGTTTCTTGATCCAAAAACAATTGCAAAGATTCAGGCAAGTTTAGAGCGGTTTTCCATTTTAGCATACTGTTTGGTCAGTCTTTGACTTTCATCCCCTAATCCCCTAACTTTGCAGGTTCTGGAACCTAAATCCTTGAGCAAACTACTCGAATTCATTGACCCTAAGTAAGATTTAGTTGCTATTTTATTCTCATGCAAGGCCATTATTGGCACAGTAGTAACCTAACCACTACATTACCTTCCTTTCAGTCAATTGCCTGACTTTTTGGGGGGCTCATGCTCTTGTCCAGTTGAGGGTGGGTGCCTCCGATCTAACATAGGCCCTTGGAATGATCCCGATATAATGAAGGTAAACCAAAGTTTAAAATGCCCCCAATTTGTCTGTCTCTTTTTGAAGTTTCGAGATTATTCTTAACCTGTGAATTTATTCTTGCAGCTTGTATATAATGTGGAAACAACATTCGTGAGGCAGATTACTAAAGTATCGAATGACCAGCAGAAAATTGACTCATTTACTCAAATACTACCGTTAAAGGTAACTTTGGATTATAATTTTTGAACATTATTATGGACTATTTTGTTTTGCCGCAGCTTCATTCTATTTCTCTTACATTCAGGGAAGAACAACTGATGCAGCTGCAGTTGAATCCGAATCAGATGCGGATGATCCTTGTTCTCCCACAGGAAAAAGTAGCTTCAGTTTTGTGCGAATGGATCCTCTCCATGAAGAGGTTATAGTCTATTCTCTTTTTACTGTCAGTTTCCGGTTAAAACGTCTTCATTACTAAATTTGTGATTTCCACAGGCCCAGTCATCTGAGTCACCGACGTACTACAATTGTAACGATCATTTCCCTGAAGATGCAAATCTTTTGAATGAGTTCGAGCTGGAGAACCAACCTCAAATCAGCAGAGCCGATAATTCAAATAATGATGGTAAAGTATATATACATATTTGTTGTCTTGTTTTACGCTGCTCTTAAGCGTTCTTACTTATCTTATGCTCTGAAAATATATGTAGCTACACTTGCTCAATATTGGATGGAGAGTTTCCTTGATCATATTGTCAAGAGGGGCTTTCGGTTTATCTGGAGGACACTGATTCCACTCATTTTCAATTTGGTAATGGGTATTCGAAACATTCCTGTTGATTATTGGAGGAGGCAGACTAACATTCGTCCACATAATACCCCGGAGCTACCAAACAACCCTCCCCCTGTCAACTCCATTCCCGTGATTAGAGAAGACAGGGTTCTTCCATGCGTGCAGCGTCTTCAGAGAGTAGAGAAACTTCTTGAAGAAATAAACAACAAGCCGAATGTGATACCTAAGGAAAAGGATCAAATGCTTCTGCAGTCCATGGACAGGATCAAATCTGTCGAGCTTGACCTTGAAAAGACAAAGAGGGTAAGTTTCTTCATTGTCTGCATTCGACTCTTAGAATCAGAACTATAAGCGTAGAATGACTGATTTATGATCACGCTTGGTCCAGGTTTTGCACGCCACCGTAATGAAGCAGGTTGAAATCAGCGAGTTACTGGAGAACATCAGGGAATCCAAATTCCGGGTAAGCTGTTTAAGGCTAAATTCTTTTCTGTGTTCATGAAGACGGAACTTTTAATCTTTGTTACTCATTGTCATAACAGCGCCGGTTCTTTTGTTGAAATGCGTGGTGTTGCGAGCAATTTTCACAAGGAAGAGTTACTGATGGTGTTGTTCGAGATTGGCAAATCGCAGTTTTGAAAAAGACGGGGAAGAAAAGTACTACATTATGGCAGTTGAAGGGAGGAGTTGTTTCCCTGTTGCTGACAGTAATAGTTCTATAAGTATAAGAGGGGGGTGATGGGAAAAAGTGCATACTAGATGAATGAGTTAATTCTGTTTAGGTAACTGTTAACCATGGCTGAGCACTTAGCCAATGCCATCAACTTATGAACAACTATTATCCCAGTCAAAAAATGAAGGAAAATTCGTATTCCGACTCCTTCCTTGTTAATTTAATGATAGCTCAAGAGTTCTTGAGATGCAGTTTTGTTTTAGCTTAATTTCATCGTGTTTTACCCGATTTCTGCCAAGTTTTAGGTCGCCCGTGCTGGGTTGGTTCGATATGAATTAAAGTCCTCCTAAAGTGTCATGTGATGTGTTTTTGCACTATAAGTCTTGCTTCTAAGTTCTAAGTTAACCATTTTCTGCATTATGACTTCCATGGATTGCATACTTCTTGTATGCATCACTCTTCTGATCAGCATTTCAGCTTCTTCTACTTATATTCCAGGTAAAAATATGATCTAACATACAACTTTTAGATCATCACGACGCTTGAATGACTGTCTGTCTAATCCCGTCTTCATATTTAGCAAGCTACCTTTCTTCAGACATCTCGTTTGGTGAAAGTGCACGGAAGGTCTGCCCCGTGAACTTCAAGATCCAGAACTACACGATTCTCACTAGTCAGTGCAAGGCTCCAAGTTATCCCGACAAGCCTTGCTGCAAGGCTTTCTTGGAGTTTGCCTGTCCCTTAGCCAAGTTCATAAATGATATGTCGACTAGTTGTGCTCAATCTATGCTTATCCATATCAACTCACATGGTTACCCTCCTAATCTTTTCGCTAAAGCATGCAGCAAACTTACAACCGATAAGGGCATTCCATGCCCGAATCCTCACACTATTCTACACTAAAAACATGTGTAAACGGCCTTATATTATATCGGTCTACTTCTGTATGAGCTTAATAAAGAGATGATCATATTAATATTGATAAGTTCTCAGTGATTACAAAACCAGATACTGAAAAAACGTTAGTGTTTCTAGATGAGCCGAAGCAACAATGTTACAAAAAATGTTACCAAGATTAGGCCTGTCGTTGGGCTGCGTGTAGGCAGACTTCCGCTAGCATCAGCTGAGCCTGATGGGGCTTCGGCGGGGCAAGGAAGCCCGCGCTTGTCTCCCGTGCATAGGCTGGCAAAGAGCCCGGGAGGGTAATGGCCAAAGATGTTGATGTAGCTGAACATGGTTGTGGCACATTCGCTGTTCAGATCGTTTACGTATTCAGAGTAAGGACAGGCAAATTCTGTGAAAGCACCACAGCAGAGCTTGGGTGGATAGCTTGGACCCTTGCATTGATTTATGATGCCAGAGTAGTTCTTGAACTCAAAGTCGATAGGGCAGCCTGCATATATATTCATAGCATAAACTTTAACAACGAGCAATCAAGTTTCCATTCTTCTTCAAACCATGAAGAAAGAGCGAGTTAAACGACCATTCAAAGATTCATCCACAGAAGGGACATTTCCTAAACTATCTGCAAATGCTAAAACAGCCTAATAATAGAAAATGTCGGCGACAGTGAATTCGTGTAGCCTAAGCAGATGGCGATGAAGCACGATAGGCAAAGATCAACCGATTGATTTATAACAGAAATATCATGCAAAAGCATATGCCTTTCGGCCTACAAGCTAAGTCTCATGAATTTATATCCGAGCGATTCCAAGAACGCTAAATCTCAAAAAGATATACATACACAGACCTTAAAACAAAATTTACAAGGAATTCCATGTCTTTATGCAACAATTTGGAAAGGTGGTCAGTAACAAATGATCAGTTTCAAGCATCATATCATCTATAGCCAAACACACACACACACACACACAACATAGTCAACAGAAATTCAAAAACTAAACACAAAAACACATTAATAAGAAGTTCACCTTGTTTTTGCTGGAGAAGGGTTCTCCCAGTAGTTGCAATTGGTTCCATAAAAACACCATCTGCATCAAAAAGATCACAAATTTCACAGATCAAAGCCAATCCCAAAAAAAATTAACTTCAAAATACATCAAAAAAAGCAATGAACAAGTAAAAACACAAACCAGAAATGTAGGATGAAGCTGAAATACTGGTCAATGAAGCTCCAAAAACCATCACAATGACCCAAATCCAAGCTACAAAACCCATGATTTCACTCCAGCAAGAACAATAAATCCCCTGATCTAGCTACTGAATCACAGCCCCAGAAAAACTGAAAAGTGCACAAAAATCCAATCTTTTTCTTTGCTGCAATCCTTTCTTCTTCTATATATCAATCAATGCTGCAAACCCTCAAGCTGGCTAGTTGAAACTTGGACTGTGAATGCAAGAAACTGAGGTAAAGATGTTTGTTTGAAAGGACATGAGAGCTCAGAATAAGCGTTTCATGTAGTATGATCAGGCGTTTCGGGCAAAAAGGAAGAAGATGAGGAAAGAGAAGACGATGAAAGCCAGCTGTACTGTTGTCCAGCAACTGCCAGTCCATAACACCGAACATTAATACCGCGTATGGAACTTTTTTTCGGTTTCTTTTTGCAAATTCTCTGCATTATGCTATGAATTATGTTGAAAAGAAAGTATTTTTAGTACTTTTCATCAAATTTCATGAACTATATTTTCGTCCCCAATGAAAATATAATTTGATGAAATTTAGATTAATTTAGTTATACCGATTCGATTTATCAATACATAATTTTTTATTGTACTGTTCAATTCAACCAAGTATTACCTCACTAATACATTAATAATGATATATAATTATTTCAAACAAAAAAAAATCCAATTTTATGGAGTCGGTGGAAATATACTCTTACAAAATGGTCAAGTTCAGAATCGGTGGCATAATAATAATCAACGCAACAATTACAATCAGACGTGCCGTGAATGACTGCAAATTCACCAATTGGCAGCATCACAAATTTTACATTATTTATCTTTATTTTAATAGGTAACTTGTAATTTATATATCTCAAATTCGTAATTTCTATAGTATAGTAAAGGAAAAGAGATGAAAAGAGTGATGAAATATATGTTTATTATTTTCCAAAGCAAGAATTTTATTTATATATACACACTACGGAGTTGCAAATATACATATTTTATGGTACAAATTATAGTTATCTTTTGTATAGTCAAGCATACATACATACATACATACAAATGATACAAATCTACAAAGATTCCTCTTTTTTATTCATCCTTGGTGGTTTCAGGCTTGACTCTGCTGAGATTGCTGAGCTTTTCACCACCTGAGGTGGCGTCTCGACTTTTGGCGAAACTGCTTCTTTGTCACGCACCAACTATCCGGAAACGTGCTCATCTACAATGTCGTAATTCAGACCCCCCGAGTCATAAAATCGATGAGAAAACGTGCAATACAATTGACGTTGAAACGAAGAGAGTGAGAGAAGTGTAGTCTTACATTGCTGATGAGTTTTGCTCCATACCACGCAGAATCGACACCATATGGTGGAGGGATAACTCTGATCCCACTTGATATGGATTGTGGAAGACATTTGTGAAGTTCTTTGTTTAATCTCTCTGAAAAAATGCAGAAAATGCAAGTCATCATGAACAATATTATGTCAACCATTAACTCCGGAGAGAGAGTGAGAGTATTACCAGCTAATCCCGGAAAGCATGCAGAACCGCCTGCTAGAACAACGGTTTTGAACCAACTAGTGTCTCCTGTCAGCTCAGCTTCAAGGCAGTGTTCCATGCAAAGAGCAACAGCATTAGGCAAACTCATAGTACGCCTGCATAATAAGCAAATAATAGCTGGATATAAATGGGATGATACTTTGAAATTATGTTGCTCTCTCAATATCATATTGGAAACAGAAGAGCTGGGATTTATCATTAAAGGGATAAGAGAAAAAGTAGAATTATACTTACACTCCTGCAAGACGAGGTTGAAACAGAACTTCTCCTGTTTGAAACCTTTCTCGTGAAAGCGTGTATGTTTGAGATGCAACTTGAAACGATGCTTCTGTGTCTTTTCGAAGTTCGGCTTCATAATCAAGAGCCACATAACACAGATTCTGAAACAAGATAGCAGTAACCACATATAAATATCAACAAACAGACACTGTAACTACAGTTTATAAAACACAAATTCTTCACATGACACTTAAAGATGCATAGTAGGCTGTTACCTCTTTCAGAGTACGAACTGTATAGAGGGAGTCAAAAGGTAAACTACCATGTTGCATCTTTTCCCGAAGAAACCCTGTAAGTTTTAAGGCTCCGATTCCAGTAACCTCAACACCCACAGTGTGCATTATTTTTCCATGTAAAACTGGGAGAAACAGAAGCAGAGTATTACAGTGAGCATCAGAATAAGTTGTGGAAAGGTGAAATCACAACAGATAAAAATAGAATAGTTTCTCACTTGGAACAACAGATGTATGGTTAAAGCCAATGTTGACAACAATTCCAGATGTTCTCCTAGCCGCGAATAATGCTAAAACTGCCTGCATTTGCAGTGAAAATAATGCTTCAAGAAAATAAAAAATGTGTAAATGAATTCAATTATCAATTTAGGGTCAAAATGCCAAAAAAGAATCCCTTTTGAACTCTTTTCAATATCTTCTGCAAAACCCCAATTGATATCGACATTCATAAAAGCAAGTTTCTTTAAATAGATACAGATTGATACTCGATCAAACAGACATATATGTTTGGCCAGTTAACAATCAGTTTCCTAAGAGAGAGGACCAAATGCTATTAATTTTAAACTCATAAGTCTACTGAAAGTATGAGCATCTACCTGATTAACCGCACATACAGCAGGAACATTCATGTCAAACAGCGCAGTATATACAGCATCTTTTAGCTGTCTTCTGGCTGTCATATCAGTCTCGGTATCTGAAACATATTATATAAACTATATTAGAAATATTCACAAATTAAAGGACAGAGTTGAGGTATATGTCCATAAAAGCAACCAATGTCACTCAGCAAGCAAACTAGTTCAGGGTACTATATCCTTATTCTTTAATGAGATTTCAACCTTTTAGTGTCATCAATGTCAATTTCTGGGACATGCAACGGTAACTGAATAAAAGGTGAAAAGGAAAAGGTTTTAGAAGCTAACCATCGGAATGGCAGATGGGGATAGATACAACAATGGGCTGGGCATAGGATTTTACCTGCATCCTAAACAACCTCAATTTTTTTTTGAGGAATGAAAATATAATTAGAATTCGAAAAGATAACTGCAATTATACAAGTATCAAGTGCAGGTAAAATGCCAAAGACTTCACACGGTTACAAGATATTCAATATAATACAAAAGGAATCAAAATCAGAATTTCAAACCTGCTATACATAGTCGAAAAGAAATGCCTCAGTCTAGAATACATTGGGGTTTCAATATTACCAAATTCCTACATGAGAGAAGAAAATAAAGATCACTTTTACAAGTATACAAGAAAATACAATGACAACTATTTATCGAGCATAAATAAGAAACCTCACCAGAAAAGTAGCAGACCTCCCGGAAGGAGCAGCATATTTACTCCACCCAAATTTGCAATAACCGGAACCACCTTCAGTATAAAAAAATAGGATCACAATAGCGATATGTGACATCATAATTGTGCAGTCTTTCTAAGTCTAAGCAGATTGCATACCATCAATTATAACAGCACCAGGCACTTGCGCGCGTTGGGCATATATTTGCATGAATGACAAGTCAGGCATCTGTGGAGGGAATGTTCTGCAATTATTTACAAGATTGAGCATTAGAAAATCAAGAAAAAACAATACTTTCCATCTTAACACTATGATAAATCCAAGAAAGTGCCATTATCCCTTAGGATATTATGCACAGTATAAATTCATGATTCAAAATTGCAAGAACAACTTCAGTACACGATTCAGGACACCCCAATCATCTAAAGCTCCAGCATTTCAGATCAAAAAAACAAGTTTACTCTATTAGTACTCCCTCCTCATATGAGTAGCTACGTTCCACTTCTAAAAACTATTTTTTCCATCCCGAAAAAGAATCACATTTCATTTTACCACCATGTTTTTCCATATCTTAGACGCTGTTCGGAAACATGTCCCTTTCAGTCATTTACTCAAGTACAACACACCATGTGAAGAATCATCAACACCAGCCAGAATCTAATACTTATCACAATTCACAAACTATTCCATCACAATTTCACTAAATTCTGTTTTAGTTCATTCACATGATCACCATACATCAATGCAGAATGCAATTCAGCACAAACAAAAAGAACAAGTTAGACGATCTTACTGAAGAGGATAGCCTGATCGGAGATGAGTTTCTGCGAAGAAGATCGAATCCCAAGGCTCCTGCTGCTTCTGATTGTAACTGCTGCTGCGGCCATAACTATCATCGCTCTGCAGGAAGTAAATCCAGAGGCGGTTGTCAGCAACGATGAACCGCCACGACTTGCAGACGGCGCTGAGCTTCGCCGCCTCCTTGGGCCCCATCAGCTTCAGAATTTGCACGAAGATGTCGAGCGGAACCCGGTCGAACTCGCCGGTCGAAGCGGTCTGCATGTAGGCGATCTGCTGGAACCGGTCCGGGAGCGGGTACGGGTCGTCCCGGTTCGGGACCGGGCCCGGAACCGTATTCGATCGGTTTATGAACGAAACCGATTCCCAAACTTTCCGTAGCAGCTTGGCCATTGGGAATTTAGCTGAAATTGAGCTCCGCGGCGGCGCGTGGGGGAAACGGACGATCGGAGAAATCAGTTGGAAATGATTTTATCCTGTGACTAGAAATGATAGTTGAAATAATGCTTCTGTTTTATTGTTGGATATTTCATTATTTATGTAATGAGGTTCTCGATCTTTGCATATTTGTGTTAATGATCCAATAACTTTTTTGATGTTTCTTTTTAAAATTTGTATGATTTGTTGTTATCAAAGTAATGAAACCAGGGGTGCTAATCGAGCGAGTCGATCGCGAGTACTGGGTAATTCGACTTGACTCGAAAACTATATTAATCGTGTTCGACTCGACTCTAGAACTCGCGAGTTCAATAATATCATATTCAACCTGAACTCGTGATTATTTATCGATTATCGACTCGACTCGCGAGTTCGAACTCGAATTATTTTTTCTCTTTTTAAATAAAAACGTAACTAATTATTGCACAAATTAATAATTTATTCTAAAAAATTAGTATAAAAGTGACATTCATCCAAGTCATTAATACAAAATATTTTACTACGCCTTCACTTTATAAAAATGATAGACTTATATTTGACATTAATATTTTATAACCGTATCAAGTATTGTGATGTGTTGAAATATAAGTTGAAATAAACTCAACTTATACTTACTTGAATTCAACTATACTAGATTAGATGGATTTTTTATTTGAATTTCACTCAATTTTAATTTATTTTACATCGCCTTCATTTAAACAAAATATTACATCAGATATTACACTAGCCTCATAATATCCCTGATGCTTTAGTTTTCACAATGAATCCAAATAAAAGGATGCAGCATGGCATATGATCCTTTTGAAGATGATCTGACTGAATAATACAAAATTTATAAATCATAGTAAGTCAGGGAATTAGGGCTAGCGAAAAGTAATGCGAAAACAGGGAAATATAGAGTATTGGGAAATTTGAGCATTTCCTTGTTTTCGCATTAGTTTTCTTTGAGCTCTAATACTTAAAATTTTAATCCCGTTACTTGGGAGAAGAATGATAGAGGGGTTCAACAGGTATCAAATTCAAAACTAAATTAAAGTGTGAGTATGTAAAATGAATCAAAAATAGTTTAGATATCTTAAATGAGAATTGTGGGTAATTTGAGTATGTAAAACGAGTAAAAATAGTTTAGGTATATTAGATGAGACTTTTGCATAATTTAAATAACTTTTTGCAATTCACTCAATTATTATGTGTCAAAATTAATTTTGTCGACGGGTCATGTCCGGATCTTAAAAGAAACTTGTAAATAATTGAGAATAATTTAGTAAAATTTCAAAATTCGGGATCTACAAATAAGAAATGGGAATTTGCAAATAGGTCTCATAAAATTTATCAATTGCTTTCACCACCTTCAGAAAGGAAAGAAAAGACTGCTGTCAGGTGAGTAACCGCTTTACGGTTATTCAAATAACCGCTTCCGTTATTAAGATGATGTGCAGAGTATCTCAGCCTCTTAGTTATATTCTCTCTCTTAGTCAACAGAATCAAGAGGAGGTGCATGCAGGTGCCATGGAGAATCAGGAGGAAGATCTCATCGATTTTGCACGCTTTCCACAGGTGCCGGCAGTTGAACGAGATCGAATAGCGGCGGGCTTTTTCGCTCAGAATGCACCCCCGCAAGCTCAGAACAACGGTGCCGGAAACGCTTCGGTAGAAGGCGCAGCTAACGATATCCCGCAACCAGCACCAGAGGCCGATGGCATTCCAGTTGGAGACGCTCCGGTCGGAGGCGCACACCTCCCGCAACCGCAAGTTCCCGCTCCGGCCGCAATCCCACAGAACGCCGGTGGAGGCGCAGCTCAGAACGCTGGCATTCCAGCTGGAGACGCTCTGGTCGGAGGCGCAGTCCTCCCGCAACCGCAAGTTCCCGCTCCGGCAGGAATCCCTCATGGCGGTGGAGGCGCAGCCCAGAACGCTGGAATTCCGGAAGGAGACGCCCCAGTTCCAGAAGGTCCAGCTCAAGTTATTCCGGCCGGAATCGCCCAGGACGCGGAACCGGCGCAAGGTCAGAACAATGAAGAAAACGTCCCAGACGGTGTGGATCTTGATAACCAGATGGATGAGGTGAGGGCACGGGTAGGCCCTCGTCGAGATGAAATGGCTGCTTCATCGAAGCGACAGAGGATTTCAGCTGCTTTCCAGCTAGATGGTTGGGTGGTTAATGAACTTAACCGGGATCCTCCTGCCCAAAATCCACTCGACATCAATCCTCAGGAAGAAAATCATCCAGCAGGGCAAGCAGGTGCCAACGTCAATGCCGAAGAAGATGATCCAGCAGCAGCCGATGAACATTTCGCCGGAGGAGATGGCCAGCAGGCGCCTGGCCAGCAGTAAAAGTCGGTACTGATACCACATTTTCAATGCACTTACTATACTCAGATCTTACAGACATGCATACTTCGCCCTTCTTCCTCTCTGTTTTGGAAGCTAGCTAGTTGTGTAATTGTTACGAATGGTTACGTCGTTTCCTTTTGCATGCCCTCTGTTTGGGAACCCTATTGTGTCATTGTTACAGATTTATGCATTTTATGACCATATATATACTCCCTCATTCCAACCGAATTGCGGGGGACGGAGCTCAATTCTTAAAAATATGATGTGCAATATGATACATACATAAAGAATGGTAAAGCATAATTTTCACCCCAATTTTTGATAGATTCATGAAAGTAAAATTGATAATTTACTTTTTTGACAAATGAGAAAATATAAAAAATATATCTCTTTAGTTGGTACATTCGAAAATAGAAGTAAGAATTTTTTGTTGATCGGACGGAGAGACTATATATTAGTGGGGTGATTAGTTAAGGGATATGTTCTCCTCAAGCTCATTTCAATTGTAATGAAATAAAATTAATTTACACAAAATTAGTAACTACATAATCAAATCAAGTTGAGATTTTCCTCAAATTATATTTTATTTCAAAATGCAATTTTTCCCCAAATTAATGTAGAGTAATTTTACCATTTTAATAGCTATCTGTCTCGGCACTGAATTTCTCTTGCTAGGTAATCGTCTTAACACTACACCAAAAATGACATATAAGTCACTAGGGTCCGTCATTAATGACCCTCAATATTGACGAATATATTTTTCGTCACTAGCATAAAATTTATTGATCGGCACAATTTTCATCATTAAATATATTTTTTGACGCCCTTTAGTGACTATAATAACAGGTTCGCCAATCATTGAGATTTAACGACGAATTTTAGCGCCATATATTTTAGCCGACGAGAATCCGGTGATAAGAATAATTTGCAGAATTCTAAGGGTGACGAGAATATTGGCATGACTCAAAAGTAGTGGTGACGGAAATTAGCGAGTCAAAACTAAACTAAATAAAACTATTAAATCCAAATTATTTAGATGGAGCTGAAATGAATCTTGATTGAGTGATAACAATAGACACATCCTCTCTTTTCCTCTCTCCCCCCACGCACCCAAACAGTAGGTGTGTTCATAATCGGGTACCCGTTCTTTCGGGTAGTAAAATATGTGACCCGTACCCTGACCCGGAAATGCGGGTACCCGTACTTTCGGGTACACAAAAAGTTCGGGCCGGGTACCCAAGTAGCCTTTCACCCTTTTATTAAATTATTATATTTATATTTTGTACACATATAAGCATAAACAAAATTTTAAAAATTCAACCACTACATTAAATTAAGTCATAAACTTTTTATAACTACAAAAAATAGCGTCTTTTTCGTTAAAAATGCTTAAATGATGCAAATATAAGCCAAAATTATTCATTACATTTCTTTCTAATGGAATATGTACATGAAAAAATGTGTTATGAAAATACGTAAAATACTAAATAAGAGAGTTTACATTAACATTTTATTACGAGTCATCAACATAACAAACATATTTATTATTATCTTATTATTAGTAATAAAAATATCTAATCGGGTATTTCGGGTACCCGGAAAATCAATTATTGTGACCCGAACCCGAACCCCTATTACAAATATAATTACCGGGCCGGGTACCCCACACGCTTATACTTATAATTACCCGGACATTAGCATTCAGGTATTTCGGGTATCGGGCCGGGTAGATCGGGTCGGGTAATTTTGAACACCCCTACCAAACAGTAACCTCGCCGCCCATTCAATCCCCATAACCCGAAATATTTTCCTTTATCACAAAATTACAGATTTGTTAGTTTCCGGAACCTAAATCAGAAATTAACCCGACGAAGAGATCGTTATGCGTCGTAGCTGCAGAAGAGATCGATCTGCTTTGCCGCCAGAGCTGGAGAAGGTTCTCATCGTGCTGGTAGACGGCCCCGGAAACGGACTCGCGCTTCGACGGACCAGAAGGGTGCATATGGATTTCGGTCTTCCGGACTGGGAAGCCGGTCTGGTATTGGTTCGGGTTGGGCCGGTTTTTGGTTCGGTTTGACTAGTTCCGACTTGTTACTATTGGATCTGGCACAGTTACATCGAGGAGGAGGTTTTACTTCTTCTTTCTTTTTCCAAAAACATTATTTTATGTCTTTTTAAGGGTATTTTGTGAATTGAGGTTTTTTACTAAATTATTGGACTGAATTTGATATGCTAATCTTAGTTTTCCGACGGGTCCTTTTGCTCGCTAAACTTTGATTAAATTCCAATCTTGTTTATACAGTAAGGAGAAATCCGAGTCAAAATAGTTTGATAACTTAATTTTGACGATACCGTTACTATATTTGTAGACCGGTTAAGCTTTTAGCTTATATTGTGCTAGATTGCATTTTGCTCTGTCCAATATTTGGCCGCTAGCCAATCAGACCAGGATTGATTGGATTGCTCTAGTATTGATATTTATTTACATATATCTGATTTTTAGTGGGATATAATTTGGAGTTGTTTTTTTTGCAAAACTGTCCTGACTAATTTATGGAGTATTCTTGCCTATTTGTTTGTCATGTTCATCCTAGATCGTGTAGTTTGGCGGGAGAGAAGACCCTTTGAGATTCAGTGTATACAATATAGTGAAGGAGAAATCCAAGTCGTTCTTAGTTTTTATAGCCTACTAACGGCGCCTCTGTGCATAGACTACTTAGACTTTGAGTATTTATACTGTGAGTTAAGGATATTATACATGTCAGGCAGTTTAGATATATTCGGGTATTAGACCTTAGGATTCTTACGATGTATCCCTTTTTTAGTAGTATATGCAGCCACCCCGAGGCAGAGTAGTAGTACGGCTATGCTGGAACCACTCTGCACCTCACTCAAATTGCACTACTGGAAAGCAAGGCTACAACGGCGCCCGAAAACGGCGTTACGGCGTTTTCCCATAAACGCCGTTCTTCTTAACATTCCGATATCGGAACGTTGGTGATGATGAGGGCCAACCAGAATTTATGGCATATGGCTCATAAACGCCGCACAATTTACGGCGGAACTTGTTAACGGCGCTTGTGTGACGGCGGAATTCCAAGATCGCCGTTCTCTGTGAGGTTCCGCAATCGGAACTAATCAGAATCTGTGTTTGTGTTGAGCGGGTCCCACTTGTGAAGTCATAATATTTAAGGTGGAACAAGAAAGCCCGTGTTATATGGTTGAACATAATGTGGTTCCGGTTCAGGAACACGACTTGATATATAATCTCAGTCAGCGGATTAGATGCTATCTTTCTACCCACAATCTTATCTTCTCACATTCATCCCCAATTCTCCCAACTTTCTCCCAAATTTATTTCTATCTTTGATTCTACTCAAAATCTCAATCCCAATCACTCTCTTCTCTAAATGTTAAATATTTTCCTTGATCTCTTAACTCTTTTCCATGGAGATTCAATCATAAAGAGGTAATTTGTAATTTTCATTGATGTTTTTGTGAATCTTAGTTTCTTGATTTTGATTGCATCGGAACCCATTTCGAATTTATGTATCTAATCGATGAATTTGTTGTTGTTGAAGTGTTAGAATATAATGTTATTGATGGATCTCTATAAATGTGTTGTTGTTGATGAATTTACATAAAGACTAGTTTTTCGTGATTGATTTGAGGATGAAGTTTTTTTTGGTTGATGAATCTAATGTTGATGAATGTGTTTTTGAGTATGAAGTTGTTAGTGTGATTTGTAGGTAAATTTCTTGATGTTAGGATGAATCTATTCTTTGGTGTTGTTAGGATGGATTTGTTCTTGACATTCTTCATGTGTTCTTCATGTTCATCTGAGTTTTTTTTGTGTTCATCTGGGTTTGTTCTTCGTGTTCATCTGGGTTTTCCGATTTCGATCGTAAAGCCCAGAATTTTTTTGTTGAATTCTTAACTAGTTCCGATATCAGAACACCTAATCTAGTTAGGTTCCGATATCGGAACTTATAAACGGCGGTTCCATGAAACGCCACTAATGGGTGAACCCCTACGACGTCGCAGCCACCGACAGCGGTCGGAAACGCCGTCATAGGGGTGGGTCTTGCGCCGTGATAGCTGTATGCGTCCAGTAGTGTTGCCACAGAAATCCCAAAAAGGTTTTATATGTATTATTGGGTACACCCAAACCCGATAATGTATTTTACCTCTTTTTTTTATGAATGGTTGAGGAGTCGTGAATGATACCTCCCATCCATTTGGATGGTTTTGACTTAAAAAAAGAATTTTTTTTGAATTAGTAAAATTAGTTAATCAAAACTTAACCTCAAAATTGATTTTCCTTTATAACCTAGACTCAAAATGTTCTTGTCCCATAATCAAGTAAAAAATGACGCTAATAATGTTTAAGAAAACTCGCATAATATGTTAATATGCAATTATAGAAATCTAAAGAAGTTAAAAAGTCAATCGGGTTATCATATTTTCCGAACTTCACACCCTAATAAAAATATAATGTTTTGTGGTGTATTTAGTTAGGAGTTAATTGGTGTCTAATTTTGTTAGTTTAGTTGTAATTGTATCTATTCGGAACATTAGGTAATTTCTTGTGTAGTAATTAATCTTTTTTCCATTTTATTCTGTATTGTAACTATTCCACATCGGTTACAGACAGCCTATATGCTGCTGTTTAGAACTATAAATATTGTAATCATCCTCTTATAATTAATGCGTTTGATAATATATTTGAAGTGCTTATTATATAAATTATTATTTATTTACAGAGAATTTATCCGAGCGAAGGGAAAGCACCGATCCCTTATTTACAGAAGATTTGGCGCATCGTTGGAATTAGCAAGATACCTCGACTTGGGCGTAGTAACAGTTGTGGGGGACTGTCTTGGTTTGGTCAGAGCAGTCCGAGATTTAAACCAACCACCATTTTCTTGTGTAGAGCTAATTACATTCCTGAAACTGAGCTAAGGTAATTTTTCGGATCCATGTTGGATACCGAGAAACGATAATATTTTAGCTCATTTTCTAAAATATTGGACACCGCAACAGGAAACCCTCAACATTGAAAATCCAAAAAATCTTTTCAGAGTTTTTGTTTTTGTCTTGTGGATGAGAGATTGAGATTATATAAGGATTCTCTCATATACAGTATAATATATTAAAACCATACACTATATTTGACAAACACAATAAAAGAAAAAACATATACGATGACTCGATAAGTAATAGTATTTGTCGCAACAGACCTTGTGCTCATGGTAACAAAATTATAAAGAAAAGCATATACAAATATGAGTTATAATGTAATGACTTCTATATATGACTAGTTATAACTGGAAAATATTTTCATGGTGTATTTTTTTTTTTTTTCCAGTTCAATAGATTATTTTCTACGCAAACATTTGTTATATTTCTATCATATACAATGATTCTTTAAAAAATTTCAAAACTATTTAAGTTCAGTTCAGTTCATATCAGTTCAATACATTTATAATTTTTTTCCGCCGAGTTAAATATATTTATATTTTCTACGTTCAATTCAGTAAATTTTTTATTATGATTTCAGTTTAATTCAGCAAAAATCTTTGAAATATAATAATCAATTAGTAATATTAGAAAATAGAATAAGATGACATGTCATTTTATGGTGAAGTGAAATAACTTCTACGAATGTAAGGAAAAGACACCTAAATAATTATCATTTGATTTTAAATATATCCACTATAGATTTTATTCAAGTAACCTAATTAAAGTAATGAAACTAGTGTCTTCAAAAAAAAAAAGAGAAAATATATGTTAGGTTGTGAATAATGTAAAAGTGTGTTTATTATCTTCAATAGAATGACAAATTTACTGTTAAATTATTTCATGTGTCTTTCATTGGATTCAAATGTTTCACAAATCACTTTTGGAAACAAAACTTTAACATATCTTTGCCAATCTGAAAGTGAATGGCTTTACCAGTAACATATTACATCAGATATTGCACTGTTGAGAAATGAAGGCCCCGACTTTTTTTACTAGACCCCGAATATTATAGGGACGGACCTGGATGTGGATGAAGAAATCAGTTGGTAATTATGACATCAGATATTACACCACCCTCATAATCCTTGATTCTATTAGGCTTCACAATGAATCCAAATAAAAGGATGCAGCATGGCATATGATCCTTTTGAAGATGATCTGACTGAAAACAAAATTCAGAAATCACAGTAAGTCAGGGAAATTAGGGCTAGCGAAAAGTAACGCGAAAACGGGGAAATGCTAACCAAGTTTTGTAGTCTCGTTGAAGATCTTCCTTCTGCAATGAAACAACATTAAATCACACACTTCTGCAATGAAACAATATGGAATCCATAAACAAAACTCACGCTGTATCCCTCATCGGAACTTCCATCGAATAAGTTGAAAAAACTTTCGACTGTCCCAACTTGTTCGGGATCATCTAGCAAGAAGCCGCCAGGAAGCCACTCGATTTCCGTCCTACAATGTCTCAACATCAACAGATGTAAACTCAAACCAGCTGATCATGGTAAATGATTTAGAAAATTAGCAATATTTATTTACCCTTTGGTACTCATAGGGCCACATAACCCTTTCAGGTAAACAATGTCCATCTCTTTTGTTAAGGCAGCATTTCTAAAATGAGGGTTAGGGTTAAAGAGGAACTCGAGCTTCCAAGTATAGCGATGGGCAATGCTGAGGCCGCGTGCTTCAACATGCTTAGAAAACTCGATATTCTTCAGATATCTAAGGGCATTTGCATCACGTTCAGAGATCTAGCAAGACAAAATGTAAGGATCAAAACCATCACCCAACCTTCAACATGTCATAGTCTCCAACGGTCTGAAATCGGGATCTTACCATCGAACCCAAGGTTTCTTCGCCTCTCATTGCATTCAGCCAAAACGCAGGACCTAATTTTCCCGTTCTCTTCTCTTCCCCGTCCTTACGTGACCTTTGAACAACCAAAAATTCATCAACCAACGCGCTTCTCTGCAGGAAGTTACACATTATACTATCATATAGGTCGACATTTATTTTTTAAAATAGCAGCATTTATACATAGTCGAAAACAAAGTACCCTTTCATGGAGAGGCTTAACACTCTCCCAGTATAAGTCATCAACCTCTCGCACCCGCTGCATCATTTTCGACTCAAATTTCTCAATTTGCAGCTGAACAGAAAGAAAAAAATGAGCAGAAATTTTACAAGCCGCCCCAAACCGAGAAGACTATTACATACCCGAAACTGTAAGATTTCATCTTCATGCCTATGTCTTTTATTTGCACCGTTACTCAGAAAAGCATACTCCGTTTCCAACTGAAAAACAAGAGCGAAACCCTAATTATATAACCTTCTCTAACTGTTTAATTATACAACCCTAATTAGGTCATTTCTCGAACCTTATTGTAATATTGCAATCCAAAGGTAAAGATGAGGTGAGCATGAGGGATGAACATTATCATAAATTTATGACTGCACATAGATGCATGATATGGTCAATTCCAGATGACAGATGATAAAGAGAGACAGATTTTGATAGGCAAAAAGAGGAAAAGCGAACCAAAGATCGATGAGATGATCGCATTCTTCCACCTGTGGTTCAAAACACGCCGTTCATAGCCATTGTGAAAGAAGAAAAACAACAAAGAAACAGGTCGAAACAAAGAAAAGAACTCACATTGTTGATGCTATCCCGGTCTTGAGTGAAGAAGTCGAAAAAGCTATCAACTTTTACCAAAACCTTTTTGTTTAACCTTTTCACAGTTTTCTGCAACAAGCATTCGCCGGGATACCAATTAATCTCCGTCCTACATGATATATACTTCAAATTATTTGCATTCAAATTGGATGAAAGTGATCATGATTCACAAAAGAAAGCAATTTACCCTGTGATCTTTTCAATGCACCTTCGACCTCTAACCATGGAGGAGAAATATACACATTTTGTCAAGACTGAGTTATCGAAAAATGGATTATTATCAGAGTCGAAATAGAAATCAAGCTTCCATCCCTTATGGTCATTCAGAGGAGACCACTTTATATCAGTCAGAAATGCAAGGGCTTCTTCATCGCGGTGGTGTGTAATCTGTATAGAAATGGATATAGAAAACTCCATTATAAGCTATGTTGATCCGACATATCAGTTTAGTGTCGTGTCTCCGTGTCGAATATGTGTCAGACACGACACGACACAAAATATGATATGGCTGTTTAGTGCTCCATCATAAGTCAAATAAGCAAAATTTGAAGAATATGATTACCTTCTCCTGATTCTTATAATCCTCAGCGGTAGCAATCACAGTGAGCCAAAACCTACAAATCCCTCCAGCAGTAGCTGCTCACAAAATAATAAAACAAATCGAAATCAGTTAAATAACTGATTTCAGTTAAATCAGTTAAATCACTAAACTGCCCGACGTGGCAGTTTAGTGTCGGATATTAGGATAAGATACAATACACAATCCGTGTCCGAGTAACATGACCCTCCTTACCATCAGTCCAGCTTACCATACGTAATCTCTGCAACATTTACAAAACCCTTTCAGAACAGAAAACCTAAATTTCAAAATAAAATTTGAGAACCCCAAATTTCATAACCAATTAATACCTCAGAACAAATAGGCTCAATACTACGCATATATTCTGCTTCAATTCTCGAAATTTCGTCGTGGCACTGTGACTCCAAGATGTCATGTTGTTGCTGATCAGGAGGAACAAATCAAACAACAAAAACACACTAAACACCATAAAACACACACTAAACAGACTAGACATACCTGAAGGTCCTTCAGTTCTTCCAGACAGTCCTTTAATTCCACATCAGATGAATCCATGATCCTTTAAAGGCTAGGAAAGCAGCGAAAAATATTTAAACAAAAATATTCATCGGAACTATATATATATATATATATATATATACACACACGCACTAGGTTAAACCTGGACGGGCGTCAAAGAAGAACCAGAAAGAACCTCCTTCAAATTCAAGATCACTGATTCTAATAACATAAACACAGAAAGATATTTGAACGAGGTTTTTTTAGGGTTTTTTTTTTCTTGTTTTGAATGTTAATTAATCTACTGTAGTGTACTAGTCCTATTACGATTTTAGTTTCGATTTATAAATTCAGAAAATTAGTATTCTTTGGAACTAATTTTATATCTAATACTCTCATCGTTATTCTTTGGAGGTTTTAGCTTGAGAATTAACAAGCTCACCGTATTATATCAACTAAAAAAATACTTAATTACAACTACTTATCCAAAGCCGACAAACAATTAACTAAGTCGGTTTTATAGTAAGACTTGACTTATATAACGTCTATTTAAAAATAGGCTTAATTACTAATTTGGACAAAAAAGATGAAGAATTAGATCATTGCCTTGTCATAAGACCGCCTTACACAAGTGTTTTCCATCACAGGAAGCATCGACCGGTAACATTACTTGTCCCCTTTTTAATTATTAAGTTTGTGTATAATGTTGAATATTTGAGCTAATTATTATGTGTCAAACTAAATTTTATCGACCGATACGTATGAATGTTTGGGTTAAGTTAGTTTGGTTTCAAGTCTTGTTTATATGAATGGTGGGATTCAAGTAAAAATAGTATTATTACGTACTTTTGGCGGTTCCATATCAATATAGATTAGATTTGTACACCATGGAAGTTTACTTTTGCATTTTTTCTTATGTTAGATTATAATTCTTGTGCACATAATACTACTATAGTATGTCCGGAAAATCTACAATCAGGGAATCTATAATACTACGATGGGATGACTGCAACGTGTTTGAGGGATATGTGACTCCAATGATTGAGTTTTAGTAAGGTAGTCACAATCATGAAATTCCCTTTTATCCAGGGATGACCGCAACGTAATGAACTATCTCAACATTTGTTCAAATGTTCTCATATTATTTGGAATTCGCTAGTCGAACCCGGATTGGTTAGTATTTTCCAGTAGTATTGATCTTATTGTAAGGAGTATGGTTTGGATGTGGCCTTTTGCGAAATTATTCTGACTCACTTGTGGAGTATCGTTACCATTTGTTTGTTATATCTTTTTTAAACCGTTAGTTGGCGAGAAGGAAAATAAATGAGTAATTTTAAAGCTAAAGTGCACTGATATAGTATGCACTGAAAATGGTTTGTATCACAAACTCTATTTGCATATCCCATATCTATATATGCAGATCCCAACTTTTGAAATTTTACTAAAATATCCTTTATTAATAATAAATTCTTTTTAATAATTTAAACCTATTTGAGGAAAGCATGTCACTACTCTATAAGTTTAGTTTGTATAGACTACTGACAATTGATTATATATGGTCTCAATCGATTATTTAAAACAAAACAGGAAAAAGCAATCAGGCATACTCACTAATGTCACTTCATGAATAAATACGGACTGCATAAGAAAATACTGGACTGCATATAACACTGCCCAAAGTAATCATCTGGGACAAATGTAGCTTAGTCAATAATCTTATACTCAAATACACGTACAAAGTAAAATTGAAAAGTTATAAAAAAAATCGAATTGAAAAGTTCGAAAATCATCAACTACCAATGTAATGTGCATTGTTCATTTAACTTATAATTTTGACCACTTTTATTATCCTTTTAATATATTTTATTTTATTATAAGGTTAAGCAAAGCATATATAGTCAGGGAAGAATGTAAATGCTTGTTGGCAGACTAGTAAGTATTAGTGACAGAAATTAGTAAATGAAAACTAAACTAAACTAAACAAAACTATATTTTTACGGACGCAAATTCACAAGGATAATGAATTCGGCAAGAATTTCTGGCAAGATCTCCAGCTTTTCGACGGGGTCAGCCGCTCATTATATTATAGAGGGCCAAATTCCGCTCTTTTAAGTTTTGATTTTATTGACCAATATGCCATTACGGATGTATACTGGGTTACATTGCAAGTTGGTGTCGTAAACTCAATAAAAAACTAGAATCAGGGCATTTAAGACATTTTAGGTGTGTTTTAGACCTGCATAATAATTTTGGTACTCCACCTAAAATCCAATATATTCTTTCTTCACCATACTAAAATCGGAATAGGGCTTTCCATATAGTAAATTTTTATTCAAAACTAGTAAAAACCCTACAAAGCCTGACCCGTTCTATTGTAATAATTGTTTAAATAACCGTTCATCCCTATCTCTCATCTGTGTGTTTATGTTTAAGCTTTAGTGAGCTTAAATTTGAAGGTTGGTCCCTGTTCTTCTGCTTCGACGACCGTCCAGGTTTAACCTAATTCTGTAGTTCCAGAAATTATTGTTTTTTAAATCTGTTTCCCTTTAATAGCCTTTAATCAGTTTGATGTTTTAATTGTGAAGGATTATGGATTCACCTAATGTGGATTTAAACGACTGTATGAAAGAATTGAAGGACCTTCAGGTATGTTTTAGTGTGTGTTTTATGGTGTTTAGTGTGTGTTTTTTATGGTGTTTAGTGTGTTTTTGTTGTTTGATTTGTTCCTCCTGATCAGCAACAACATGACATCTTGGAGTCACAGTACCACGACGAAATCTCGAGAATTGAAGCAGACTATATGCGTAGTATTGAGCCTATTTGTTCTGAGGTATTGATTGATTGTGGAATTTGGGGTTCTCAAATTTTATTTTGAAATTTAGGTTTTCTGTTCTGAAAGGGTTTTGTAAATGTTGCAGAGATTACGTATGGTAAGCTGGACTGATGGTAAGGAGGGTTATGTTACTCGGACACAGATTGTGTGTCGTATCTTATCCTAATATCCGACACTAAACTGCCATGTCGGGGCAGTTAACTGATTTAACTGATTTAACTGAAATCAGTTATTTGTTTAATTATTTTGTGAGCAGCTACTGCTAGAAGGGTTTGTAGGTTTTGGCTCACTGTGATGATCACTAATAAATATATGGGTCAGGAGCAGGTAATTATATTCTTCAAATTTTGCTTATTTGACTTATAATGGAGTTTTCTACCTGTATCCATTTCTATACAGATTACAGGCCACCGCGATGAAGAAGCCCTTGCATTTCTGACTGATATAAAGTGGTCTCCTCTGAATGACCATAAGGGATGGAAGCTTGATTTCTATTTCGACGCTGATAATAATCCATTTTTCGATAACTCAGTCTTGACAAAATGTGTATATTTCTCCTCCATGGTTAGAGGTCGAAGGTGCATTGAAAAGATCACAGGGTAAATTGCTTTCTTTTGTGAATCATGATCACTTTCATCCAATTTGAATGCAAACAATTTGAAGTATATATCATGTAGGACGGAGATTAATTGGTATCCCGGCGAATGCTTGTTGCAGAAAACTGTGAAAAGGTTAAACCAAAAGGTTTTGGTAAAAGTTGATAGCTTTTTCGACTTCTTCACTCAAGACCGGGATAGTATCAACAATGTGAGTTCTTTTCTTTGTTTCGACCTGTTTCTTTGTTGTTTTTCTTCTTTCACAATGGCTATGAACGGCGTGTTTTGAACCACAGGTGGAAGAATGCGATCATCTCATCGATCTTTGGTTCGCTTTTCCTCTTTTTGCCTATCAAAATCTGTCTCTCTTTATCATCTGTCATCTGGAATTGACCATATCATGCTTCTATGTGCAGTCATAAATTTATGATAAGGTTCATACCTCATGCTCAGATCATGTTTATCGATGCATTGGATTATTTAGAAAAGGTTAGAGAAATGACCTAATGAGATTTGAGGTTAAAAAATAATTCCTTGTTTTTCAGATGATTTTTATTCTGCCTGTTATTTGCGTATATAATTAGGGTTTTGTTCTTGTTTTTCAGTTGAAAACGGAGTATGCTTTTCTGAGTAACGGTGCAAATAAAAAACATATGCATGAAGACAAATTCTTTCGGCTTCAGGTATGTAATAGTCTTCTCGGTTTGGTTTGGGGCTGCTTGAAATTTCTGCTCATTTTTCCTTTCTGTTCAGCTGCAAATTGAGAAATTTGAGTCGAAAATGATGCGGCGGATACAAGAGGTTGATGAACTATACTGGGAGAGTGTTAAGCCTCTCCATGAAAGGGTACTCCTTTATTTTCGACTATGTGTATATGCCGTTATCTGATATATTAATGTCAATCTATACGATCGTGTAATGCGTAACTCCCTGCAGAGAAGCGAATTGGTTGATGAGCTTTTGGTTGTTCAAAGGTCGCGTATGGACGGGGAATTAGAGAACAAAGGTAGTTTTTTTTTTTTTTTTTTCATTCTTTTACATTTGAAAGCTTCCCTATTCATGTAATTTTTCGCTAACGGGAATATTAGGTCCTGCATTTTGGTTGAATGCAATGAGAGGTGAAGAAACTTTATGTTTGATGGTAAGGTGATGAGTTGATTAAGGTTATTCGTTGATTAAGGTTTTGATCTTTTTTCTGTCTTGCTAGATCTCTGAACGTGATGCAAATGCCCTAAGATATCTAAACAATATCAAGTTTTCTAAGCATGATGGAGCATGCGACGACTTTACCCATCGCTATACTTGGAAGATTGAGTTCCTCTTTAACCCTAATCCTTATTTTAAAAATGCCGCCTTAACAAAAGAGATGTCTATCTTGCCCATTCGAGGGTTATGTTTCCCTAAGGATACCAAAGGGTAAATACTGTTTTTTAAAATCATTTACCATGATCAACTGGTTTGAGTGTACATCTGTTGATGTTGATACATTCTAGGACGGAAATTGAATGGCTTCCTGGCGGTTTCCCGCTAGATGATCCCGACCAAGTTGGGACAGTTGAAAGTTTTTTCAACTTATTCGATGGAAGTTCCGATGAGGGATACAGTGTGAGTTTTATGTCTTTCAAATAATTTGTTTATGAATTCCATGTTGTTTCATTGCAGAAGTGTATAATTCCATGTTGTTTCATTGCAGAAGGAAGATCTTCAACGAGACTTTAAAACATGGTTAGCATTTCCCCGATTTCGCATTAGTTTTCGCTAAACCCTAATTCCCTGACTTACTGTGATTTCTGAATTTTGTTTTCAGTCAGATCATCTTCAAAAGGATCATATGCCATGCTGCATCCTTTTATTTGGATTCACTGTGAAGCCTAAAGCATCTGGGATTATGAGGGTAGTGTAATATCTGATGTAATATTTTGTTTAAATGAAGGCGATGTAAAATAAATTAAAATTGAGTGAAATTCAAACAAAAAAATCCATCTAATCTAGTATAGTTGAATTCAGCACTCTTCTGCGCAACACATCACAATACTAGTCAGTACAGCACATCACACATATGAGTTCAACTGAATTCAATTTAATTCTGTTAAAAAAATAAGTTGGCGCATTTAGTTAGGGTTTAGATTTAACTTGATAAATTAAGGGGCATGCTATATGCAGTCCGTATTTTGCTTATTTTGCAGTCCAAAATTAAAATACGTCTTCGATATATATAATATGATCAATAATTATGTATATCAGACATATGCATCATATATACTACTTCTATTGCATACACTTGTAATTCAGTTATATATTAGAATCATTGTATATATGATTATTTTAAAAAAATATGGACTGCAAATAAGCAAAATACGGACTGCGTATAGAAGGCCTGTAAATTAATGATTTAGGCGGTGTATATGATTTATTAAAGATACATACTTGATACGTGTTTAATTAAGGTGTTTGCTATATGCAAGTCCTGTTTGCTTTTGCAGGTCCAAAAAAAGTGGGAAAATACCATAATTATCATTCATTCATTTATTAATTTTTACAAATATATTTCTAAAACCCTAACCTTGAATGCATAAACCCGTCTATGTAATGATTAAACACGTGTCCAAATTATAAATTACTTTTCGTGAATTATAGTAAAAAATTAAGAGGGACATTATTGTCATTTCTGATTTAATTTGGATCTGCAGAAATAAAGTGGACCTGCATTTAAAACCACCCTAATTATGGAAATGTGATGACAGTGATTAACGGTCTAATGATTATAAAAAAAAAAAAAAGAACAAATTGGCACCGCCTTAAATCGCAACTCTCTTCTTTCTGCCCTCAATCCAAATTTATTCTCTTTGCGAAATGACTTCTCATTAGTCCTAAACCCTAACTTATTTGGCCATATATAGCTGAACTTAACTAAATATATTAAATTTTGAAATAAAAACTAATACATGATTGAAATATTATAAAATCACATTCTATCAGAACTAAACTGTATTAAACTAAATTGAATAATCTTCGAATAAATTGGGCCTCTGATAAGTCGGATACTAATAAATTGAACTTCGGTATACGAATTACTAATCGTTATATTTTATGTTGAGAGTTCGACCATAAATTTAAAGTAGGTATCTGGAGAATAATATTATTGTGATATCTAGTTTTGGATCTACATAACATGTATTTTATAAAAAAAATCAAATTAAATAGATATACTTGTATAAAGTTGTCGCTCGTCAAATTTACCGTTAAATAAAGTTATTTTTTTATTAACTTGAATTTCAAAACGAAAATATATTCTATACGGCTGTTGCATCCAAGCCTATTTCGGTTCCAATTTTCATTTTAAGAGAATAGTAGAACGGAATCCTTGATGAGGTAAGAATTAGTATACGTAAAAGCAAATTCAATAATGGCAGTGAATTTGATGTTCAGATTCGGATTGAACTGAATTGATGTGATATGAGCTCAATAATAAAATTAATAAAATTAGTAATATATAGTACGTCAAAATTAAGAGTAATGTCATCAAATCTGAACTGATTTTAACTAAATTTATTTGATATGCACAAAATCAGATCGAGTTGCTACAATTCATGACCTAAATATGCACAAATTGGGTCTTCTGTAGTTAGATCCTCTGATCTGTGGCGGTTACGTGGCAGTTTTTGCATGTTGGTTATTTTCAAGACAATTGTACGTAAATTTATGACCAACATGCAAAAGCTGTGACAAGACATAACCAATTCATATATTCTGGTATAAAATTCATTGGCAATTATACAAATGTACTTGTTTTAAACAATTTAGGCCAAACTCATGTTATTAACAAACTATTCTAATATTACGCTGTGTTGCGAATTAAATTTTAGGATAATTCTCCATATTCAATTAATATGTTTGTATTAAGATATCTCATATTAGCAATAGGATTTGTCCCAACTATAGATTCAATTTCTTGAGCACACAAATAATTTTTCGAAATACGAAATTCAATAAATTAATTGTTTTATTATTTTCTAGTTAGTATGCCACTGTTTGTAGTTTTATGTTGAAAAATATAGTCGTTGCCAAGGGAATTTTGGTTGCAAAATGATTTCTACTAAACAAATGATAACATCAAAACAAGGAATTTTGGTGATAACACCACAATTATTTGATGATTAACAAACTAGAGAAACTTAGAAATCACCGGAAAAGTGCAAAACAGGCAACTATAGCTAGCTCTTATAGTATATAGTCCATAGCCAAAATACAAGAATATGAAATGTTATTGGCCGGAAAGATGAAGATCCAATCAGAATGGAAGCAACCCAGAAAGACCTTTTAATGCTCGTCATCGGCGGGATTCTGAGGCATGTTTTGTTCTACGGATTTCACCACGTCGATTCCATCATCCGGGGTGGGCTCAGCGTACCGCCTCTTTATGCCGCCTGGTCCAACTCTCCGATCAAGTGCAGGTGCCTCCTGCCCCAACTCTCCGAGCATATTCCTGAGCTCTTTCGATTGGCGATGATAATCCTGGCCGTCAAAGTCCGGTTGTTCCCGACGATCCGTTATCATATCCCAGCAACGATCTACAGTATGCTCCAGCAGTTCTTGAACCTGGTCGCCGGCTTGTTCAGGTTCCACCTCCTCCTCGTCACCGGCTTCTTCAGGTTCCGCCTCGTCGTCCTGGCCGCCGGCTTCTTCGGGTTCCGCCTCGTCGTCCTGGCCGCCGGCTTCTTCCGGCTCCGCCTCGTCGTCCTGGTCGCCGGTTTCTTCAGGTTCCGCGACATTTAGACCGCTCGGAGAACCCGGCCCCGGTGTTGAAATTCCTTGATTTTCCGTTGCTCCCGGCGAAGCGGTTTCTTGGATCTCCGAGCGTACAACCGCTTTAGATGTGGACGCCTCATCGTCGCCGAGATGAAAACTTGCCGGCGAAGCGGTTTCTTGGATCTCTGAGCGCACAACCGCCACAGATGTTGCCGCCTTCTCATAGCCCAGACCGAAAGCCGCCGGTGAAGCGGTTTCTTGGATCTCCGAGCGCACAACCGCCACAGATGTTGCCGCCTTCTCATAGCTCAGACCGAAAGCCGCCGGCGAAGCGGTTTTTTGGATCTCTGATCGTACAGCCGCCACAGATGTTGCCGCCTTCTCATAGCCCAGACCAAAAGCCGCCGGTGAAGCGGTTTCTTGGATCTCCGAGCGCACAGCCGCCACAGATGTTGCCGCCTTCTCATAGCTCAGACCAAATGCCGCCGGTGAAGCGGTTTCTTGGATCTCCGAGCGCACAGCCGCCACAGATGTTGCCGCCTTCTCATAGCTCAGACCAAAAGCCGCCGGTGAAGCGGTTTCTTGAATTTCCGAGCGCACAACCGCCGCAGAACCTGACAACTCCTCATCATCTCCCAGACAAAAACCTGCCGGCGACGTCAAAGAAACTGAAGCGGCCGTTTCTTTGTTTTCCGAGTGCTGACCATCGGAAGAAGACGTGGGGGAATTCATATTGATCAAGGGAGAAGAGAAATTGTGAAGCAGAGAAGAGAGTGCAAGCTTTGTTTTTTACAATAGACCTAGCTAGCTATAGATTATGCATAATTGCATATATAGAAAAACTAGGCGGTTATCAAAAAAAACTAGGCGGTGCAAAAATGATTTTCATTTTCTGTTTAATCATCATCATGACCGTTACTCATAATTTGAATTTCCATTTCTCCCCTCTTTTCTAATTAATTACAGCTGTCACAAAATTCAAATTCACCTTAAATATAACTATAAATTTAGGGTGGTTCTAAATGTAGGTCCACTTTACTTCTGCAGGTCCAAATTAAATCAGAAATGACAATAATGTCCCTCTTAATTTTTTACTATAATTCACGAAAAGTAATTTATAATTTGGACACGTGTTCAATCATTACATAGACGGGTTTATGCATTCAAGGTTAGGGTTTTAGAAATATATTTGTAAAAATTAATAAACGAATGAAGGGTAATTATGGTATTTTCCCACTTTCTTTGGACCTGCAAAAGCAAACAGGACCTGTATATAGCAAACACCTAAATTTATTACTTCTTCTCGCCTCAATAACTACATAAATAGTAACCCCTAACTAATTAAACGCAGCCCTCTCTTTTTTTTTTTTCCTTTTTTTCTTTTGAAGATAAATACACCCCTCTCTAACGATATATTTGCAACTTAGAATATTTAGTTAACCGAACTGAAGTGAAATTAAAATTTAATAATTTAGCTAAATTAATCTTAAATATATCAGAACTGAACTACAAAAATAAATACTCTCTTTTTTTTAAAAAAAATAACCTGAAGAGCATAGAGCCTAAAATTGGCTAAATGATGGATAAATTATATAAACCTAATATAATAGACCCAAAAATTATATCCAGCCAACGTAGATTCTTTGACGGCAGGTAACTAATGGAACACAATTAAGATATTGAATGAAGATCGTTTTATGAATTTCTGAATTTGGTGATTGATTTTGGCTGCCCATGAACTTAAATGGTACTTTGCTGAACTGTTGTACTGATTAGTGTTATGTAGTATTGTGCCGAGTATACTGTAAATGTTGAACAATATTAAGTGTGCTGAAAAGTTCACTCATATTTAGCGTGTGTTGAAAAATCTTGTGATGTGCTAATGTATGTTCATGAGTGTTGTGTTGTACTAATCAATTTTGGGATATACGAATTCGGGTCATTATTAAAGACACGGATGGCCTAGAAGTGAAAGTTGACCAGATGAAGCCGCTATTGAATTTGGGTGTTGCTATACGCACTTCGATATTCTTGTAATCCAAAATACGATATGAATTTACAAAAATATCCTCAATTATTAGGTTTGTTGGGGAATTTAGCAATATTCAGGCGTTGTATTTTAATTTCAATGGTATTTTGGACTACGCCGAGTAAAATACTGGACTGCATATAGCACTTTAGTTGAATTTTGAATGTAATTATACGAGTGGAGCTACAACTTTGGAGTATACGAGTTGTACTTTATTGAAATTTTTTAAAGTTCAGTTTAGTTTAGATTGTGATAAAAGGTAATTTCATGAAGGGAAATTTTGATTAAGGACGGTACAAGTTTCATAATTTGAAAGTGGGGTGTAACTTTTACATAATTTCTAAAAATGGTGGTAATTAATGATCCTATATTCATTTAATTTAATTTTTGAATTAAAGAGGTTTATACCCCTGTTTTATTATACTATTTAATAGAATATCTATATTGATCTTGATAATATTCAAGATTGTATATATCTCTTCCTATTTAGAGTCGACTAGATTAGGTCTCTTGCATTATAAATGGTATATTTTAGTATCATCGATGAAATCATTATAAATTACACATTTACATGGTATCAGATTTGGTTCTCAATATCAAAGTTTTTTTCATTATTTTCTTTTCCATCGTTAGGTGCAATACTATGAAAAGCTAACTTTCCATAAAATCCTAGAAAAACCCTAGGTGCAAATAACTTTTTTTTCCGATCCCGACTTAAACCCTAGCCGCCGTTGGATGTCCGCTACTCAATTCAGCCATATCCTGTCACCATTGTTACTCTTAATGGAGTCCGGCAAATCGCTTCCTATGCCACCATGATACACATGTTGTCGGTAAATCTCAAAGCCGGCAACTTCATGGTTGGCGATCTCAAGTCCAGGTGCTGCGCGAATTCGTGGGTCAAAATCAATCAAGATATTCTGTTACTATTATATTTTTAATTTAATTTACAAAAGTACGTTGAAACTTATTCTAAAGGAAAGGAATATATATACACACATAAGTACGTATATCTTTAATGCAAACTTTTTATTTAAATATAAAAGTCTTTAATTTATACATACTCGGGTTATTTATAGTTTTCTGCAACAAGCATTCGAGGGAATATCAGTGGTGTCTGTCCTCATATCCATCGAGCAAGCCGTAAAAAGTATTTTCTGGCCTAACTGTCACTGCTTCCCGCTTTGTACTACTGCTCAGAATCAGTTCGTCCTTACGCCTGAACGGTATCAGTTCGTTCTTACACTTGAATGGTATAGATCTGCTGAAGTTGGCTTAATTACAGTGTGATAATTCATACTTCAAGCAGTCATTAAAATGATTGGAATGGAATCCAAGAAAAAGGATGCAGCATGGCATATAATCCTGTCAGCTAGGATTTTACTGCAAACAAAAGTAAAATATCACAACAATCTGGGGGTAAAAACTAACAAGGAAAGTGAACTCTAGTTTCAAGTTGAAATGCTAACCATATTTTAAAGTCTCGTCTAAAATCTTCCCTCTGCAATAAACAGCAGAGTTATAAAAAACACAAATCATGACGGGGATGAATAACTTAGAATAAAGTGCTCGCGTATTCCTGATTACTCGATTATGTGCTCATATACTCTTGAGTTTTGAGAAAGTGTTGGTGTACCCCTTGACTGAAATTGACTTCTTGATTCAAACCACTAAAACGTTCAAAAATATTAGGTTTAATATATTTACGTCATTCGAATATAAAAATATTCAACAAAATTACTTTTGAGCGTTTTAGAGATATGAATTATGAAGTCAGCGCTTAGACAAGGGATCCACACACTTTCTCAAAAACTCAGTAGTATATGAGCACATACTCAACTACTCAGAGATATACGAGCATTTTTACCCAATAATTGATTTGAAAACTATTGAACTCACAGTATATCCCTCATCACTTTTTCCATTAAACAAGTTGAAAAAACTTTGGACTGCTACAACTTGTTCGGGGTCATCTAGCAGGAAACCTCCAGGTAGCCATTCAATATCAGTCCTGCAAAATCAATATCGGAAAATTTCTGTCAATAATTTTCATTATAAAGTTTTAACATGGCGTAAAATAACAGTATTTACCCTTGGCTGTTCCCAGGGAGATCAAACCCTTCAATGGACGAGGTAGAGAGCTCTTTTCTTAAGACAGCATTGCTGAAATAAGGGTTGGGGTTAAAGAAGAACTCAAATGCCCAAGTATAAAGAGCATAACGGGGACCGACTTCAACTCGCTTAGTAAACTTAATATCCTTCAGGTATCTAAGGGCCTTTGCATCCTGCTCAGAAATCTGTTCAGATCAAAAGATTAAACCTTGCACGAGTTGTAAACCAAAACAGTTCATAAGGAACTTACCATCAAGCGCAAGGTTTCTTCATTTTTCATCGCATTCAGCCAAAACACAGTGCCTGATTCTTCTGTTAACACAAATTTAACCTAATTGCTGCCAAGCTTTCAAATGTAAAGAATTACGCGAAAAAAATGACTATAATATAACCTACCTTCTGTTTCTTCTCTTCCCAGAGATGACATCTGAGCCACCAAAAACTGAGAAACTAATTCACTTCTCTGCAGGGAATAACACAAAGTAATTTGAAGTAAAAACCTAGTTTTTACAAAATTAGTTCATATTTTGAAGCAAAAAGTTGTACCTTTTGATGGAGAGGTTTAACACTATCCCAGAATGATTCATCAACGTCTCGCATCTGCTGAAACATTTTTGACTCCAATCCTTTAACTTGAAACTGCGAAGAAAAATGACCAGATTGCAATGACTTGGCTTAACACTAACCAAAACTGGGAAAGCGAGAAAGCCTAGACGAACCTTGAGCTCAATCAGTTTTCCCTCATGCAAAAAACTTTTACCCGCGCCATTACTCAGAAAGGGATACTCCGTTTCCAACTGAAAAATAAGATCGAAACCCTAGTTATTCCTTGTCCATAAGATCGAAACCCTAGCACATTCACCATAACTTTTCTAACCTTATCCATAATACGCAACGCATTGTAAAAGGAAGCCTGAGCATGAGGGATTATCCTTCTCATAAATAACTGACTGCAAATAGAAGCAAGATATATATGGTCAATCAAATGCATGCATCATATCTAGAGTGAAAATTAAGTGCAAAAGTGGATAAAAAACAGACCAAAAATCAATCAAATGGTCGCATTCTTCAACCTGTCATAAAAAAACATGATTACAGGCATTAAGAAGAAGGAAAGTGTTGTTAAGAAAACTGAGAAAAACATAAAAAGGAACTCACATTAGAGATGACAAAAAATTCGAAAAAGCTATCAGCTTTTACCAGAACTTTTTTGTTCAACTTTTTCACAGTTTTCTGCAACAAGCATTCGCCGGGATACCAATTGATCTCAGTCCTACATGATATCTCTTTCAGTAAATATATATGCAGTCAATTTATACGAAAGTATATAAGGATTTGCAGAATTTACCCTTCAATCCTTTCTATGCATCTTCGACCTCTGACCATCGAAAAATATACTTCTTTTGTCAAGACCGGGTTGTCAAAATATGGATTATTGCAAGAGTCGAAGAAGAAATCAAGCTTCCATCCCATATGGTCATTCAAAGGAGACCACTTTATATCAGTAAGAAATGAAAGTGCGTGTCTATCGCGGTATGGAATCTGTATAAAATATCGCGCTAGTTATGATAATTTACCAGTTCTATTAGACCTGCTGAAGTAAATTGAACTGGTTATGCATATAGCTAGCAAATCCTAATATTTTTATATGTTGAAACTAATTAATTACCTGTTTCTTAGGGAAATCATTCATACCAGTCATTACAGTGAGCCAAAACCTAGAAATCCCTCCAGTAGTTTCAGAACCATCCTTACCATCAGTTGAGCTTACTAGACGCAATCTCTGCAATGTGCAAAAACTTGTTGTTTAGAAATTTAGAAATTTATGTATATATCTAACTTTGATTAGGGATACCTCAGAACAAATAGGTTCAATACTATTCATAAATTCAGCTTGAATTCTCGAAAGCTTGTGGTGGTATTGTGACTCCAACTGGTCATGAAGTTTCTGATCAATAAGGAACAAATCAATAGCATACACAAAGACACCATAAAAAACTCACAAAAAACCAAATTAAAAACGGAGATTTTAGGTGCAGGAACAGTTTGACTGTGCAGAACTGATTTTTGCTAATACAGATCTAGACCATAGCGAAGCTATACCTGAAGGTCCTTCAATTCTTGAAGACATTCCCGTAATTCCATTGGTGAATCCAATGATCCTGAATTAGGTTAAACAAATTCAATCATCGGAACAAGAATTAGGTTAAACAAATTCAATCATCGGAACAAGAATTAGGTTAAACCTGAACTATTCAATCACAGTGACAGAATTATGTTGGATAAACAACACCAACGGTCCAAAATTATATTTTTGTCATCCGTCTTTGCAACCCTTTTGTGGTGAATTTCGCCGATTTTAATTTGCAAGGAATTCCTTAATTATATAGAGTTTAATTAAGAAGATATTCTTAAAAATTGGTTTTGCCTTTTATAAACTTGGTTAAATTTACTTTAAAAGTAAGTAATTTGAGCCAGATTCAAAAAAGGAATTGAAATTGGTGAATTTATAAATCCAAACAAAAAACGGACTAGGACTTTTTTTAGATACTGTATAATCGGAATACTAGTTGATTATTAATTATAAAATTCCAGACAAGAATAAACCCTAGCTATATAAATCAAAATAACCCTGAAAAAATAGTTTCCGGTTTATCTTCCAACGACCGTCCAGGTTTAACCTAGTTCTAGATCGGATGAATATTGTTGTTTAAATCCGTTTAGCCTTTTCTAGTTTCTGAAGAATCCATGGATTCATCTGATGTGGAATTAAAGGATTGTCTGAAGGAATTGAAGGACCTTCAGGTATGCATGTCTTGTCTGTTTAGTGTGTTTTTTTTATGGTGTTTAGTGTGTTTTTGTTGTTTGATTTGTATCTCCTGATCAGCAACAACATGACATCTTGGAGTCACAATACCACAACAAAATTGCGAATATTGAAGCAGACTTTATGCGGTCTATTGATCCTATTTCAATGGAGGTATGACTATTTAACTGAAGTGTTGTACACAGTCCGGTCTGTTACTCGGTGTAGTCCAAAATATTGCTAAATTTTCCGATACGGTGAATTCAAACCGTATTTTGGACTACAACAGTAAAATATTGGACTGCGTGTAGCAACACCCCTTTGTAATTACAAATTTAGAGTTAGGGTTTGGGATTTTCGGATATAAAATAGTTTTGCATATTATTGCAGAGACATCGTCTGATTAGGATGATTCATTGGTTTTGGTTCACTGCTATGATTTCTGATAAAGAGTTTGGTGAGGAGAAGGTAATGTCTATAACATTTTATTTTTGCTCAACTCGCCGGCTCTGTTTGCCTGAGTTTATAAGTAGAGCAGAGCGGATCAGTAGAAAATAAGCTCAAGCAAACATGGCCTCGTTAGGTTTTAAATGATGTATCTATTTTTAAACAGATTACTATACGTGATGATGAGGCCCTCTCATTTCTGATGCATATAAAGTGCACTCCTTTTAATAATGGATTAAAGCTCTACTTCCTCTTCGACCCTAAAAATAATCCATGTTTCGAAAACCCTATATTGATGAAAACAATATACTTCTCGATGGTCAGAGGTCGACGGTGCATCAAGAAGACCACAGGGTAAATGATACTTAAATTTTACAATTTTTTTTTAACTCTCACTAGTCTTCATGTTACTAACATAAACATATCAAGTAGGACGGAGATAAAGTGGAAGCCGGGTAAATGCTTGGTGCAGAAAACTGTGAAAAGGTTGAACAAAAGAGCGTTGGTAAAAACTTATAGCTTTTTCGACTTTTTCAGGGAAGACCAGGGAATGAATAATGTAAGTTTGGTCTTTCTCAGTTATCCAAAACCCGAATATCTTCTGTTTAATGACTGTGAGATGCATGTTTTTGTGTCGTAGGTGGAAGAATGTAATCGCGTGATTGAGTTTAGGTTAGTGTTTCCTTTCTTTCTTTGCAGTTTTGATATTATTAGAAAACCTGACGGGGAGCGTGATATATATGTTCCTTCTATTTGCAGTCGGTATTTTATGAGAAGGCTCATCCCTCATGCTCAGGCCATCTTCACCAATGACTTGCTTTCTGATGAAAAAATAGTATACAAACACCTTCCTTATCCGGCTGACTTTGATTTTTTTAGGCCCCGGAATAATTAGGGTTTTGATTGTATTTTTCAGTTGGAAACGGACTATAATTTTCTGAGGATGGATGGTGAACCTAAAAGATTTATGCATCAGAAAAAATTGCAACAATTTGAGGTACAGAACTCGTCATTTCTTATTCTCGGCGTTTTTACATTGTTGCAGTAATGATTTGTTGTGCAGCTACGAATCGCAGGATTTGAGTCAAAAATGTTGCAGCAGATGCGACATGTTGAAGACTTGTATCGGGAGAGTGTTAAAACTCTCCATGAAAGGGTACACAATTCTTTGTTTCAGTACTTACAGTAATTATCTCTCTCCTTGGTTCTAAAATGTGCAAGTCTAACCTATGAATTTTGTATTGCTCCTTACAGAGAAGTGAATTAGTTGATGTGCTTTTGGTGGACGGCGATGAAAAAAAAGGCAGGTGGCATTTTTTTCCATCTATTTGGCTTGTTAATTGAAAGGTTCTAATTAAGGTTCTTTATGCTAATTTTTTTAACAGCAAAATTGGGCGCATTTTGGCTGAATGCAATGAGAGGAGAAGAAACCTTGTGTTTAATGGTAATAAAGATCCTAATTTCAATCTGTTTTTAGCAAAAAAATTGTTCAATGGTTTGATCTTTCTGCCTTTATAGATTTCTGACCAGGATGCAAATGCCCTAAGATATCTGAAGAATATCAAGTTTTCTAAAAGCGTCGACCTCAGTGGCGTTGCTGAGAGTTATACATGGACGCTCGAGTTCTTCTTTAACCCTAATCCTTATTTCAGCAATGCCATCTTAACAAAAGAGCTCTCTATCACTTACCTTGAAGGGTTATATGACCCTTGGAACAGCAAAGGGTAAATAATATCGTATGACAATTTACTCTCATTCTCTCGTTAAAAGAGTGCATAATTACCATGGACTGATTTGATACATTGTAGGACGGGAATTGAATGGCATCCTGGCGGTTTCTTGCTGGATGATCCGGGACAAGTCGGGACAGTTGAGAGTTTTTTCAACTTGTTCAATGGAAGCACCGATGAGGGATATAGTGTGAGTTCATCTTCCTCAGATAAAACTGTTGTTTAATTTTAATTTCCCCCTCTCATGAGAAAATGAAATGTATGAATTTTTGTGTTGCTTATCGCAGATGGAAGATCTCCGGCGAGACTATGAAACATGGTTAGCATTTTCTTCGCGACTCGTGTTTTGTTTTCTCCTCCAAACTTTTGCTGATATATAACTTTTGTTTGCAGTAAAATCATCGCGAACAGGATTGTATGTCATGCTGCATCGTTTTATCTGGATTCCGTTCCAAGCTTTTTGAAGACCACTTAGATGTTCAGTTTGATGTGATTCCGATCAGGCCAGGTCGGAATCACATCAGCAATTAAGGATCAGTTGTTGGGCATTGAGAAGTAGTGAATCATACATTTATTTTGAATATTTACTCCCACATTGGGCATTGATTTTGTAGCTAGGAAGACAATGAAAAATGATTTTAGGAATAAAATTAATTAATATATAATGGGATAACATTAGAGTGAATTATATCAATTAGATTAAATCTAATCTAAAGGCCGGGAAATGGAGTGAAAATTAGTGTAATATTAATGGTGTCTCTTGATTCATTCTTTTAAATTAACTGCATCCATTAAACATTTAGGGGTCGTTTGATTGGAGCTTAGAAAGTGACAGAGGAATCATCGCCCTTGATTTCCTATGTTAGCGCTTGGTTGGGTGAATTTTGAATTTTCATAATCTCATACTCTCGAAACCCGTTTTCATCCATTCCCACTCGCCGAATGGCCAAATCCATTTAATTACCACCTGCCGACACCGACCACCACCACAATTCTAGTTAACTCCGACTATCACCACTCCATGACCGCTACCACCACCGGTCACCTCCAATCAGATCACCACCACACTCCAACTACCGGCGATCGCCAATAACCACTTCCACCGCTATTAGACCACCACTACACCACCCACCTCCGGCCATCACCACCACCACAACTCTGGCTAGTACTTCAAAAAAATTTAATTTTAGAATTTACTAATTTTAGAGGGCTTCAAAACTTATTTATTTATTATTAGGGATACTTTTAGTAAAATAAAATTGAAGAACTGATACTAAATAGAAAGAGGATTGTAAATTACTAAATACTAAATGATTAAGGAATTCTTTGAAAATTAGCGAAATTCACCACATAATTAAGGGTTTGAGCTACTCGATACGAAGACGGATGACACAATCAAACTAAACGTTTACGCCTGAGATTTGTTCTGCCAACATAATTCTGCGACTGTGATTGAATAGTCCAGGTTTAACCTAATTCTGGTTCCGATGATTGAATTTGTGATTTTTTTTTCTATCCATTAATGTTTTATTCCATGCATATTCAGGATCATTGGATTCACAAAATATGGAATTAGGGGAACGTCTTCAAGAATTGAAGGACCTTCAGGTATAGCTTCACTATGGTCTAGATCTGTATTAGCAAAAATCAGATAAATCAGATCTGCACAATCAAACTGTCTCTGCACCTAAAATCCCTGTTTTTAATTTGGTTTGTTGTATTCTGTGAGTTTTATATGGTGTTTTTGTGTGTGTGATTGATTTGTTCCTAATTGATCAGAAACTTCATGACCAGTTGGAGTCACAATACCACGACAAGCTTTCGAGAATTCAAGCCGACTTTATGCATAGTATTGAACCTATTTGTTCTGAGGTATCCCTAATCAAAGTTAGATATATACATAAATTTCTGAATGTCTAAACAAGAAGATTTTGCACATTGCAGAGATCGCGTCTAGTAAGCTCGAGTAATGGTAAGGATGGTTCTGAAACTGCTGGAGGGATTTCTAGGTTTTGGCTCACTGTAATGACTATTTTGAATGATTTCACTAAGAAACAGGTAATTAGTTTCAACATATAAAAATAACAGGGATTTGCTATATGCAGAACCAGTTCAATTTACTTCATCAGGTCTAATGGAACTGGTAAATTATCATAACTAGCGCGATTTTTTATACAGATTCCATACCGCGATAGACACGTCCTTTCATTTCTTACTGATATAAAGTGGTCTCCTTTGAATGACCATATGGGATGGAAGCTTGATTTCTTCTTCGACTCTTACAATAATCCATATTTTGACAACCCGGTCTTGACGAAAGAAGTATATTTTTCGATGGTCAGAGGTCGAAGATGCATAGAAAAGATTGCAGGGTAAATTCTGGGAATACTTTTATATGCTTTCATATAAATTGATTGCATATATATATATATGAATAATATATATATATATATATATATATTTACTGAAAGAGAATTCATGTAGGAATGAGATCAATTGGTATCCCGGCGAATGCTTGTTGCAGAAAACTGTGAAAAAGTTGAACAAAAAAGTTCTGGTAAAAGCTGATAGCTTTTTCGAATTTTTCGTTGTCTCTAATGTGAGTTCCTTTTTATGTTTTTCTCAATTTTCTTAACAACAATTTTCTTCTTCTTAATGCTTGTTCATGTTTTTTATCACAGGTTGAAGAATGTGACCATCTCATTGATATTTGGTCTGGTTTTCCACTTTTGCACTCAATTTTCACTCTATGATGCATTTGATTGACCATATCTTGCTTCTGTTTGCAGTCAGTTATTTATGAAAAGGGTAATCCCTCATGCTCAGGCTACTTTTTACAGTGCGTTGCGCATTCTGGATAAGGTTAGAAAAGTTATGGTGAATGTGCTAGGGTTTCGATCCTATGGACAAGGAATAACTAGGGTTTTGATCTTATGGACAAGGAATAACTAGGGTTTCGATATTATTTTTCAGTTGGAAACGGAGTATCCCTTTCTAAGTAATGGCGCGGGTGAAGATTTTTTGCATGAGAGGAAACTGACTGAGCTCGAGGTTCGCCTAGGCTTTCTCGCTTTCCCGGTTTGGTTAAGCCAAGTCATAGTGTTCTAATCATTTTTTCTTCGCAGCTGCAAGTTAAAGGACTGGAGTCAAAAATGTTTCAGCAGATGCGAGACTTTGATGACTCATTCTGGGATAGTGTTAAGCCTCTCCATCAAAAGGTACTTTTTTTGCCTCAAATTTGGTTTAAATTAGGTTTTGACTTCAAATTACTTTGTGTTATTCCCTGCAGAGAAGTGAATTAGTTTCTGATTTTTTGGTGGGAAAAGAAGAAACAGAAGGTAGGTTATATTATCGCCTTTTTTTCGCTTAATTCTTTACATTTGAAAGCTTGGCAGCAATTAGGTTAAATTTGTGTTAACAGAAGAATCAGGCACTGTGTTTTGGCTGAATGCGATGAAAAATGAAGAAACCTTGCGCTCGATGGTAAGTTCCTTATGAACTGTTTTGGTTTACGACTCGTGCAAGGTTTAATCTTTTGATCTGAACAGATTTCTGAGCAGGATGCAAAGGCCCTTAGATACCTGAAGGATATTAAGTTTACTAAGCGAGTTGAATTTGATCCCTTCTGGTATAATCATACCTGGACATTTCTGTTCTTCTTTAACCCTAACCCTCATTTCAGCAATGATGTCTTAACAAAAGAGCTCTCTATCAAGTCCATTGCAGGGATACTTTACCCTAAGAAGAGCCAAGGGTAAATATTGTTATTTTACTCCATGTTAAAACTTTAAAATGGAATTTTCGACTGCAATTTTTCGCGATGTTGATTTTGCAGGACTGATATTGAATGGCTACCTGGGGGTTTCCTGCTAGACGATCCCGAACAAGTTGTATTAGTGCAAAGTTTTTTCAACTTTTTTAATGGAAGCTGTGATGAGGGATATAAAGTGAGTTAAATAATTTTCAAAAAAACATTTGTATCTTATGATTTGTTTCGAAAAAAAATTGTTTTTTTCATCAAAATCTGATTTGTTTTTTATTAACTCTATGTTGTTTATGGCAGAAGGAAGATCTTGAACGAGACTTTAAAATATGGTGAGCATTCAACTTGAAAATAGTATTTTGACACTTTAAAATAGTGTTGTGAATTATATTTTACTTTTGTTAATTTGCAGTAAAATCATAGTCGACAGGATTATATGCCATGCTGCATCCTTTTACTTGGATTCCATTCCTACCATTAAAATGACAGCTTGAAGTGTTCTACATGAACAACATTGGGTAATATCAGGTCATGTATGATCCGGGTTCTGGTTATTATAAGTTCGGTAGAGTTGTATCTTTCGCTAATCCGACTTGACCCAAAATTGTCGATTAACGCTTTACGTTTAAGATACATTATGAAAATCCAGATGACTTGTAATAACTAATTAAACAGTGATTAATCCTTATTTAGATTTCTATAATTGCTTATTATCATACCGTGCGAGTAGTTTTAAACATTATTAGCGTCATTTCTTACTTGATTATGGGAAAAGAACATATTAAGTCTGAATTTTGATAAAGTTCTGATAAATTATCAAGAATCACATCAAAATGAATATCTAAGTGGTCTTCGAAAAGCTTGGAACTGAATCCAGATAAAAGGATGAAGCATGACATACAATCCTGTTCGCGATGATTTTACTGCAAACAAAAGTAATGTATATCAGCAAAAGTTTGGAGGAGAAAACAAAACACGAGTCGCGAAGAAAATGCTAACCATATTTCATAGTCTCGCCGGAGATCTTCCATCTGCGATAGGCAACACAAAAATTCATACATTTCATTTTCTCATGAGAGGGGGAAATTAAAATTAAACAACAGTTTTATCTGAGGAAGATGAACTCACACTAAATCCCTCACCAGTGCTTCCATTGAACAAGTTGAAAAAACTCTCAACTGTCCCGACTTGTCCCGGATCATCCAGCAAGAAACCGCCAGGATGCCATTCAATTCCCGTCCTACAATGTATCAAATCAGTCCATGGTAATTAATGCACTCTTTTAACGAGAGAATGAGAGTAAATAGTCATACGATATTATTTACCCTTTGCTGCTCCAAGGGTCATATAACCCTTCAAGGTAAGTGATAGAGAGCTCTTTTGTTAAGATGGCATTGCTGAAATAAGGATTAGGTTTAAAGAAGAACTCGAGCGTCCATGTATAACTATCAGTAACGCCACTGAGGTCGACACTTTTAGAAAACTTTATATTCTTCAGGTATCTTAGGGCATTTGCATCCTGGTCGGAAATCTATAAAGGCAGCAAGATCAAACCATTGAACAAATTTTAAACTAAAACAGATTCAAATTAGGATCTTTATTACCATTAAACGCAAGGTTTCTTCTCCTCTCATTGCATTCAGCCAAAATGTGCCCAATTTTTCTGTCAAAAAAATAGCAAAAGAACCTTAGAATCTTTCAATTAACAAGCCAAACAGATGGGAAAAAAATGCCACCTGCCTTTTTTTTCATCCCCGTCCACCAAGAACACATCGACTAATTCACTTCTCTGTAAGGAGAAACACAAAATTAATCATAATTTAAATAACAAAACCCTACCAAATAGAGGTTGACATGTTATAGAATCAAGGAGAAAGACAATTAATGTAAGTACTGAAACAAAGAATTGTGTACCCTTTCATGGAGAGTTTTAACACTCTCCCGATACAAGTCTTCAACATGTCGCATCTGCTGCAACATTTTTGACTCAAATCCTGCGATTTGTAGCTGCACAACAAATCATTACTGCAAGAATTTAAAAGCGCCGAGAATAAGAAATAATGAATTGTGTACCTCAAATTGTTGCAATTTTTTCTGATGCAAAAATCTTTTAGGTTCACCATCCATCCTCAGAAAATTATAGTCTGTTTCCAACTGAAAATTACAATCAAAACCCTAATTATTCCGAGGACAAAAAACATCAAAGTCAGCTGGATATGGAAGGTGTGTGTGTATACTCTTTTTTCATCAGAAAGCAATTCATTGGTGAAGATGGCCTGACAATGAGGGATGAGCCTTCTCATAAAATACCGACTGCAAATAGAAGGAACTTATATATCTGTTGGAACGCCTGTTTTCTCCCCGTCAGGATTTCTAATAATATCACTTCACAAATGATTAAGAGCCAAAACTTAAAGAGTGCAAAGAAAGAAAGGAAAAACTAACCTAAACTCAATCACACGATTACATTCTTCCACCTATGACACAAAACATGCATCTCACAGTCATTAAACAGAAAATATTCGGGTTTCAGATACCCGAGAAAGACCAAACTTACATTATTCATTCCCTGGTCTTCCATGAAAAAGTCGAAAAAGCTGTAAGTTTTTACCAACACTCTTTTGTTCAACCTTTTCACAGTTTCCTGCACCAAGCATTTACCTGGCTTCCATTTTATCACCGTCCTACTTGATATATCTATGTTAGTAACATGAAGACAAGTGAGAGTTAAAATGTTTTAAGAAATTAAGGATCAATTTACCCTGTGGTCTTCTTGATGCACTGTCGACCTCTGACCATCGAGAAATATACTATTTTCGTCAACATAGAGTTTTCAAAACATGGATTATTATCAGGGTCGAAGAAGAAGTCAAGGCTTAATCCCTTATTGCCATGATCATCATGGCAAGGAGTGCACATTATATGAATCAGAAATGAAAGGGCCTCATCATCACGTATCGCAATCTGTTTAGAAATAGATACATCATTAAATTCTGCTTATTTCTTACTGATCTGAACTGATCTGCTCTGAATCGCTCTACTTATAAACTCAGGCAAACAGGGCTTCAGTGAGCTAATCAAAAATAAAAATGTTTTAGATATTACCTTCTCCTCGCCCAACTCTTTATCAGAAAGCATAGCAGTGATCCAAAACCAATTAATCATCCTAATTACCAGACGATGTCTCTGCATTAATGTGCAAAACCCTTTTATATATATCCGTAAATCCCAAACCCTAACTCTAAATTTGTAACATAGGAGTGTTGCTATACGCAATCCGATATTTTACTCTTGCAGTCTAAAATACGGTATGAATTCTCAGCAATAGTCAGGGTATGGTATTATAATTTCAACAGTATCTTGGACTGTGCTGGACTGCGTATAACACTTAAGTAAAATAGCCATACCTCAAAGCAAATAGGATCAATAGACCAAATATAGCCTGCTTCAATATTCGCAATTCTGTTGTGATATTGTGACTCAAAGAAGTCATGTTGTTGCTGATCAGGAGGAACAACATATCAAACAACAAAAACACACTAAACACCATAAAAAAAAAACACTAAACAGACAAGACGTACCTGAAGGTCCTTCAGTTCTTTCAGACAGTCCTTTAATTCCACATCAGATGAATCCATGGATTCTTCAGAAACTAGAAAAGGCTAAACGGATTTAAACAACAATATTCATCCGAACTAGAACTAGGTTAAACCTGGACGGTCGTTGGAAGATAAACCGGAAACCATTTTTTCAGGGTTATTTTGATTTATATAGCTAGGGTTTATTCTTGTCTGGAATTTTATAATTAATCAACTAGTATTCCGATTATACAGTATCTGGAAAAGTCCTAGTCTGTTTTTTGTTTGGATTTATAAATTCAGCAATTTCAATATTCCTTTTTTGAAGCTGGATCAAATTACTTGTTTAAGTAAATTTAGGGTGGTTCTAAATGCAGGTCCACTTTACTTCTGCAGGTCCAAATTAAATCAGAAATGACAATAATGTCCCTCTTAATTTTTTACTATAATTCACGAAAAGTAATTTATAATTTGGACACGTGTTCAATCATTACATAGACGGGTTTATGCATTCAAGGTTAGGGTTTTAGAAATATATTTGTAAAAATTAATAAACGAATGAAGGGTAATTATGGTATTTTCTCACTTTCTTTGGACCTGCAAAAGCAAACAGGACCTGCATGTAGCAAACACCTAAATTTAACTATGTTTATAAAAGGCAAAACTAATTTAAATGGCGTGACGAAAAAAATATCCTCCTTAGTTAAATACTAAATAAGTAAGAAATTCCTTGCAAAATCGGTGAAATTCACCACAAAGGGTTGTTTATGCCTGAGATCTGTTCTGCCAACATAATTCTGTGACTGTGATTGAAATTGAATTTGTGATTTTCATATTTATTTTTTCTCTCCATCAGCATTGTTAATGTTTTATTGAACAAAAATTGAAAAATAATAATTTAAAACTGATATCAATAAACAAATGAAATGGCGAATTATTATATTAAACCTTGAAAAATATAAAAGGCCACTTTTTTTATCATGAAAAAAAGTAGAATTTGATAAGGAAAAAACTGTTGGGAAGAATTTAATTAATATCCACATAGTAGTCTAACTAATATGTATAGACACTTTGGAGCCCTTTAGACTAGTCACAAACTTTTCCACTTCTTCCCTGATCGGCTGAGTTTGGTTGAACTTGAATTGTAACCTAATTACAGCCTTCCAATCCTCGGATTTCGTCGTAATTGACAGCTCCGGCAGAGTACTGTTACTTTTTCCCCTCTTTTTATAGCATCCTTCAAATTCAAAATGAACCATGTTTGGCACTTTAAATTGAACCTCTTCCAGCAAAATCATGTTCACCAGTTTGATTTTCTTGAGCGATCGGCTTGATACGCAGATTCTCGAGTTGGGATTCTCGAGCAAACATAACTCTTCGAGCCGCGGAAACTGCTTGGCAAAGTTGTTGAAGAACTCATCATCAACTCCCGCGCACTTTTCCAAATGTAAGGTCTTGAGATTCTGAAATTCAGGCAATTTGTAATCAGATTTGTTCGATGGATTTCTATAGTCGCGAATCACGAGGTTTTCTAGCAATGGGGATGACCTCATGATATCCTTAAAAACAGTCCATTCCATCCTAACTGAATCAAGACTTAGTCGTTTGAGATTCGGCCACGCGATTTCATGGTTATTCGGTCCCAAAGACCACCCCATTAAACCTAATTCCACCAATGAAGACCTAAAATTTACAAAAATAGACCATGGTAGGACAATAGTCTTGGAAACTCCTTTGTCAAGGTTATTCAAATCTAGGGTTTTGAGTCCATAATTATATCGGGCGCCCTTCCAAATAGGTGATAATAAATACTCTTGTTTTTTACAATAATTAATGTATTCAGATGAGAATGTCAATGTGAATGTCTCCAGTTTGTTGAAGTTTCCAGAATAGAACAAGTAATCCAAGTACTTACTTGTAAGATAAAACTCGATGTTTCAGAAAAATCGACATTACACACAGAACGGTTCTTCATCGCATCATGAAACGCCTTAGATACGAGGGCGTACTGAATGGCTTGCTTGTTCGTGAGATTCGGGTCGGAGAAAACCACTTTCGGAACCCGTTCGGCTATGCTTGCGATTATGTCATCAGGAAGCTTTTGAATCATGTCCATGGCTTGATAGTGGAGATTTTTCTGTTTGCAGGTTTTCCTGTAATATGCTATATGAGTACAAGAGAGAAGACCTAAATTATAGGTATAAAGGGGAAAAACCCTAATACATATACAATATGGAATTTGAAATTTTGGGTTCAAAACTATGTAGTTTTATCATTATGGTTTTACGATGATTGATTATTTAAAGAAAATTATTGATTGTAAAAGAAAATAAAAAATATTTAAGGAAAAGAAAAATCGCCATATAGTTAACTATCAAAATACCATTAATATCTTTTTATTCACTTTATCAGTAATTATTAATAGTAAATTACAATGTTTATATAATAAAATTTATATAAATTAAAAAAAATGTTACAATTATCTCAAAATAAACCACCACAATTAAACTTCTTCATAAATTTCGTATTATTATGCATTTAGTGTATATATAAAATTTACATTGAAAATATTTAAAAATACTCAAAATACACCGGGTAACGTCTCGGTGGGAATTCACTAGTTATTTAATATTATGCACGCTGAATATCCCTTCCAATTTTGATTGGGAAGAATTTGAGTTGAGAATTAATCATATATAGTGTATATAGTACAAGTTAATGATGAATATTTTATAAAATTTTATAAGAATTTGTAAAAATTAATTATCTCTATTAGATGAGTTACTATGATGCAGGGATACTAAGGTCGATAACTATGGGATCTAGCGCCTCGCTTGGTAGCAAGGCAATCTTGATGATCGTCATCATCTTGGAAATGGCGTTTGGTGCCCAGTTTCACCTCCGACAGATCTCCGAGGATTGAAGCCATTGTGAGGACATTAAATTGAATTAGGTCAAACGAAGAGAAATTTTTGACCCATCCCGATCTAGATCTGTCATGAATTTTGGCAGTTCTCGATTAAGCTAGCAATTCAGGTTGGTGTTGGATACTAACTTGATAACAGATCTCCATCCACCGGAATTTGCAGTAATCGACAATTCTCTCAGAAAATTCAAATTACCGACGTAATCTTTACATATGTCAGGTAAACATAAGGGTATTGAGATATTCTAGCACGATCGATTCATATTCTCTCTCTTCAGTCTCAACTTGAACAAATTTAGATTCAGATCTGGAAATTTACGAGTAATAAGATAAAAAGAGGGAGAAAGTGGGATATGAGAGAGAAACCGTATATCAGAATCTGGTTGCAAACTGTGAAGCTAATCGCCGGAACGATGAAACATACAATTTACTGGTAATGGAGGTTCAAACTACATGCAAGATCAATAATAATCTTATGATCACTGCTTGTATTGATTATAAGAAAGAGTTAAACTCCAAGCACTTTTATATAGGTTTCTAAACTTAATTTTCATGGTTTTTAAAATATATGCATCAACCCTAACCCTAAGTCCAAATTATTATATCTGATCACCCCAATTTCAAAGCACTAGAAAACCGCATGTTCTTTCCAACTTATTTTTGAAAAGTCAGTTCAGATAGTTTAATTCAGTATTAATCAGTTTAATTGGTTTTTAAATGTGAATCTAGTATGATAATAGTTCAAATGATCCTCTTATTGAATGCCTAGTATACTAACTCTATCATTAATACATTATAAATCAATTTATTTTAGAATCAGTGTCGTCCTTTGAAGCCAAACCAGTATCAGATTTAGCTAGAAAGATTTAAATTTCAGATTGATCAGAATCAGATCTAGCTCAATGAGCAATACTCTTGCTATAGTGTTGTCGTGACATTGTTACATCTTCGATTGTAACACTATTAACAGGTAATAGAAGAAAGATCTATTATAATAAGAAATAGCATGAACTTAAATTAGAAAAAAAAAACCTCCTATAAGTCATTTAATTTTAATTTAAAAATACATGTGAAAGAAAAAATAACACTAGAGAACAAGGATCGTAATTAATTAAGACAAATTTATTTCAAAAAATGAAATTAATCAAGTCATATAAAGAGAGGTTTTAGACCCATTTAGAGCTGTCATGAATTTTTGCAATTCTTGGTTAAGTAGCCAATTCAAGTTGGAGATAGAACCTAGCTTGATGATAGATGTCCATCCATCTGAATTAGTAGCAATTGACAATTCAGGCAAAATCTTATTTTTCCACAAACTTGATTTATAGAATGCTTCAAACTCGAATAGAACAATGTTAGACACATCAAATTTTGCCTCCTCCAACCGAACAAAATTCACCAGGCGGATTTTCTTGAGCGATGGGCTTGATACACTGAGAGATCCCAAGTTGGAATTTTCCAGCAAACATAATTCTTCAAGTCGGGGAAACTGATTCGCAAAGTCGGTGAAGAAACTGTCATCAATTCTCTCACATCTATCTAGATCTAAAGTCTTGAGATTCTGAAATCCATGCAGATTATAACCAGGATTGGTTAAAGTCTCATAATAGCTATGAATCTCGAGATGTTCAAGTGATGGGCAGCTATCTATCAGTTCTTCAAAATCCAATTCATCAATATCTGGCCATCCTAGACACAGTCGTTTGAGATTTGGCCACGCTATGCTTTCTTCGATCTCTAATTTGCATCTCTCTAATCTTAATTGAACCAATGATTCAATTTTATAAACAGATTCTGATAAACACAAACTAAAACCATTATGTATTTCTTCAATACCAAAACATGCAAATTCCAAATTCGGTGGCGCATTCATCTTAAAATTGTCTTGATAAAAGATCATCTCAATCGCAGATGCTTAAGTTTGAGAAGATGCGAAAGTCTAAATGTGAAATTATGGCACCCCCGATCAGCACGATGAATCTCGAGGTGTTCTAGGGGCGGCCAGCTTTCTATCAAACTATCGAAGCCACCAATCATATTCACGTGATCAAGACACAACCGTTTGAGGTTTGGCCACGCAATTCCTCGCTCCGGCCTTAAATACCATCCCATTAAACTTAATTGCACCAATGATTCAACCTTATAAACAGACTGGGGCAATATACTACGACTATTGTCATTCAGATTACTCAGATTAAGGATTTTCAGACTTCTTTTGGCTGCCCTATCAATACATTGATCATACAATACGTGATATTTAGGATCAAATTAGTGTGTGATCTTGAATGTGAAGATCTCCAGATGAATATTTTCTTCGTGGTATCTCTGCAGAGTGGAGTGCACAAATTTCAATTCTTTCCGGTACTTTTTATACTTATTCTTCTTCTCCGGTAAGAATTCCGACCAATCCAAGTTCAACACAGGACGCTTCTGCAGTGCCCGGAAAAAGTCCTTCGATAAGAGGCCATATTGAATTGCTTGTTTGTTGCTGAGACTCTGATCGGAGAAAATAGCCGGCGGAAGTTTAGTCAGAACTATATCATCTGGAAGGTGTCGTTTCATGGTTCTCTCTAACGCAGATCTTCAAGATCGGATAAGTTACAGTAACATATATGGTCTCGATCGGGCAAGCTGGGTTTTGTTTTCTTATAAACATCATACTAAAAAAGGCATTATATATATAAATATAAATGGAAGGAGAAAAGAAACCGAATACTAAACCAAGAAGGAGATTTAGAAGTTTAAATATGGAAATTAAGTGCCCTCATGCATATGTAATACTATTTTTAAGCATTGAAATCATGTGAAAATTTTCAAAAATAACAAATATTAATTGTATTATTAGTAAAATATTATTACAAAGAGTTATTAGAAATAGGCCTATTGATATCTTTTAATTATGTTTTGAAATTTTGTAAATATTCTTCGATTATTCATTTAGCTTTGTAACAACTTAAGCAAATCTCAAAAAAAAAAAAAAAATCAAAAGATGGTATTGTATTTTACACAACTTTACATTGACCAACTTTGTTTGAATCATTTAAAATTTTCACAATAATCTGTCTCATGTGTCAAAATTAATTTGGATTGTCAAATTTATAAATTAAACCGATGGGGATTATTACGTTACTTTTATGTACGCAGCATGTTCATGATTAATGATGACATACAGTGTCGGTCCTAGATATTTAGGGGATTGAGGCGGATATTTTTTTCTAAAAGGGCCTTTTCTTTAAGAATTTTTTTAAAGTGTCTTAATAGAGAGTTCGTGTGATTTGAATTACCTGCAACGGTAAAAATTGGTTGTAAAAGAGATTTAAATACGTAAAAGAGAAAAATAATTAAAATTGATTAAAATGATGGGTTTTTGTTAAAAAAGATGGGCCCTTATTTTGGCCATTTTTTAGAATATATAGAATTTTAAAAAACACACTCAATCTCACTTTTTTTTTAATGGAGCTCTATTTTAGTCCATTTGTTGGGGGCCTGAATTGCAGGTCTCAGTTGCCTCACTATTGGGTCGGGCCTGATGGTACGCGGGGTGGCTGATGAAGTGTCATGGGTTACCTTATGGTACGAGCAAGGGGTGGTGGTACATCAGGATCCAACATCGTGTGCAAAATTTAAAAGGTAAAAACATCATTCCACTCATCAAAATATATAATTTTATCTTTTAATTTTTAGCAATTTTTAATTAACTGATAGAGTATTATGATTGAGTGGGCTTATTAATATTATGCATGAAAAAAAAAATTAGTTGTTTCCAATGGCCCCTAAAAGTTTCAAATATATTGTTTGTGGCCCCTCAAAAAAAATGTAGTGTTTATGGCCCTTATATTAAAATTTTGTATTCTTCATAGCCCATGATCATCGTTCCGTTATGGCATCACGGTCAGTTCCGTTATGGCACCACGGTCAAGGTCATTTTTCAGGGGCAAAATCGTAATTTCCTCCTACATAATATTGGACGGCCAAGACAAGGTGGTCGAGGAGCTCGTGAAGCTGACGAAGGAACATGCCGGCGCTGGTTTGCACGCCTCTGAGGCACTGGGAACGGAGAACGACCGGGGAAACACGCTGCTGCACTACGCGGCGGCGATGGGGAACGTGCGGATGTGCCCACCCACCCTCTGGACTTCCTCAAGGTCCGGATGCAGCTTCAGGGCGAATCCAACCCGGCTCTCCAGGCACTCCGACCCGCTTTCACCGACGGATCGGGTCACGTCGCCTCTCACGCACACCTCCAGGCGCCACGTGCGGGGCTCCTCTCGGTCGGAAACCCAGCCGACGTGACCATGGTGCGTATGCAAGCCGACGGGCGGCTCCCCGCGGCCCAGCGTCGAAACTACAAGAGCGTGGTCGACGCCATAGGCCAGATGGCTAAGAACGAGGGTATCCCGAGCTTGTGCCGCGGCTCGTCGCTGACTTTCGAGGTGGAGAAGAATATGTGGGATGAAATTACGATTTTGGCCCCTGAAAAATGTTTTTGACGGCAATGCCATAACAGAACAATAACTATGGGCCATGAAGAATATAAAATTTTAATTTAAGAGCCATCAAAACTATCCCTTCTATGGTCAAATAGCGGTGAAAAATAAATGACACGAAGGGAGTATCAGACCGAGGTTAAACCGCCATCTAAGAAAATTCTCGATATATACAGAAACAACGAGCCCTTTAGCCCATATTGACTATCCTTGTATCCGAGATCATTTCTTCGGATCATTGACTCTCTTATGTTCATATATCCCTTACCGATCCTCCTCTTGCATCCCTTGCCCCAACTCGATCTGCTCTTGAATTCGTGGTCATGAATTGTAGAGCGGCCACATATGTTATAGAGCCACCATGTTCGACATTTGAAATTAACTTATAATTCCAAGTCATCAGCGGTGGAATTTAAGGTGAGTTTGTTAGTTTAGGGAACATGAAAATTTGGGGGAAATTCGTAGGGATTGGATTGAGGGTGGAATTTATTTTGTATATCCATTGTTCTGTTTATATCATTATATCGATGAATATCCAATAGATTTTGTTATTGACTTTTCATGGATTTCTATTTACAGGATCATGTCCCAACTCAAAAAGCGGTATGAAACACGGATCAAACATCCTTATTTTTATAACTTAATTCTAATTTCTAAGTAGGTCAGGTTTAATATGCACATACATTAATTTTTCAAGGTGAACTCTTCAATTTGTAATTGACTTTCAATCATACTATCAAACAACAAACCAAAATAATTGAGATATTTTAAAATTTGTTTAGTAGATTTTCTTGGTGACTTTGTGTTTTATTTTTTGTTACTTTAGATTAAGGTTAATGAATTCAATAGAGTCTTATTGATCCCAGTTGAATTTTTTGAGTTTGATTGATTCTGGTTTTGTTAAATTTGACAGATTATTATTGATGGGGGGTGCAATAATGGTGATGATGGCAAACTATGTGAGGTGGCTGATGAAGTGTTTGTGGTTACCTTATGGCATGAGGGGTGGTGGTACATTAGAATCCAATAAAGTGTGCAAAATTTAAAAGGTAAAAATATCATTTCACTCATCAAAACATATAGTTTAAACTTCTCCCTTTCCAATTTTTGATTGACAGATTAAGATCAAGTAGACTTGTACATTCATTAGTTGTGTTTAGGTTATATTTCTGGTGACAGTCTAGTAAGTTTAACTAATGGTGCTTGTGCTTGTGATCCATATTAATTAATTAACGAAGAATTGTGTAACGATAGTGAGAAAAAAGTGATTGAACAACTATCTGTAACTCAAACTGCTGCATCCAATACTTATCAAGCCATGAATTTCATTCTACTTAACGAAGAATTAGGTACATGAGTACTAATCTTATTAGTTTAAAAACTTTAGATCATCCAAAACACAATTACTATTCACTATTCAATATGAATACATCATTCATAATGGATGTATTAAGAGGTTCAATAAGTATAATGACTTGGGTAAGACTGGTAAAAATTTTACCTTTATCAATTGAATTTGTTGAGTTCGATTGATTTTTTTTTGTTAAATTTGACAGAAGATTATTGTTGACGGGGTGCAATAATGCTGGTGATGGCAAACTATGTGGAGTGGCTGATGAAGTGTTTATGGCCACCTTATGGCATGAAGGGTGGTGGTACATTAGGATTCAACATCGTGTGAAAAATTAAAAAGGTAAAAACATCATTTCACTCATCACAATATATAATTTAACCTTCTCATTTTTCAAGTTTCTGATTGACGGATAGAGTATCATTAAGATCAAGTAAACTTATACATTCATCAGCTGTGTTTGGGTTACAATTCTGGTAACAGTCTTAGTAAGTTTAGCTAATGGTGCTTCTGCTTGTGCTTGTGAATTCATATCAATTAACAAGGAATCGTGTAACGATAATGTGAACAAATATCTGTAACTCAAACTGTTGCATCCAATACTAATCAAGCCATGAATTACTTTCTGCTTAACGAAGAATTAGGTACATGAGTACCACTTATGAGTCAAGAAACTTCAGATAGTCCAAAACACAATCACTATTGAAAATGTAGTAATCATAATGGATGTAATAAGAGTTTCAATAAGTATAATGACTTGTGTTTAGGTAAGAATGGTAAAAATTTCACCTTTATCAATTGACTTGTGATCTCAATTGAATTTGTTGAGTTCAATTGATTTTTGTTTTTGCTAAATTTGACAGAAGATTATTGTTGATGGGGTGCAATAATGGTGATGATGACAAACTACGTGGAGTGGCTGATGAAGTGTTCATGGCCACCTGATGGTACGAGGGTGGTGGTACATTAGGATTCAACATCTTGTGCAACATTTAAAAGGTAAAAACATCATTTGAATCATCAAAATATATAGTTCAAACTTCTCATTTTTCAATTTTTGATTGACAGAGTATTGTTAAGATCGAGTAGACTTATACATTCATCATCAGTATTTAGGTTATGTTTATGGTGACAGTCCGGTATGTTTAGCTAATGGTGCTTTAGGCTGTGCTTCTGAATCCATATCAGTTAACAAGAAATCGTGTAACGATAATATGAAAGAAATAGTTGAATGAACATATAATACTCACACTTCTACATCCAATACTTATCTAATCATCATGAATTACTTTATATTTAGCGAAGAATTAGATACATGAGTACTAATCTTATGAGTTTAGAAACTTTAGATCATCCAATACATAATTACTATTCACTATTTATTGAAATGGATGTATTAAGAGCTTCAATAAGTTATATAATGATTGTGTTTGGGTTATTAACCTTTGGGTCTAAAAAATCTTTAATCCAACCCAAATCCATTAAATTGTTATCAAAATTTTAGACAAATCCAACCCAAATTTTCATGGATTCAAACAATCTCAAACCTTGGTAGCCATGATCCAGTCCATGTTCATCCTCCTAACCAGAAACCATAAACCCATGCCAGTGGATAAACATAAACTCTACCAAAATAGCAAACGTAGATATTATTTATTTTTAGTATTTATAGCAAAACCTGGCTCTCTCTCCAAATCTCTCTTATAGTCCAGACCATTCGGCGATCTAAATTAAGGGTCCTCTATTCTTATTTTGCTTTCCCCAAATAATTGTCCGAATAATTTCTGGGGAGAATGATCTGGTAATCCTGGAGATCAGTTGATCGTCAATTTCGTTTGAGGGTAATCTCTCTGTATCCATATGCTTTTGTGTGTTCTTATGGTTTGGTGAATTAGGGTTTCGGTGTTGGTGGCTGTTCATTTGGATTCATGCCTGTTTTTTCCGGTTTTGCATGCTTAGGGATTGAGAATTGGTGTTTTTTATGCATGATATTGATGTTCCTGGAGAATTTTGTCATTGGATTGAGGAATTATTTTGAATTCTGTGAAAAAAAGCTGTGTTCTTTTGCTTCAAGAACATGTTAAGCATGTGAAAAAATATTAGGGATGTTTGAGCAGTAGAAAACGGCACTCTATCTTAGTTCTGAATGCTCGTGTGGATTTAGTTGCGTGTTCTTTTGCTGTTATTTCGATTACATGGGTTTTGGTAGTTTGAATTGAGGAATTATTTTGAATCCTGTTATAGAATTGAAAAGGTTGTGTTTTTTTGCTTCAAGAATATGTTGAGCATGTGGAAAATACACTAGGCATCACAGGGGATGTTTGAGGAGTAGAAAATGGCACTCTATTTTAGTTCTGAATGCTGTGTGGATTTGATTGTGTGTTCTTTTGCTGTTACTTCGATTCTATGGGTTTCGGTAGTTTGGTTTGCTGAAATTTGGTTTGCTGCAGATATATCTACTCTAGGAGGTCTATTCTGGGAGTAGACCATGTCTGAGCAACATGAAGATGCGGACTATATGGACGAGGAGGAGTATGAGATGGAGGACGCTGAGGATGATATGGAAGATGAGGTTCCTGGCGGATATGTAGGAGCCGCAGATTCTGATGATGAAGAGGTATGCACATCGAGCTTGGAACATTGATATGCAAATTCAACGTTTTCTGTTAAGACGTGAAATTTAGTCTAGCCTTGCTTTGGTTCTTTGCAGATCAGGAGGCAGTTGGATACCTTTGCTGCTCAAGCTAGGGCGGGAAAGGACATCCAGGGAATTCCATGGGACAGGCTGAGCATAACCAGAGGGAAATACAGGCAGACTAGATTAGAACAATACAAAAATTATGAGAATGTTCCTCTGTCTGCTGAGCTAGCAGAGAAGGTGAATGATTTATTATCCCTATCTTGCATAGTATGGTTTTCCCCATGCTTCTGCCTTCTATATCTTAACATGTTTGTGTGCTCCTGGTATCCTTTTCTCCTTCTGCCAGGACTGCAAAAGCACTGAAAAGGGAGGTTCTTTTTATGAGTTCAAGTACAATGCTAGGTCTGTGAGGTCTACAATTCTGCATTTCCAGGTAATTACTTGGGCAGTTGGCTAGATAAAATTCAAAGTTGATTATGTGGCTTCATCTTGTTTGGTACGAATGAATCTTAGTCAATGGTTCCAGATCTGATCAATGTTTGCAAAATACTCTGGTGCAAACATTTAGCATAACTTGCTATCTATCTGCTAGCAGAATTCTTAGCTTGCTTGTATGATGCAAAATGCAGTTGAGGAATTTGGTGTGGGCTACCTCAAAGCATGATGTGTACTACATGTCGCACTTTTCTGTTATGCACTGGTCTGCCTTGACAGCCAAAGCTGAAGAAATCCTCAATGTTTCAGGACATGTTGCACCCCGTCCGGTAATTGCTAGTTATTCTTGAATTCTATTTATTCTTATTTTATTGGCTGCGTGTCCTGAAATTTTCCATGAACTAACCTGTGTATTCTGCTGCCATGTAGAAACATCCTGGCAGCCTTCTTGAAGGGTTTACGCAGACTCAAGTCAGCACACTAGCTATTAAAGACAACCTTCTAGTTGCTGGAGGCTTTCAGGGAGAGTTAATTTGCATGGTATTTTGTCTCCTATTTACCAAGTCTAGTCTCTGTGTTTTAGTCATTTTGAGCTCATGACTGTCAAAAGTGACAATATACTTCTACTGTCTGTTTACAGTGATGGTCGTCTAGCTTTCTGTTTAGTATGACTTCTTAAAAGAAATACAGTTATTTATCTGCCTCTAGTTTGAAATGTGTAAGCATGAAAACCAGTAACTTACGTAGCAAAAATGGGTATAACAGGATATTAGACATTAAAGAAGTATGCAGTAAATTTTAGATTGATGGGGTAATTTTTTGGTGTTTGGTGTTGTGCAGCCGGTGGAGAGCAAGGAAGTTAGCTTTTGCGCTCGAACTACATATGATGATAATGCTATTACTAACGCATTGGATATCTATGAAGCACCTAGGTAACTATTCGACTACCTGTAAGCCTGCATTACATGCTCCCTAATCTTCTTTACTCTAATCATATCATTTTCGCTTCCAGTGGTGCACTCCATTTTACTGCATCAAACAATGATTGTGGAGTCAGAAACTTTGATATGGAGAAGTTTATAATGACGAAGCATTTCTGTTATCCATGGCCTGTGAATGTAAGTACTTTCTCGTCTTCTTCACATTCTTTTTTATATGTTTGTGATGTAATTTTAAGACGATAACACTCTATTTTGTCTGCTCCATTATAACAGCACACTGCACTGAGCCCTGATGGTAAGCTTATAATAATAGTCGGGGATTGTCAAGAGAGTTTACTGGTGGACTCACAGAGTGGAAAGGTAAATTTCTTAAGTCGTGGCTTTCGTTAAAGTAGATCTTAATGTGTCTTGGATGCTGAAATTTGTGATGGAATGTTAACAGACTGTTGCGACTCTATATGGGCATAAGGATTTTTCATTCGCATCGGCCTGGCATCCCGATGGCATCACTTTTGCCACAGGGAACCAGGACAAAACCTGCCGTGTTTGGGACATGCGCAATCTTTCCGAGTCGGTCCATGCTTTGAAGGGCAACGTTGGAGCCGTCCGGTCCCTTCGCTACACTTCTGATGGCCGCTTCCTGTCAATGGCCGAGCCTGCTGATTTCGTCCATATCTTTGATGTCAATGGTGGATATGAGAAAGAACAGGAGATCGACTTCTTTGGGGAGATTTCTGGCATGTCCTTCAGCCCCGACACCGAGACTCTCTTCATCGGAGTGTGGGACCGTACCTATGGGAGTCTCCTCGAGTATAAGAGAAGGCGGAACTACTCATACCTGGATACCATAGTCTGAGCTGGTCAGGAATGTCGGTAATACCCTTCTGTTGTAGGTTGTAGAGTAAAACTGTTCCATTGGATTGTGCTCATGAAACATGTATTGGAGGGGTAAGTATGGAAGTTTGGACAACAGACCCCGGTGTGATTGAGGCGAGCGGATCAGTCCTAGTGGGAGCGTGTCGTGAGACTTATACCTTCGTGTTTTCTGTTGTAGTCGTGTCGTGTCTGATACATGTTTTGTTTTCCGTGACTCTTGTGATGGATGGATGCCTAATAACTGATGGATAAGTTTCTCTTATGTTTTGGTTCTCTCTTTATCATGTTTTTATTCCTTGGCTTTTTCGATATTTTATATTACATCATATTTTGATCTTGGCTTTTATCATGTTTTATCTTCTTCTTTTTTTTGATGATTTTCGATCTGGATTTCATATTTTTTTCCCTTTAAAATGCGTTTTAAGGCTTTAAAACTTTGTAACATTTTGAAATCCATGAGTTTTAAAACAAATTAGCTTTCATTTTCGGATGGAAATTTTGGACTTTTTTTATAGTGAATAAAAATATTTAAAATAAATATCCAAAGGATTATGTTGTATAGAAACAAAAAATTATTTTCTATCATTACATATTTTATCATATTTCGATATTGGTTTTTATCATGTTTTATCATGTTTTTTTTGATGATTTTCGATCTGGATTTCATATTATTTTCCCTTTAAAATGCGCTTTTAGCTTTAAAACTTTGTAACATTTTGAAATACACGAGTTTTAAAACAAATTAGCTTTCATTTTCCAATGAAAATTTTCGATTTTTTATAGTGAATAAAAATATTTAAAACAAATATCCAAAAGGATTAGGTTGTATAAAAACAAAAATTACCACAAGATAAAACAGATTAATTAAAGGGGGTGATGGTGAATTAAAAAATTACTACAAAAGGAAAAAAAGATTAATCCGTGATATTTCGGGAGGTTTGAACCCGACGTGAATCGAACACGCAACCTTCTGATCTGGAGTCAGACGCGCTACCATTGCGCCACGGATCCCTTGGTGACAGCTTCTCGGTACATAAATAAAATATACCTTTATTATTTCACCTGTTTAAAAACAATAGAAAATTACAAACAAACCAAAATACAAAGGAAAAATACCATTATATCATGTAGTGTTGAACTCGTCATTTCGTCACAGAAAATAGTTTCATCAATATTGAAAAATTATATACTGGTAAACATATATAGTTAAAAATACTAACAATCAAACACGTATTTGAGAGACCGTAAATATAATTTTTCGCGATTTTCAAGTGTCACGAACAAGATAGATAATCATCCGATACACCGAATGCATATCCTAACAGTTTGAATAGTTGAAATGTGCATTAGTTTTTTTAGTGTTGTTTGTTGTGTATATATACATTTATAATATACTTTTTACTCCGTCACAGACTATATTACAAGATTTTTTTCACACTTATTAATGCAGATGTTTAGCTTTAAACATATTTTTTTCACGATTTTATATATCTATAATTACATGTATTAACAACATGTAAACATTGATATTTAAATATTATATGTGATGCTAAATCTAATGATTTTAGATATGCTAATATCAGTGATAATATACCTGTCAAGCTATTCATATTCATGATTAAAATTTAAAAATAAATGTCGGAAGTGTATGCAATACATATATTTTAGGGGCATGCTATATGCAGTCCGTATTTTGCTTATTTTGCAGTCCAAAATAAAAATACGTATTCGATATATAATATGGTCAATAATTATGTATATCAGACATATGCATTATTTACATTACTTCTATTTCATACACTTGCAAATCAGTTATACATCATTATCATTGTATATATGATTATTTAACAAAAATACGGACTGTAAATAAGCGAAATACGACCTGCATCTAGCGGAACAGTATTTTTACTATGTACATAATAATACACCAATATTAGAATGGAAATCTCTAAATCCAAATGCAACCAATCAACACCACCCATGTCATCATCCAAAAATCTCCTCAAACATAATTCCCTCCTCACAAACCAACACATATATCCAATCTCCATTTCTTGATCTGCAAATCTCAGAACACTCCAAAGAAAAACCAGAGCTCCACAAGATCATCAATGGCCTCCACACTCTTCTCCGCCCCATCCTTCCAAGGCCTGAGGCCGCTGAACAAGCCCACCGACGGCGCCACCGCCCTCGTCCTCAAGCCCGCCTCCTTCCGCCCCATCACCACCACACGCCGCGGCGGCGTTAGGGCGGAGCTGAGCCCGCAGCTGGTGATCAGCCTCAGCACAGGCCTCTCCCTCTTCCTCGGCCGGTTCGTCTTCTTCAACTTCCAGAGGGAAAACGTGGCGAAGCAGGTGCCGGAGCAGAACGGCGTGACGCACTTCGACGCCGGCGACGGCAGGGCGAAGGAGTACGTGAGTTTGCTCAAGTCGAACGATCCTGTCGGATTCAACATCGTCGACGTTCTTGCATGGGGATCGATCGGACACGTTGTGGCTTACTATGTTCTTGCCACTGCTAGCAACGGATATGATCCCAGTTTCTTTGGAGGGAACTGATTGATTGATCGTGTGTTTTGTAAAGATTAAATTATTATGAATTTATGATTGCTGTTATAATGTTTCTTTTGATGTTTATTTTATTGTCTGTTTTCTGGGATTTTGATTTAGGTTCGAATTTCATCTGACTGGAAAACATAATTAATTAATATCAACGTTGTTTTATGACGCGGTTAGTGTAGTACATTGCTATAAGTAATTAATATCAACGTTGTTAATTAAAATTAATGTTTTCGATTCACCCACAAATGTTGAGTGTGCATTGCTCTATTTTATTAAAGGATAAAAATTATGTTCATATCTTTACGCCTGAAAAAGTTAAGGATGCGTTTGGTTCACGGTCATTTTGAAAAATTTAGATTTTGCAAGTTCAGGATTCTAAATTCATGTTTGGTTCACGAAATTTTTGTAAATCACAATTTCATCCCAAAAGTCCAGATTTTATTATTGTTCGAGTCCAGGATTTTAAATTCGTGTTTGGTTCACAAACCAAACAAGGGTTTTGTTTTTGACTTGCAGAATTCTGACGAACCAAACAAGATTTTTGTTTCAGACTTACAAAATTCTAACCCAACCAAACAAGATTTTTTGCAAAATCAGACTCTCAAAAGCATAACAAAAACCCAGACTCTCAAAAACCAAAAACAAAATCCAGACTCTCAAAATACTCTCCAACCAAATACACCCTAAATCACTAGCTATAAGTTGGATTCGACTATACCGCCATCCAACTCATTTTTGAGAGCACATTAGTGATCGTTACACGAATGTTGGTTTTTGTGCATTTCCATCTCTGAGTTCTCTTTTAAAATAACTCTTAGAAGGTCTTCTGTTTCTACATAACAGATTTAAAAACAGAGTACCAACTTTGTTTGATTAAATATTCCGGTCTTCTGTTTCTAAAATACGGTGTAAAAGTATGAAAATGACCTCAACTTATTTGATTTTTGAGAAACCAACTAACTTGCAGGGGGCAGTACTGTCATTTCATTGGTATTTTGAACTATGCTGAGTAAAATACTAGACTGCGTATAGCATTTCAGCATTTTTCCCTAAAGATGGTCCATTGCATTCTCAGGCTTCCTCGTGAGTCTTTTGATGTATTTATTCACAAAATATGGGGAAATATAAAAATCCTCTTTTGTAACAAAGTGAATGGATAATTAATTAAATTTATTAAAAAAGATTATAAACCCGAATTAGTTGGGCTTAACCTCAAATCCATCACAGCCCAACCCATGAGTGTGGGATCCCCCAAAATTAAACAAAATAGATTCCCTCAATAGTCTTACTTTCGATTTTCAAAACGTATGAATAGTGTAGATAAAAACGAGGAGAAGTCATCACAGAATAAAACCTCAACCAATTCCCCAGCCTGTCTGCGAATTCCTCCTTCCCTCCTCGTCCTTTTTCCGCAGCAAATTCAGTCCAAATTTCATGTGATAAAAACAAACGAAAATGTTTGACGACCCACATCCTGAAAGCAACGCCTCAGCTCAATTAAGGCAATTCGAGTCGTACCTTAACAGTAACAAGCAGCCGAGGTCGTACCCGAAGCCAGAAGCCGAGTACCAGGAGGTTCTCCAGAGCCCAGATGTTTTATTGCAGAAGCTTCAATCCTTCCACTTCAATCTGGGAACTAAATTCAAGTGAGTGTTTTTAAGCCTTTTTTTTGGGTTTTAGGTTTTCCAAGATTGGATTTTTACCCCTTTTGTAGAGTCCTGTTTGAATGGATGGGTTCTGTTTTGGTAGGGCTGCATGCAAGTATGAATGTGGGATTGATTTTAGCAATGCCAGTTTTTGATTTGATTTTTTCAGTTTTTTTTTTGGGGGTTAATTTTTTTTTTTACTGTTGTGGATTTCTTTTCTTGATTGTAATTAGAGTAAAAATGTGATTTTTATTTTGTGGGTTTTAGGTTTCAAGATTGGATTTTTACCCCTTCTGTAGATTGTTGGGGTGTTGGTTGAACCTGAATAAGATGGATCATGTTTTGTTTGAGATTTTTTTTGATTGCTTGAGATTTTTTTGGCTGTGACAGGATTCCTAAGCTGGGAGGGCAGCCCCTGAATCTCCACCATCTTTTCTCAGAGGTGACGGCTCGTGGTGGGATCGAGAAGGTATGTTTTGTTTGAATGCTTTTTGTTAGATAGCATCTTAAAGAACTCGAGTTGAAAATGGCATTTTAATGACTATTTGGGGGTTGAAAAATCGTTTACTGATTAATAGCAGAAAAAGAAACATGCTTGATATCAGCCCTCGAGTGAATGAAGTGATTAGATTACTTATGGGATATTGGATGAGCTGAGATTGTGCATTACTTATGCTTAAATGTTCTTTCTGCATATGGAGAATTGAATTGCCGTTTGATGCGTGTTTTACACCGACATTCTCGGGTCTTTATAACTTGCCACGTTGTGTAGGTTATTAGAGACCGTAGATGGAAGGAAGTAACTGCAGCGTTCAAGTTTTCATCTTCAATAACGAGCGCTTCTTTTGTTTTAAGGAAGTACTATTTGTCGCTGCTCTACCACTTTGAGCAGTGCTATTACTTCCGGAAACAAGCACCTTCTCCACCTGCTGCAGCTAATGCTGGACATGCTGGTAATGCCATCATGTCTCTTTATCAATAAACACCTTATTATCTAACACAGCACGAATTCTGATAATCTGTTTCATTTCGATTGAATCAGATTACTTAAATGCATATGCAATTGCTCCTGCCAATGGACAAGCAGCTCAGCACGCTCTTGTGAATACTTTTGCTTCACCGAATAAATGTTCAGGTCAGTCTCTGCACTTGTAATTGCTTTCTATTCACTTTGAACTAAAAAAGTCTAAAACTTTAAACTTGAAATGCATCATCTTTTATTGTTCATATCTTATACGCCTGATTAAATGTGTATATATTATCTGAATATGATGTAGAAATGCGTAACCTGGAGGAGGGAAGTTTAATAACTGGAACCATCGAGGGAAAGTGTGACTACGGGTACTTGTTTGCTGTGGAGTTTGGCTCACAGAAGTTGAATGGTGTCCTTTACCATGTACCCGATGAGTCACAAATGCCTCAGATGACTAGTAGTCTAGTGGGGCCCTCCCCAAGAAAGCGCAGAAGACGCAAGAATGGCTCAAGGGATCTTGCAAGGCCGAAGCCAACTAAGACGGGATACAATTACTTCTTCAACGAGCACTATGCCAGGTTGGAACCTTCACACGTTGGACAAGAGCAGGAAATCAGCCAGAAGATTGGAAACCTGTGGTGCAGACTATCTGAAGCCGAGAAAGAGGTATTTCAGTTAAAATCTGTTGTTTATGAACTAACTATATGATATTCAGTTGGAATCTGTTGTTTATGAACTAACTATATGATATTCGGTTGGAATCTGTTGTCTATGAACTAACTATATGATATTCAGTTGGAATCTGTTGTTTATGAACTAACTATATGATATTCAGTTGGAATCTGTTGTTTATGATCTTCATCGACTGTTGTGCAGGTGTATCACCAGAGAGGTCAGGCTAACATCGAGAGATCCCGAGCTGATGCATTCTACAACGCTTCTTCGTAGTTAACCTGTGTACTGTAGGACATGTTTCACGTTACCCTAATTTTGGCTGTTGTTCTCTAGTAATGTATCAGGGTAGTTAGGAGCTGATGGTGATTTCATGATATTATGCTACAAAATGCAGATTTTTAAAGTTTTAATGTGACTTGATTTTTTTTTATATTATTTTCTTTGAGTATGATTTTTTTTTTTCACTTTTACTTTTTGCTTTTCACTAGAGCCTCAAGATTAACTCAATTTTTTGGAGTGTATATGTTGCATATTTATTCTGAGTATATCACGCCTTTATTTTAAAATTATTTTAAATATAGGACGTGATATAGTAATTCCCTACTTATTTCTCTCGAGAATAAGCTTATTGTGAATTTATTTATTTTCATTGACTTATTGTTGTATTTGAAATCGAATAAACTTTTTCATATGAAATAATTCCTTAAATTTTGTGAGTGAATTATATAAAGATAATTTTATTTTAATATAAAAGAAAAGTGTACTCCATGTGGTCAAACAAAAAAAGAAGTTACCATATTGACTACAATTACCATTATTGTACATGTAATTGGATGTAGCTAAATTAGGAAGGTTCATATTTTTATAATCTTTGCTTTAAATTTCAAATCTTGGCATATATAATAGCATATACCAGGAAAAAAATTGGTTTGGAAACAGTGAAATATTTATTTTTTTTGTTTTCGTTGACCATATTGGCCTCAACAAAAAAATAATTATAACTACTAACATATTTAATTTTATTGGTGACTTTTTATAGTTTTTTTTATTTGGATAATAATCAAGGTGATCGAATGAAAAAAATCCCACCCCTTTACTTCGATATTCGATATGATTTCTGTTATTTTTCTAGTTTATTTTTACTAGACTTGAGCTATGATTAAAATAAAAAGATGTATCAACTGTTTTGTTGAGTTTGTTTTATACAGTAGTTCAGTTCAGTTTAATATTTATATTTTTTTAATTTAATTCGATACATTTATATTTTATTCAGTTCAGTAAGAATTTAGCCCAGTAAATAGGGCCTTAGAACGTATTTGAGGCCCAACTAATTTCAATTACTTTGTGTTAATCACTTTAAAGGAGAAGTTAAAATGTTAAACAACTGGGATATTTGAATTTAAATTGAACAGAAAGTTGAAAAGATAAGAAATTAAGTTAGAAATGTTTAATGCAATGTTTAATACAGTCATTAACACGATCCTTATCCCATTCACACACCTAATCTCTCTCAACAAATCAAATAAAACGTGGGTATGTAATTTATTCTATCATTATATATTTTAAAAAACTAAACATAACGATCATTTAAACACAGGTCCTGTTTAATTGTGCAGGTCCAATGAAAGTGAGAAAATACCATAATTACGCTTCATTCGTTTTTTATTTTTTATAAATATATTTCTAAAACCATAATGTTGAATGCATGTAATAATTAAACACGTGTCCAAATTATAAATAATTTTTTCATGAAATATAATAAATATTTAAGAGGGGTTATGGTCATTTCAGATTTAATTTGGACCCGTAGAAGTAAAATGAACATGCATTTAAAACCACCCAATGCTCAGGCTATTTTCTACGTTTTATTAAAGCATAGTTCATTTCAATTTAGTTTTAATAAAATTCAGTTTAATTTAGTTAAATTGTTGTTATTATCAGGAGTCATGAATTCATCACGTCATAGTTTAGTTCAATTTAATTTTAATAAAATTTAGTTTAATTTAGTTAAATTATTATTATTATCATGAGTCATGAATTCATGATCACACCATTTAAAACAATCTTTAGACACAAGCGATTTCATAATATTTGAAGATATTGTGTGTTAATTAAGGGGTGGATTTGAGTTTAATTTTGTACAATTTGATAATTACATTTCGTTTTGGTAAGTAAGCATGGATTTAATAAATAAAAAGGTTAACTATTGATATATGAGATTTGGTCCAATCTTGGTATGTTTGACCAAATTAATTCTAAATTATTTTAGTTAAGGATTTTCACACTCATATAACTCTAATCTCTTGAAAATCAAACTTACCTAAATTTTAAAATATTTTATTATATATTTTAAAATAACTTTTATACGTTTTAATTTAAATGTTATATATTTTAATTTTAATTTTATATTTTTTAATTGATAAATGGTTGTAATATTTTTCTTGAATATCTAACCAAAACGTATTTTTATGTTTACATTAGAATAAGTAATATTTTATTTAAAAATAACGTTTGAGATTAATATATAATGATAGAATATTATATTACTTAGAGTTTGAACTTTCAAGATATTTTGCTTATAAATATTTTATTACTACTTTAAAACGTGTACCTCTCTCCCATTTATTTTATTCATTTGACTTACTATTCATTTTGAAATTAATTTGATTAAGAATTCTAAATATTATCACTTGTAATTTTGCTAGATTTGTAATTCGATGTATTGTTTATAAATACCGACTTTAATGACTCAAATCTACAATTAATACACAATCAAAAATATTAAGATTTTAATATAGTTTGTTTTGTGATATTTTGTAATTTTTGTAATTATTATTTTGAGTCAACTATCAATAGTCAAATTTATAAATACAATTTGTACTCCATTCAAAATGTTCAAATGCACCGTTTCATTTTGTCAAAAAAGTCCACAAAAAGAGATTAAAATTTAAAAAGAAAGTGGGTTGTAGTTGCCTAGAATTCATAAAGAGATAGCCATTACTAACAAACAAACAACAAATGCTAATTCAGGAATGAAAATATTTTAAAAAATCACCTAATTTAGTGTATGAACTCATTAATTTCCACTCCTAATGGTTAAAGTAAATGTAAATGTAAAAAAAATTATTGCTATACACAGACCAATAATGTACTTTTATATCCAAAATACCGTTTGAAATTATAATATTATCCATGTTTATTATGTTGATTAGGGAAATTTACAATAGTCAATGGGTTATATTGTAATTTTAATTATAATTTAGACTATACTAGATAAAATAGCGGACTGTGTATAGTATTTCGGTAAAAATATATAACGTAAAAGAAAGCTACTGTGTGTGTGAGTGTGGGAGAGAGAAAGTAGAATAGTAGTAGAAGAGGAAGATCAATCGGATTCTGAAAAAGCGGAATAAGAGGCAACAGGGCGTAGAACGTGACAGTCAATTTTCCTCTCTCACCAAAACTGCAAAAAATAGTCTCTTCATCATCTTCTTCCTCAGCTCATCTATTTTTCCACCATCTTTCTAATCCATTCCCAGATTCTGAGCTTTTCTGCATTGCTGATCAGCTGTTTTTTGCATGTAAACCTCAAAAACCAGTAGTTTTCTGGGATTTTAAGGATCCTCAGCTGATTTCCTGAGCTGGTTTTCATAACTTTGGTTAGGGTTTTGCTTGTTCAAAGATCAAGATCCGTTTTTTTACTGTTTTGTGAGCTTGATCGATCATCAATGGACGTTGAAAAAACCAGTCTTTTTGGGGATGCTGATCAGCATGGCAAGCTGTGGATGAAGCTCAAGCTTCCCAAGGAAGAAGGTGATGATGATCATCATGTTTTTGTTGAAGATCATCATCAGAAGATGAAGATGAAGGATGATGAAGTCATCTTCCCCAGGATTTGCCAGCTCTGCAACAAAAGGTTCAAATCTGGGAAAGCTTTGGGAGGTCACATGAGGGTTCATTTCCAGACGCATAAAGATCCGAGCTTTATCAAGAAGCAGAAGAAGGAGAAATCCCCAGCTGATCGGAAAAGACTGGATTTTTTTGCCGGCGGCGAGGATGATGATCAGAATGATCCGACGAACAAATGTAGTGAGTGTGGTAAGAACTTCCCCTCTCCGAAATCTTTGTTTGGTCACATGAGGTGCCACCCTGACAGGGACTGGAGGGGAATCCGCCCTCCTTTGGGATTCAGTCCCTCCTCTTCTGTTGTTTCCGATGATGGTGGTGGTTATGAGGCGGCGGTGGAGTCGTTTTCCGGTGGCGATTTGGATTTGGTGAGCTCACTGGTAAACTGGTCTGTTACTGGTAAGAGAGGCAGGAAATCACTGAAAAAGGTTGATGAAGATGATGATGAGAAGAAGATGCATGCTGCTGTTGAACACCTCCTGAGCTTGGCTGCTGGGAACTGGGATTCCAAGAAAATCAATGGCGATTCGAGCGATGACAGCGAGAAAACTCATGATGATCATGATCAGGAACAAAACCAGATGAATCTGATTCAGAAGGGGAAAAGGAGAGCTAAGAAGAAGATGAAGCTTAGAGATCTTGATCATGGTGTTCATAATGATGTCCAGAAGTACAAATGTACTACTTGTGACAGAACCTTTCCAACTCATCAAGCTCTAGGTGGGCACAGATCCAGCCACAACAAGTTCAGAATGCTGCTCCAAGCTGAGGATGATGATGATGATGATGAAGACGACGACATCGTCGGGTTCACTCAACATCAAGATGGGAATCAAGAAGAGGGAGTTGGGAGCAACTCAAACTACAGCCATGTCTGCAAGGTCTGCAACAAGAACTTCCCATCAGGGCAGGCCCTTGGAGGGCACAAGAGGTGCCATAAGATGAACAATGGGATCAAGCAAAGTGGAAGAGTTTTGGAGTTTGATCTCAATGAAGAGCCTCCAATGGAGTTTGATCAATTTGCAGATGATGATGATGATCAAATTGTTGCAGCATCTTGCTCTTACAATTCAGTGGAGTATCCATTCTTTGCAAGGTAGCTTGGTGATGATTATATATATATATATATATATATATATATATATATATGTGTGTGTGTGTGTGATTAAGCAACATGTTATAACTAGCCTTAGTTTGCTTGTTGATGGGATTTTCTTGAATTTGTTAAGCACTTTTTGGTGTCATTTTCATGTAGGAAAAAGATATGTGTGGTGCTTGTTCATGTTTTGATGTCAATGAATAGTTGTTGTCTTTAAATTAGCCTCCCAAGAACATGAGCAAATATCATGTGTAGATTATAAAACTTTATCAATGAATAATCTTTATGTCAAAATGTTACACAAAACTTTATTAATTTGAAAGGTTTTGGATAGTTATATATAATGGTATGATTAAAAGATATTTTCATCAAATAAGTTGGGATATATCTATCATGCAAGTTGGTGCATATGCATTTAGAGATTCTTGTTAGTTTGTGTTGCATCTATTCATCTTGGTTTCCGGTTGAGTCGGTGTACTTATAAAACCACTAAATATTATATATGATCAATTTTTTAATATAAAATTCAAGTAATTTTCCATGTTTGTCAAAGTAAAATCGAAAACGGCAACAATAGTTAGAGCATACTAGCAGCTCAGTCTGAAAATGTCAACAATTGTCAGTGACTGTTTTGGTGAATTAGTTTAGTGAATGAACTCTGTTTGGAGATGTGTCAACAATTGTCAGTGATTGTCTTGGTGAATGAACTCAGTCCGGAAATGTCAACAATTGTCACTGACTGTCTTGATGAATAAACTCAGTCTGGAGATATCAACAATTGTCAGTGACTGTCTTATTTTTATACATATAGTGAGATTTCTTGAATCACCGTCACTTAATTGTATAGAGATCATAACTAATATCAAATTTTCTTCGTAGGTGGATATTTAGAGATAGTAAAGTTATAACTTACTCGATTTATATCAAAGAAAGTTTAGATAATAGAATATTATGTGATGCGTCCCGCATTCTTACTGTCAAAACGATGTATATTGGAGATTTCTTTTCTTTTCAGAAAAAAAAATATAAAATCGAAAAACGCTGCCTACATTTTAATTTCACTACAATCCTTACTCTTCAACGAAATTGAACCTCCCATCATAATCAAAGGCTTGACTATATTGTTTTACGTCCATTTTCTCAGAACTATTTATGTATATTTCTCAGAATTTGGCTGAGCAAAATTACAGGTGACAAAAAGGGTAAAAAGGCACAGAAAATTAATTACAGTTTGGCATTGGCTGGTGCAAAATATTCCCAGGGACGAAAGCAACTCTCAACTGTTTTCTTGACACATTCTCGTGACCAAATACAAAGACTTTGTGTGATTAATTATTGCTTTGCCTAAATTAAACACCAAAACCCCAATTTGGCTATGTCGGTTCTTTCTTGGCTCCATCTTTTGTTATATCATCTTTGGGATCAAACAAGGGAGAATATGTCATATATATGAAAAATATTTTCAAGATTTAAATAGTTGCACATTTTTTTAAGATTAAATCACTCGTGGAGGGAATTATATTAGACTTTTTAAATTATATGAGAGCCATAAAAATTGCAAAATTACATCATCCAAAAATATGAGTTTAGGACAAAAACTCTACAAAGTATGAGAATTGGTTAGTAAATGGTGGGACGAATACGAGGTAAACAACGAGCTGATCTGGTCATTGGGCTTTATTGAGCGGGTAGATTTAGAGTATTGGGCCTGGACATGCCTATCTTCTGCTGATCACCAACACGGTTTTTGAAAAACCACCAACGTCCTCTCAATACTGAGTATATATTTACAATAAATTGCTTTAAAATTTAAAGATTATTATCAAAAGTGTGTTTCGAGCACATGATCTCTCAAATATGATAGTAGATTTACCACTAAACCAGGCTCATTACACAACTCTAATAACCCTTCAACATTCTCTGGTTCAGAGTAGTTGAAATAGTTTGACCACCATAAAAGAATGTTACATTTTTTAACCAATAAAATTAATAATATTTAGAACATTTATTTATAACAAATCAAACTATACATCATGTAATATATGTAATAAATAAACTATACATCATGTAATGATGGTATTTTACTCGTCGATTATTTCAAATTTTTGTGTGTTAATCTTGGAAAAGAACAGTTGTTCCCAGAAGAAACTATCGATTTCATCTTTTATTCTATTGATATCATTTTTCAAGAAATCAAGAATTGATTTCTCAACAATCTAATCTCTTGCCTGATATTTTATTTCATGAATCTCATTTTAAGAAGCAAAAGATTGATGAACTTAAAACATGCTGATGAGGCAAAATAATGTCACAATGAGGCAAAATAATGTCACAATATCTCGAAGATATGAAAATCATGAATCAATAAATCTTCAAGTCTAACCCAAAAAAATAAAAAAAAATCCAGCCCATAAAAACACCAAAATATCAACACTTCAAAAGGCAAAACCAGCTACAACATTTGAACTATCCATTAATATTCAGCAAAACTCACTAAACTTAAGTTGAAATTAAGTATTACAAAACCCCGAGAAAGAAGTATAAACCCGAAAAAAGTAACACAAAATTGAGAAGAAGACTGTGCTCAAGTCGGAATAACTCCAGGATGCTTTGGCGATAACTGCTCGAATAACAGGAAGACAATGGCCGCCAGCAATATTAACTGCGTGAAGAAACACGAGGTGTACTTGCATACTCTTGACTTCAGCTGCGTCGCTTCTTCACCAGTTTTAACCGCTTCACAGAAATTCTCTAACTTCTTGGCTTCTTCCTTGAGAATAGCAGCCTTGGCTTCGGAATCTTCAAGCTTGTTCAGAATCTGAGTCTGTTCTGTCTTCCGTTCTTCCATAACAGTAATTTGATCCACCAAAGAAACTTTCAGATTCTGCATTTTTCTTGATATGGCAATGTACTCAATTTCCGCTTCGATCTTGTGCCTAAAAATGTCTTCAAGGATCAAGTCATCGGTGTAATCCCCTTCATTCGTTTCTACCTTGCACTTATCTTCCTGTTCCAAGGAATCAAACGATTGATCGCCAAAATCAACCTGGCTTGAGTCGCTACAATCCTCCTTTCCAATTTCCATAAACTTCTGAATTTCTGTATATAAGAACATGGAGTTAGCTATCTTTTACGGGTAAAATATCTAATTTAGTACACTTCGCGACTCGACCTGTATCAAACTAACGCTATCAGAACTATTCACCATCAACCGATAACTAAACATAAACATGGTTAAACATTCACACACACACACACACAAAATAACTGTATTATAAGATACCGTCCTACAATCTCATCTCACAATATAGCCCCTAGAAACTCACACGATGGTACATAAAGCAGGGGTTGAACTACGGGGTGGGCAGGAGGTGCCTGACCCACCCTTCCTTAATATGCGGTAACTAGAGCGTTTTAACTATAACTATATCTCATTAAAAAAATCGGCTTCATAGTTTCGATTCTATTATTTAAATGTATCAATAAGAAATATCATTAATTGGACTTTATACATGATCTTTAATTTTATAAGTCTATTTATGCATATTATGATTTTAATAATAATAACAATCAATTCATACTACATATATTTGGATCCGCCCCTGAGATTATGCATTTCACAAGCATGAAACATAAATTTGAATGCAGAAACGGAACAATTAAATTGGTAGAAGGTAAACTGACCTTTTTCCAGGGCTTCCTTGACGGATTGAAGACAAGAAATAGACTCAAGGAGTGGATCTTCGTCCCTTAAGGAGTCATTGTTCTCATTTTCTCCTTCCTTGGCGTGCCATGATGAATCAGCATCAGCAGCTGAATCTTCTTGGTAGTTATCATCAAAGGCCAAATTTTTCCCGCTGGAACCAACTTGAGGGTCCTCACTGTAATTTCCCCCCTCAAGATTCGGCGACCTTCCACTCTGCCTCCCGTTACTCGTGGCAGAATCAAGGCCCTGCATAAAGAGAAAGTTGGTGCTTCGGGAATCAGATTCCAAGCTGGATTGAGAATTTTCCTTCTCGATTTTGACCACATTTCCTCTAAGTTTCTTACTAGTTTCAGCGCTTCGACCCTTTCCTGACTGAACAGAGCTGTTCCCCGTGTTCTTCCCACTCGCATTATTTCTACCCCTGTTCTTCTCAACCCCATATCCCCACATGGGACGACTCGCAGCTGTAGAAGACTTGCTACTGTTCTCCGAGTCAGCCCTGGAGTCATCTACAGCAGCAAAATGTTCAACCCCGTTTCCAAAGCTCATCATAACTGCATTAGTTGAAGAAACAGACCCTTCGCTGTTCTGCCTCATCCCACTCGATAACTGCCTAGGTTTATTTGTATTCTGACCCGAGAATCCCCGCTTCATTAACATACTATCCACATTATCCCCTCCGCCTTCCTTAACCACATCCCTCTTGATCCTCCTCCATTTCCTCAACCCTTTACCTTTGCTCGATGGCGAGCCCGGAGATGATTTCCCCGCCATCGCAGCTGGCGAATCGACACCAGCACCAAATTCCAAACTCAAATTCAGACTGTCCCCTTTCTCCTCAGCATGAACACCATTACTTCCTCCATACTTCTGCTCATCAACATGAATGTCACCATTCTCAGATAGCTTACGCAGAGGCGACACCATCCCTTCATTATCATCAACAGACTCCGATTCAGGCGCCGGGCTAACACTCTCCAAATCCATCACAACTCAACAAGACTCAAAATTTCTGAATTCACAGCCTAAATGAATCCACTTTTCAACCAAGATACTCACTTTACAACCAAAAGGATCCTCCTTTACTCAAAGAAACATAAAAAGAGGAAAATTTCACCAGAAAATCAGATCAAGATCGAGAACAAAAACCCTCCTCCAGCTCTGTACCGACATCAAACTACAACAAAATTAAGAATTCTCAACCGCGATTCAATCCAAAACAATCCCAATTGAGCTCAACTTATGAAATTCAAACATGATCAACATAGAACAAGCGAAACGACAAGGGATTCAGCAAACAGGGCGTACCTTGACGGGCTCCATTAATGGATTGAGAGATCAAATTATGGGGAAAAGAAACCTTCGACGTTGGGATTTGAGGAATAAATTTGTGTTTCCTATGAAGATTTTCAGTGTCGTAGGAAAAGGGTGGAATTATTTCTGGACAGGTCGAGGATCATTTGAGAAACAATGGAGAGGTCGAAATAAAAAACGGAAAATAAAGTTTTATAAAATTCCAGGATGTTACATATGGGCCACGTATGCATTACAGAGTATTTAAGGTTATTCTAACATTTTCTGAGTTTGGAAAAATTAAATTTACATCCAATTTGATCATGTAAAAATGATTTTTTTTTTTGGTGTTTTGTTGGATTCAAAACCTGAAAAATAGAAATAAATAAGGAGAAATTCAAGTTGGTGGCACATGGAAGAAGGAATCTCTCCTTAGCTAAAGCTCATCAAAGAAAAACTTTATAATTTTTTGTTGTTGGAAATTTTGTAAAGAAAATATGATATGGTTTACGGTTATGATTTTGATTTATGTTACAACATATGTTATCGTTGTAAAGTTTTGCAAAGAAAGCAACATCCCTACTGTAAATCACATGATATGATATAATTTACTGTCTGTATATGATTTACAGTTATGATTTACGCTTATATCACTGACTACATTGTTCTGATCATCATCATTTTACCTTATGCTAATTGTGAAATTCCTTAATGAGCTAATAGTTATCGTTACGATTCTAGTTTAGGTTTATCTCCACCGACTGCATTTATTTCAATCATTATCACTCTTCTTACGCAAACTGCAATATCCTTAATGAGTTATTGGTTAACAGTTACGATTTAAGTTGATGCTTATCTATGGAACATATTTACTTTTATCATTACAGTGTTACTCTATTTTTTAACGTATATTTTTCACCAATTATATTTTAAATTGTTACAATTTACTTTACAGTTGTTCTTTTGCATTAGTGTTAGCCGTTAAAATCTTCAATTTACGTTATTTTAAGTTGTTTCATTTGTGTTATGACCTCATTTCTATGTTTGTTTTAATCGTTACAATTAAGCCCTATATTTATTTTAATGACTAAATTGAAAGGGCCCAAACTCTACTAAAATACATATTTTTCGAGTCTAACTTCTAAGATGCATCTTTTCATGTTTAACTTTACGAATATATTAGACTCGGAGCATCTCCAATGCTAAGTTTTTATTCTATTTAAATCGTTAATTGCATATATGATGTACATTTATTCCTATATTTATTTTTTAACTGTTACAATTGTATTTGTTTATAATTACCTATCTTTTATGTTTAAAAACTAACTGTTATGCTAGTAGGGTAGCTCTCCAAGTGAAATAATTTGAGTTGGGACCAATCCAGTTGAGTTTCCTCAGGCAGATACACAAATCATGAAGTGTAGAAAGGTATGAACAAATTAAACAAGAATATCCAATTATGATCCTTCCTTCTGCATCCTTTCCCATACCTTGCCCAGCTGGAGCCCAGCTCATGCTCTATTTTCTTGAGTTCACTACATTGCATATTCATAGAGTTCATAAAGTTATGATCTTTATACATTTTGTACTATGATTTGTTGAAATCACTAAATTACATGTAGTTGCTTCATAAAGTTATGGTCTTTTTACACATTTTGTACATCAAAGAGTGCTATTGCTTGTTTGAAATGACTGGTTTCTTAAAAAGTTATGATCTTTATGCATTTTGTACATCAAAGTTATGATTTTTACACATTTTGTACATCGAAGAATGCTATTATTCGTTTGAAATGACTAGTTTCGTCAAAAGTTGTGATCTTTATGCATTTTATACGTCAATCTGTGATATTATTCGATTGATATCACTAGTTTCTTAGAATGAACTATAGAAACACGACTCTGCATGTGTAACGGGTATATACACATGTATGGAACTCTTCATATTAATTTTATTACTTGATCAAATTGGATCTTTTTACACATTTTGTAGAATGAAATGCACTATTTTTTTCTGAGGTTTTAAGGAGCCATGGTTAGAAAAATAGTAGGAGCAGAAACATGTGGAGAAGTGTCAGGTAGGGTGCCAAGAACCACATTATTTTTCCTCCCATAACTGATTTTCAAAATTTTCACTATTTCTTTACCTCTGCCCTTTGAGGATGAAACAAATGCTTTCAGAATAGCCCAGGTTGGACCAGTCTTGGTCCAATTCCCCATAGCAACAATGTTGTTATGTCAGACTTAAGGGTACACAAATGTAGAGAAGGGAATCATTAATTTATCATACTCCATTAATTGAGGGTTTTGAGCTTATCATTTCCTCCCTCCCAATGCACTCAAAGATTCTTTTATTAAATCCCTTTTTCTGATATGGAGTTTGATTTGGTTTTGAACCTTTGAAAGCAGAAGAAAACAAAAAGGGTTTTGTTTAAAGTAATTTAAACTCCATTGTTAATTACTCTCTGCAGCTTCTTATGGAGCACCCAAGCCATATTTTATATTCAAGCCTTTAGAGATCCAGCTCATTTGAAAGATTCCCAGTGAAGAGAAGGAGGAGAAGTGCTTATCTGGTAATAAAGGCATAATCCCTGTAAGAAAGCCTGGTTCTTGGTTTCAAATGGCTTAGTTTCTTGATTTCATCTGTAACTTTGACTTGGAATGGAGGCCCACAATGCTAGAAGAAGATGATGATTGCTGGTATGTTCACATGTAAATTTCTGCTCTGCTGATGAACTTGTACTCAGTTTCTGGCCCACAGCAATTTCACCAGAAATTTCAGTTTTTTTAGTGTTTTTCTTGATTGGTTTTGAATGCATATGAAAAAATCCCAGTTGTTTATGACTTAGATATGGATATGGATCCTCCAAAAGAAATCCCTTTTCTGGATACCTCATCCCTCACCATCAAAATAGCTAATTCTTGCAAGAAATCTGTGTCTTCATCCCCATATAGCTCCCCTTCCCTTGTTTCTCCTTCTTCATCAGCATTTGTTTCAGCATTGCAGTCACCATATATTTCCCCTAGAGCCACCATTTTAGCTGAGAATCCTAATTGTTCAGTCTCAGAAGATCCCACTCCTGCCACCACTCTCACCCTTCCTTCACCTCCAAGGTCATACAGTGGTTCCCAGTCTGATGATATCCCTAGCTCCTCCTACTCCCACCCTCCTGATCCCAACAATGCTAGGCTTAAGATTGTGACTTGTGTGCCAGTTCCAGGGCCTGATAATGCTCCTAGAGTGTCGTTTTCGTTTCCTGTCCCTCGGGTTTCCTTTGCGAAGAGCTCGGTTTCTTCTGCTTCCAATGTAAAACTGAGGAGCTGTGATGTTTACATTGGTTTCCATGGTCAAAATCCAAACTTGATCAGGTTCTGTAAGTGGCTTAAGTCGGAGATGGAGCTTCAGGGCATTGCTTGCTTTGTTGCAGATAGAGCTAGTTATGCTGAGAACCAAAGCCATGAGATTGCTGACAGGGTTATTTGTTCTGTGTCATTCGGTGTCGTGGTTCTTACTAGGCATAGTCTTCTGAATCATATGAGTTTGGAGGAGGTAAGGTTCTTTGCTCAGAAAAAGAACCTGATACCGCTTCTGTTTGATTTAGATATTAATGAGGCGGTGGCGATTTTTAATCGCCATGCTGATAACAAGGAGTGTAAGCAAGCTCTGGACGGGCTAATGAAGTCACACGAGTTCAGGCTGGAAGGGAAGGAAGGTAACTGGAGAAGCTGTGTTGCAAAAGCTTCCGGGATTTTGAGGGGGAAACTCGGGAGGAAGAGTGTTGTCGGGAATGAAACCGAAGGGTTTGAAGAACTGCCATTTTCAAGAAACCGATGCTTTCTGGGGAGGGAGAAAGAGATGGTGGAAATCGAGTCTGCTTTCTTTGGTTATGGGGACAATTCCGAGCAGCAATCTGATGGTCTTGCAGATGATGAAAGCGAGTTTGATCCAAACAAGGTCGGAAAATTCATAAACTTGGAGGTTGGTAGCTGCAGAGAGCCTAACTTAGAGAGCTGGATCGAACCACCAGCTGCTGGAAGAAACTCGGTGAAGAAATCCAAGTACAAGAAATCGAGAAGTGGGAAGTATAAGTGCTGTGGAAGCAGCATTGTATGCATTAGCGGATCACCTGGAGTCGGGAAGACAGAACTCGCTCTAGAATTCGCTCATCGGTTCTCTCAAAGATACAAGATGGTGTTTTGGATAGGTGGCGAGTCGCGCCATTTCAGGCAGAACATACTGAACATTTCTTGCCACCTAGGCTTGGATGTGAGTGCTGATCCAGAGAAGGAAAGGGGAAGGATTCGGGGATTCGAAGAACAGGAAACAGAAGCCTTCAAGAGGGTGAAAAAGGAGCTGTTTAGGGACATGCCTTATTTGATCATAATCGACAATCTCGAGTCAGAGAAGGAATGGTGGGAAGGGAGAGATTTACATGATTTGTTCCCTTCAAACACAGGAGGCAGCCATGTTATCATCACCACACGCCTTTCTCGAGTAATGAGCCTCGATCTGATGCAGCTTCATCCATTGCCACTCTCCGATGCAATGCTGCTGATGAAAGGAAGACAGAAGAAGGAATATCCAGCATCAGAAATGGACTATCTTGCCAAATTCGACGAGAAGCTGAAGAGATCAAGCTTTGGACTATGCCTAATCGGTGGACTACTTTCCGAGCTTGAGATCTCTCCATCTGCACTGTTTGAAGCTGTGAACCAAACCCAAGTTACTGAACAAGAACCAGAAGCTAGTGCAGATCAGCAGTTCTGTAAAGCGAATCCCTTTCTGATGAAAGCGGTCGAGTTTAGCTTCTCTGTGCTGCAGCAGTTAGCAGATTCAAGAAACCTTCTTGCTTTGAGAATGCTTCAGGTAGGAGGATGGTTTTCCGCTTCCCCGATTTCTGCTAGCTTGTTATCTGCATCGGCGAATAGCATGCCTGTCTTTGAAAATCGGTTGAAAAAGTGGAAAACTTGCCTCAAAGTGTCATTTGGATGCTGCTTAGCCAGCCAAGGATGGAGCAGCGAGGAGGAATCGGCGCTTCTTCTGGTGCGAATGGGATTAGCCCGGAAAGCAAACCGGCAGCCGGGGTGCTGGATTCAGTTCCACCCGATCACGCAGATGTTCTCAAAGACTCGTAAAGACGGGATTCTGGCAGCAAATGCAGCAGTTCAGGGAGTCAGAAAAAGCGCCGAAACTTTCTTCACTTTAGACCATCTCTGGGCTTCTGCATTCATAGTCTTCGGGTTCAAATCCGAGGCTCCTCTCGTGCAACTCAAGCCGATGGAAATGGTTCTCTACATCAAGAAAACCGCCCTCCCGTTAGGCCTCAGAGCTTTCTCCACTTACTCAATGTGCAATTCTGGGTTGGAGCTTCTCAAGGTGTGCACCAATGTTCTAGAAGAAGTCGAGAAGTCGTTCGTGTCTCAGATCCAGGACTGGTGCCATGGATCCTTCTGCTGGAAGCAGAGGATTCAGAACAGCCAGAAAGTGGATGAGTATGTGTGGAAGGAGGTGACCTTGCTAAGGGCTACTTTGCTGGAGACTAGGGCAAGGCTGATGCTTAGAGGAGGGCTGTTTGATAGTGGGGAGGAGCTTTGTAGGACTTGTATTAGTATTAGGACTGTCATGTTAGGGCACAATCACTCTCAGACTTTAGCTGCTCAGAAAACTTTGGCTAAGCTAGTTAGAATGAGGAGTAAGATATAAATCCTTTGTTTTTATGTCTTCATGAAAAAGGTACTCATCTTTTATTTGATATCTGAGCCTCGTACTGAACTGAAGTTAAAATTAATTTATCGAAAATAAATCCGAATTTTCATTTTTGTACATTCTGTTCAACTGAATTGAGCTACTGACAAGTTCAAGAAAACAACGTTCTAAAGTTTTTGTCCATGCAAAATTAACACCGAAAATTTAGATATCAAAGTCTTGTTATGTTCATCTTATCATTTGTTTAACGAAATTAAAGTAAAATTAATGTATCGAAAATAAAAATCAGAATTTTCATATGTGTGTGTTAGCTGAACTGGATTGAGTTACAGATAAGTTCAAGAAAATAACATTCTTAATTTTTTGTCAATACAAAATTAACACCGAAAAATAAAAAATAAATGTCAGGAGTACAACATAAAAGATAACATAAATCAAGAGTTTCAATTGACATAAATTTTTTAAATCACACCAAAAAACCAGAAATTGAAAACTTAAATCCATCAACAAAGAAAACATTATACAAACTACATTTGATTGTCTAATTTAGTCTAAACTCTATCCTCTCAATAAATTGCACCATTTGGAGATGCCGAAACCAGTCCGGTAAAAACGCTGTCGTTTTCATCGAGATAAAGCCCTTCCGTTTTCCTAAACACTGCATGGCAAACTGCAATTAAAATCCCAATCGAAAACCCGATTAGTAAATTCGTCAGGACTTTTCCGCCCATTGCCCAGCCTATGGCCGCGGTGCCCAGCATCAGGCCCACCGTTACGGCCCGGTCGTCGACGTGGCGGCCCATCACCACCATCGGGTCTTCCCTGCAGAAGAAGAGCACCAGCCAGGCCGCGAAAACCACCGCCGCCGCGATCAGCGCGGTGGGGGTACTGAGGAGCGACGCGCCGCCGCACACGGCTGCGACGACGGCGTAGTTGACGGAGAAGTACTTGGCGTTAACTCCGAGGCGGCGGAAGGCGGCGGAGATGGAGGTCGGGAGGGTGATCGCGGAGCCGGAGAAGAACTCCGGCCAAGCGCGGCAGCGGGATAAGGCGGTGGAGAGGTTTTGGACTGAGCGGTGTATGACGTCGGTGCCGGAGATCGGAATGGTGGTGTATGTGACTTCGTTCGCCGGCGCCGGAGAGATCATGATTGTTGAATTTGTGCGTCTTTGGGACTTTGACCGAAACCCTTTGATGGACTGGAATTCAAAACATGGGAGTTGACGTTGTATTCTCTCTTCTTGATTACTCCGTCTTTAGCAAAAGCTTTGAAAATTGATTATTTTTTATTGAAAATAATGAATAACTTTGACTAGAAGAAATGATTCAAAATTTCTTTAAATGTCATTTCTACGATCTTTATTGTTTAATTTTGTGAATTATGAATATAATGACTTATCTTTAGAATTTTATATAACAATAGTATAGAGTTAAATGGTGAACTATATCATCTCTAAAATTATTAGCTTGCAGCCTTTTCACATACGCATGCTAATAAATGACAATGATTTAAAATTGATACTATCATTATACAACTATTGATATTCAAATTGATTAAAACTCAAAAGTAGCATGCAACTTGAAGAAAAAGTGGTTTAAATATTACCTCATTTATCTATTTACTTAACTAAGAAGAAGGGGATCAAACTAAAATAGTAACATTTTGACCAAAGTAGCATTGAATATGATTAAAGACTTGTTGAAGGAGAGTTCATTAGGTTAAGAATCCACAATTATGCCTTTCTTATTCAACCACCTCTCATGATGATGACGTTGGGGGGCATACCTTAAATAAAATCCAATTGTTTGTGACTATTGTGTGATTGTGAAATGAAGATTAGACATCCAGGGTAAATGTGGCAATTTTACTTAGTTTGGGGATTGGAAAGTGAAATTGGGAGACAAGTGGTGGCCCGCTGGCCCACTTTGCACCACCCAGTCCTTGTAGTATTTATTATTATAATTGAGGGCTCTATACTTAGCTTTCCCCAAGCAAACTCCACCATACACATTCCCATCATCAGAATTTGAAAGCCAACCCCAATGTTTTGAAATACTGAACCTATGAATATCTTTATTCTATGAGTCACTACATATAATGGAGAGGGCTGCGCTGGCTAACATTGTATTCCTCCCTCTGTTCCGGTCGAATATGCGTCCAGTCGAAATTGCAGAAAAAAATAATTAAAATCGTGAAATATGTGGTGGAATTTGAATTTAAGAAGAAAGTAAGTAAAATAAGTAGAAAAAATATAAACGCATTATCATAAAAGAAAAATATGCAATTTTAATAGGAACTGAGAGTATTAGTTAAGCCATTTTACAAAATATACATTACATTGATCAAATAGTTATAAAAGAATGAACATGATTAGGGCAATTTGGAGATGATTGTAAGTACACAAAAGGTTGAGGGGATTATATGTAATGATAGTTTATTTGAGGGTTTTACTATAATTCAATTTAAATGATATTTAACACCAAAACAGTGTTAGGAATAGTGGCGGATTCAGAAATTTATATTAGCTCAGACTGAAATAGATTAGGCCAGACAGATCTTTCTATTCCGGCAGCAGGCGCGCCTTAAACTGAAGGTAAAATTTTTAGTCGGGAACAGTAGTTCCGTACTGTCTGTCCGAAAAGAGGGCAGGCGCACGCCTGCCCCACCCTGAAGATAAATCCGCCCTTGATTAGGAAATCAATAATATTACGCAGTTTAAGATAACAAAGTAGAAATTAGCAGAACACATGATTTAAAACCAAATTTATCAGATATAATTAAAACAGATGAAATTACACAGCCTCATTTTGAAAACTAATTTATTTTTGCAATGCATATAATTATAATTAAGCACCTTCAATGAAACCAAATGTAAATGATTTGGTCTTATAATGATGGGAGTTGGGTGAGTTATCTAAAAATATCAAAGCTAAAATTGGAATAAGAAAAGGAAGTATGGCCTTAATTGTAAACTAATCAAGTAGCTAGGTTGACAAAGTGGAGAGCTAGCGGTGGTATCATGTCACCATCACATGCTGGAAAGAAAAAGATTGAAAAATGGTGGTGCTAATCCAACGGCCATTAATTATTCCATCTTTCTCCCCTTTCTTTATCCTTAATCCCTTGCGAGGACATCACTTTTCTAATGCCGACACCTTATTATCCAGACCGATCACGTAAACCTCGAAAAAGAATAGATCAAACATAGGTTATATACGACGTTGAAAAACATATAAATTATCTCTTCAATATGAGATTTTTTGAAAATTGAATTATACGTACATGGTCGGTTTTACTGCAGATCTGATTCTGACTTGAAATGCCCTAACATTTATTAATGCAGGTTTACGTCATAATAAATTAATAAAAATGTATTTTTATCTTTTTCTGATCGAGATTAGTAAACTGAATCTGAACGTGTTTCAGTACTGTTAATCTTCTCTCACGCATTAGTACACGCGGGGGTCGGTCCGTACCACGCACACTAACTATTTATAGGCACGACGCGAACATGCACTCCTTTACTGCAACTTGCAAACGGCTACTTTTCACGCTCCGAAACCTAGCCAAATCCTCCATGCAAATCCGTCTTACCAATCTTTACGTGATAACCATCCATATGTATTAACCCGAATTTCATCAAAGAACACTGAGAAAACGTCCAGTATCATTCAGCAAAACAGACTTTATACGATAACATCATGTATTTCAAGTTTTATAATGTTGAAATATGTGTGAAAGCAAAGATGTATCAGAAAAATCACAGACCTAGAAAATTTCATGAATATGGAATATAGTCTTATCCCGGTTGAAATAGACCTGGTTTAAGATGTAAAACAGACTTTTCTAGAAACAAATAAGGATTTTATGGATATGGAACACAGTCTTATCCCGACTGAACTAGACCAGATTAAAGATGAAAAACAGACTTTTCTAAAAACAAACCAGGGTTTCGACATCAGTCTAAATAACATGCGCATTTTAGTTGTGCACAAGAAACTATTGATATGATCACTATAACTATAGATGTGTCTCGATTGTTCTATGGTCCTTTATGAATGTTTTTTTTGGGTGGGGTAAAAAAAATCCTATGTTTGATATAAGTAGGGCCAAAAAACAAACCAAGAGAATAATATTTCTCTCCTTCTTTCGTTTTCTCTTGTTTTACATGCAATAATACCACTAGCATATTCTTCCTCCATCTAACGTTATCAACATACCGTCCCAGAATATGCATGCATGCTTATCCCGTACCGTTAAACACAGAATATTTTACACCGTTAACAGACCATATCCATAAAAATGTTATATATATAAAATGATATAATATATCTATATAATATGCATGCAATAATGAAATATAGATATATATATATAAACCCTTTTTCCCAAAATGCAATTAAAAAAAAACACAGAACAATTATAGAAACCAGTTTCAACTCCATATATAGATTATGCATGGTTACAGACGACCAAGTTCTCTCAGTTTAACTTATTATTACTGTAAAACTCTCTGTTCTCTTCAAAAACCTAAGTTTAAGGTTTACAACACAACACATATATGATATATATATATATATCTCTCACAGTCTTCATCACGATCTTCAGTTCAGGCTTCATCACGATCTGCAGATCTCACTTGAAGTTGGAGTAGCTATAGTACCTGGGCCTGACTTGAGGGTTCGCCGGCGGCCAGTTCCACTGAGTCGGTGCCGGTGGTGGAGGATTGACGTTCAAGTTCACGTTCGGGCCGTTTCCGGCTGCTGATCCGCTGGGTCCCATCCAGAAGTTTGGTCCGTTCACCGGAAAGCCACGGCTGTACACAGAAGCAGGTTGCTGTTGCTGATGAAGATGATCATACTGAGGGTTGGTACTGCTGTAATAACCATAACCAGCGTTGCTTCCAGGCGGCCTGAAAGTTGGCATCATTCCCCGAGGCCGCCGGGCCGGAGCCGGAGCAGGAGTAGGAGAAGGAACGCCGTCGTTTTCATCTGGAGTATCATCGATCACGATGACTTCAGGAGGAGGATTGTTGTTATTATTCACAGCAGTATTTCTCGCCGGAGGGAAAAGCGAAAACCTCCCGGAATTCACGGACTCTCGGTGGGCAAACTCCGGCCACCGAGAATCACGGCAAAACTGAGGCGGCTGCAGCGGCTGGGGCTGAGACACCAGACCGGAATAAGCAGGACCCGGCTGAGTCGGCTGAGACGGCTGCAGCGGTTGAGGTTGAGACACCAGACCGGAATAAACAGGAGTCGGCTGAGACGGTTGAGCCGGAGTTGGTTTGACCTGTGAGGAGCCCGCGGCTTCATCGTTGTTGACGATGAGCAAGTCCTTCCCCATGAGCCGGATAACCGGGCTGGGTGTAGCCGGGCTGTTCGGATTCGGGTCGGTTACCGATGAAATGTCCGACTTGAAGCTGTCCAGCCGAGAAGGAACTATAACGGTTCGCCGGCGCTGAAGCTCGGATTCCGGTTCAAAGTTCTGAGAAACCGCCTGGACCTGAGGAGTAGGTGAGGACGAAAGCAAAAACCCGTTGTGGTTACGCGAACAACGGCAAGTCTGATCAGCACCATTGTCAGCAGGAGCTGGGACTCCAGACAGCGCAGACACCGGAGAATCCGTCGGCTGATCCACCGGCTCGTGGCGGTCGTCTGACGACTGGATCCTACTAGAGGTCAAAGAAGATCGCCCGGCAAGGTCTTCCGAGACCATTCGCTCGGGGCTGGGGAGAAACGAGCCTGGAGGGCCTGGAATGGCAATGGAATCCACCTTGTTGAAGTAGCTCCCGGGAACGACTTCTGGACTACAAAATGTACCCTGATGCTGAGATTCTTTCTGAACTGGATCCCGAGCTTCCATTTGCTGAGTCCCGGCTCCTTGAAGCTCCTTAACCAGCCTCTCCAAGTCATGGTCGGTATCGGAAGAGCTATCATCCCCATTGGTCTGCTCGAACTGCATAAGATTCTTCTGATCAGGAGCAACTTCTTCTTCATCGTCAGAAGAAGAAGATGATGATGAAGAAGAAGAAGAGCCATCAACACCGTAACTGCCTTTGAAGACCTCTCTATCAACATAATCCATCCTGTCTTCGCTTGAGTCGGAGTCTGATTCAGACTCGGATTCCACTAGCGGCTTCTTGCAGGCTGCTTTCCTCTTTAAGTTTGACTTGACACCAGAACCAGATGCCATACTATTCTTAGAAGTAGAACCAGCAGAAGGTTTAGGATGATTAACCTTCTTCACCTGACCAATAGAAATGTGAGATGATTTCCCACTGTCAACTGAAGCCCGTCGCAGCCTCTTCCTTAACGGAAGCTCCAGGTTTTCGTTGGACTCATCAGATGGCTTATCAGTTCGCTTGCTGCTCTTCGGGGAAGAGAACGAAGGTTCACCAGTGAATACAGATCGTTTAGCTCCCGACAGCTTAGTACCTTCCCTACTTCTGCCCCTTTTTGGCGTCTCAGTACGCTTTGAACCGCTCCATCCACGGAGCATATCCTGCCTGCTGGAACTAGGCTCTTCTCGGGGCCTGAAACGCCTGGTCACACGCGCCTCCTTCTCAGAACTTTCTTCTGCAGAAGAGTTCTTGTCTTCATCATCATCAACCTGAAAAAAGCACGCGCATTCTCATAAGAGCTTTGAACTTTAGCCTAATAGTGAACTAATAATGCAACCACAGAATCAGGGAGAAAAGTGTGGAAGTGAGAAAAACACAGCGAAATTACCTTGGAGAAAGAGCGATGAGGTCGAGAAGAGAAGTTCTTTTTGTTGCGTTTCATGAGCTTGCTGTGCCTCTTCTGCAGCTGACCAGGCTTCTTCTTCTTGGACTTCAGAAATTTACTCGCTTTTTCGCGATTCACAGCATTCTTAGGCAGAGAAGATGACTGATCACCAGTCTTGGACAAAATCCGGACCTTGGTGCCCTTTTCATCGATATAAACAGCACCTTCAACAGGAACATCCTCCACATCAGGAGAAGATGAGTTCACTTGCTTCGTCGGCTCAGCTGCAACAGCGCGATCAGTTTCCTGTGCAGGGAGGCTGGAGCTTCCAGCCCAGTTGGTGCCATTTCTGCGATCCAGCTCCTCCAGTGTACAATGCAATGCATTCTCATATATATCTGCCATGGATCTCACCTTCTTAGTCTTTGTCATCTTTTCTTTAGCCACTGCCTTAGAAGTTGAAGGCGAAGACCATGCTGCAGCAGGCTCCCCAGAAAGGCACTGATCGATGTGAGCGTTCAGGGTGGTGTTGGAAGAGGACGAGAACGTCTTGCAAACTGGGCAAACCTTGGAGGAAGCCATCGCTTCAGACACCACAAAGCTGTTCGCTTGGTTATCTTCCTTCGAGCTCAGATTCGCCACTTTAGCAGCAAGCCTGTGTTTCCGATTAGCAGTGCTTCTCGGCTTTGCCACAGACTTTTCAGGCAAGCTCTTTTCAGCTTCAATTCCCGGGGACTTCCTGGTTGGTAAGGGATCAATCTCAGACAAAGTAGACTCCTTTCTACCTCCTTCAACTAGGCCTGGTGGACTAAGGCTACAACCAGCATCATCAGAGTTGACAAGCAAGCCATGATCGTCTTTCTGAAGAACAGCTTCGGGAGACACAGACACTTTCTTGCAACGCCTCGATTTCTTGACCAACTCAGCCGACTCAAAATCAGGCAGAATTTGCTTCAGTCCATTGCTGAGACAACTGTGAAGGATTTTCTTTGAAAAAGGCCAGCTTTTTTCCAAGCATTTGCTCCTGGAGCTGAAAGCATAACCCCTACAAAACAAAGTGTAAAGGAATGAACTTTCTACAACTTCTGAAAGGAGTTTATATCATATGTCACAAACGTGAACAAACCAACAAATTAACCCGAAAAGGGCCAACACCGAAAAGAAACCATACATCAAGAAAGATCATTTCTCAGACAGGGAAATGAATGGAGCAAGATAAGAAAAAAATATATATTTTTATGATAAAACTGGAATAGTAGCAAGGTGTGACATAATCACATAAACAGGCAGATGAGATGATGAGCTTAAAGAGGCAAATAAACAAGTTGATCAAAAAATTACATCAGGGATTAACAACAGATTCATCATCATCATCACCATAAAAATTATTTAGTGGGCACAAATTTTTACCTAAAGATAAACTCCCACATAAAAAAAACACCCCATTTACACAAACATCAAAATCAAAAGGTTCCACTACATCCTTAAACACTATTCAGCCATGGATCTGAGTTGAAAAATCACAGAAATCCCAGAAAAATCAGAAAAATCCCAGAAAACATTGCAACCAAGAATCAAGATTGGATTTTTACCCTCACCTTATGGAGAATTTGTGAAGCTCTTCACCGGATGGCAGCAGATCTACAAGACGAGGTGGCTTATTGCTGTTATTACAGTTGTTGTTTAACTGAGAGATTTGAGGAGGAGGGTTTTGATCATCAATGGGTAACATCTGCTGATTGGCTCACCCTTCTTGCGCTGTCTGAAAAACAGTCACAAGAATCACTACTCAGCCTTATCTTCAACCTCGTAGCCTTCAGCATAACAGTAGCCCAAGGAGGCAAAGATCAAAACCTGCAAATCACCACAAAAAAGCCACTGTGTGAGTATGTGTGAGAGAAGTTGATAAGGTTACAGGTGTTATTTTATGTGAGATGGAAGCGTTATTTTATGTGAGAAACGCACAAAGATTAAGGCCAAAGATTAGTGCTTTCTTGCTGCTTGAACACGAATCTAGGCAACCAATTTAAGTTTTACTACTGTATGAGTTTGAAAAGAAAGGGGTGGATGAAAATGGATGAAGCTAAAGAGATTCCAGAAAATGAAAGAAAACCCATTTCAGTTTTAGAGTGAATAAATGACAGTGAAAAACATCCAAATCTTTGGAGAGAAAAATCCAGAAAAATCCTCAAATTCAACACACTTATGAAGTCTGATGAACAGTTGATGATCTGGGGCTAAATCAAGTGTAAAACCAAGAAAAAAATTTCTCCAGAAGAAGAGGAGGAGAAGAAGCATAGACTTGAAGGTCTTTTTTTAGTTTCAAAACAAAGAAAAAATTCAATCTTTTTTTGCTTTTACTCAGCCTGGGAAAATCAAGGTGAACTCACCATGAAATTACAGGAAGCTTCATTTTTTTCTCCCAACTCCCACACCCCCACCAAACACACTCAAACCAAACAACCATAAACACACACACACACACACACCAAATAACCTCACAAATCAAACCCAGAATGAACCAGATTCAACACCTTGAATAAAATCAAAACTCTCAGAGTTGGAAAATTTTAAAATGGATCTTAAAAAACTCAGAAAGATTGGGTTTTTAGCAGAAAACAAAGCTCAGAAAGGAGGTTACAGATCAGGGAGATCCAAGAACATCCTCCATTGAAGAAGATGGTTACCTGGGCAGGAGGTAGAGAAGGACAAGAAAGCTTTGCTTTTGGGAAGGTTGATTTTTCTTAGAGAGAGAGAGAGAGAGATGAAATGGAGGAAAATGAATGAATGAGCATGTATAGATTCAATGTAGAGTAGAGTAAATAATACTACTGACATCAATAAAAGGAAAAAAACAACAGGCAACAAATAATATTATAAAAAGATTTGTTTATTTAATTTAATTAATGAAGGGTTTTTTTTTCTATGGGTGAGGGCCAAAAAAGAAAGAAAAGAAAAGATAACACCACCCACTCACACATCAAAAGGGGGGCTATGGCATCAGGTTCTTTTTTCCCTTCTTGTAATTTTTAATTGATGAAAAATCTATTTATTTATCTTCTGTATTTATTTGTAATCTCCACAATCAAAATCATAAAAAATATTCTATATTTGTAATTATCTACCATTTATACATAATATATTACAATCATTCGTTTCAATCAAAAGATATTGTCTGACTTTTCAAATTTTTATTGATCATTAATTTTTATTGCTATGTGATAATGCAATGTTGGGTTCATCGCATATTTTTCTATAATAATATTTTACAATATTTTTACGCACTTAAATAAAAGCATAAGTATTTAAAGCTGTATCCGTTTCATTTTGAAAAGTCAAACGAAAATATATACATTCACCCACAATTTTCTTTATATATATTTATATTATTTTAAAAATACGCAGATATTTCATCCGTTTCAATCAAAATATTTTGTCTGAATTTTCAAATTCAAACCGACAACAATATTGACCATTAACTTTTATTGCTATGTGATAATGTAATTTTGAATTCATCATTTTTTTATAATAATATTTTACAATTTTATCATACATTTAAATAAAGGTACAAGTAGTTAAAGTTGAATCCGTTTCATTTTGAATAGTCAAACGAAAAGATATACATTCACTCACAAATTCCTTTATATATATTTGTATTATTTAAAAAATATACAGATACATCACAAATTTTACACGATCATAAAATTAACTATCTTTTGCTGAATAAATAGTTGGATTACAAATATAACTTGAGAAAGAGGCTATAATGATAGTATAACATGTGTTTACTTTAATTTGAAAATCAAATAATCAAATTTTAACAAAAAAAAATGGACTAGTAAAAATATTATTATCACAAACATAAAGTGGAGTAAATGATGGATTAGATAAATCAAACCTCTTTTCTTTGCTTTCCATTGGGGTAAAAAAAAACACAGCATGAAGATAACAGGGATTGAGACAGGGATGCATGAATTTGGGTCCACCCAAGTTGTTGATTTAATAATTTATAATTAGGATCAAGTTGATAAAAAAATGCAAATTGCAATGAACTTTGTGTTTTTTACTGTTGCTGTAAATAATAAATATCATGGTGTGTACGGATTATTATTGTACTTTGTGTTTGTATACATTGCATCCCAATTGTGCCAATTGATTGTCAGTGTGACACTATTTTTCATTATTGAAAAGTTCATGTAATTTGAATTGGTACATCTACACGACTAATGCGTTTGAGTTTTACTGTTAAATTTCGCTTAATTACAATGTAATCAATTAATTGTATGATACTGTAATCGGTAAAAAAAGTTGCAATTAGTGAAAGAAATCAGCCAGAAAAAATACAGTCGACTAGAAGAAATAAGTTGAGATGAACCTAATCCGACGTGACCTTGATGTAACTATGTTTCATTTTTTTGTTAATATGATTTCAATTTGATAAAATTTAACTTGTTTTTGTCAATTTTTAAATTTGATATTTTGTTATGAGTAATAATTATCTACAATTTTAATGTATGAGGTAATTTTATAAATTACTACTGTGTTTCCAAGTCAAACTATACAAGTCACAATCTGTTTAATCTTATCTTCAATATTTATAATAAACTGACATTATTAATAAAATATGATTATATTAGAAATTTGTAAAGTTGTAACGTATATTTCCATACTATCAAAATTTAATCACGTAACTACACACAAAAATATTTATGATCAATACCCAAAAAGTCAAAATTACAGGTTTAGATGGAACCGAAAAGCAGGTGGAGAGTAACATAAAGTTATACTAAATTTAGAATACATATTACATAATCAAATAAAATAATTTTATTTTTTAATGGTATTATTGTTTTATAATTTTTTTAAAAAAATCAAGAATGATCATTATTTATTTTCAGTTATAAGACAAAAACTTTGTTGGTGGCTAGCACCCCATTATTTATTTCTCCTGCAAAAGATTACGTGTGTGTGGATCAAAAGTCAAAGCACCGTCGATCGTGTCCCCAAACCAATCTGAACCGTCCATTCGTTGACCATACTCTTTCCACCGTTCGATCGCATTCACTAAATCTTTCTCGCATCGTCTACATACGCGTTTGTTAATAAATACTTTTGATTATCTAATGCAAACGTAAATTAAGAATCATATTTGATAATTTGAAGTCCGCTATTTTACTATTGTAAAAATAATATTGAAATTACAATATCATTATTTGAATATTGAAAAAAAATTAATGAATATAATAAATGAGAATATTTAGATAAATTTATATTGTATTTTGTACTAAAAAATAATATAACGAACCTTACGATCCGATATTTTTTTTTTGAACTAAGTTAAATTTAAAAGATTCATCTATATTCATAACACAAGTTTTACCATAAGTCCATGTAACATTCTAACCCTAAACATCAATTATAACATGATTTTTATGATTTTAATATGTTCATGGTTTTTTAAACAAGGATTTTAGGTGCAGATCCAAAAATATGATTAAATATCTGAAATACCCTTATAAAATCAAGGTTAATATTTTAAGAATTTTTTTTTAGGATAATTGGATCAATTAACTATATTTTTGCCCTACATAATCCGTTTAGCTTGCACTTATCAACCTCTTTGTTAAATTTGGAAAGAGCACAATTTGACACTATTTTTAAAAAATGTTTTTTATGATAACTTTACACTTTTAGCGATCTAACCGAATACATAATCTTTACAGTGATCCTAATCTAACCCTAATCTACTTATTCGAACGTCGAGTGACCGAAATTCTCAACATCGCTCTTTGAGTGGGGTGCGACTTTCACTTGATATACCATCTAATATATTTCGCTGCTTCGTTCTTCATATAACAGCGAAACTTTATTCAAATTTCTTGCTAGTCATCAAATTTATTATGATTGTTCCAAGTTTTTTTTAGCACATACGGGAGAAAAAGAACGTAATTAACGTTTTAATTAAGCAATATACGTTCATGTAATATATTAGATTAATCTCATGACTGGCTTGGTCTTGAAAATATTAGAATACAAAGGATACAAATAAAATACGATCGACAATTAACGTGATATTAAAATGCTAATACAATCGCATCGAAATAAATAATAATAATTAACATAGGTTGCTTTCAACACACTTCCTGAATTATATAGTTGGGGGCGGTTTTATTTATTTATGATAAAACTGCATGGTCAATAAATTACTTCGTATTATAATTCAATAAATTTGCAGCTGTTTTGATAATATTCTATTATTGTAGACCCACTTTCCATTATTCAAGAATTTTCTTGATGAAACAAATTATTTATCGAAACGTATTAATATTATATACTCTCTAAAAAGAAATATTAGTTTTAATAAATAAATTTTAAATCCGCAAGCATTCTTTTTCTTTCTTGATTTTTTCGATCAGCTTCTTTTCTTTTTAGTATTTTGAAATATGAGCTTTTTTTTGGCTTGCTTTTCTTCGAAGTAATATTTTTATGGTAATAATAATTAATACTCGTACAATTATAAAAAGTGGATATACTATAAATAGGAAAGGGTGACCTTTTTTATACGTTACTATTTGATTTGTGACATCAAAATAACGGAGTGATAATTGTTTTTAATAACACATTAACACGTGTACCCCTCTATCTGTGTATTTTTGTCAACACCCATACGTATCTAGTATTTTGTAGATTGCATTAAAATAAGTAATTTGTAGATCAAAAAATATATTCTATAAACATCTACTAGACTATGGAAAAGTCATTTTGTACACTTTACGCAACATGATATTCCACTAGTAACACCATCACGAGTAATTTATTTTAGTATAGATTTAAATGGCTAATTTTTTTTGAGTAGTCTTAGATCGGAAAGGCCTAGCACTCCCCGAAGAACTCATCGCTAAACAATAATTTAAGCATGAACGTCGGATATCAGGATAGATACCAGTATACCCGGACTCCCATGTGGTTCCATCACTGACGATACCATTATTTATTATTTTGCAAAAAATAAAAATTCAAAACCATTATTTATGACCCGTCTTTGAGAGTGCATTTGGTTTGATCAGTTTTTGGAATACTGGAGTTTGAAAGTCCAATTTTTCAAATAGTTGTTTGGTGCATCTGATTTTTCAAAATTCAGCTTTTGGCCTTAAAATCCAGACTTGCGTAATCCTTAACAAATCTAGTAAGAATTTTGTTCCAGACTTAAAAATTTTAACCCAACCAAACAAGATTTTTGCAAAATCAGACTATTAGAATATCAAAATTTCAAACAAAAACTCAAACTCTCAAAATCACAAAATAAAAATCAGACTCTCAAAAATTTCTCCAACCAAATACGCCCTGAATTACTTATATTGAATTTAGATTCCGCTCCTAATTTGTTACTATAATACGTGGAATTAATTAAACTAAAAGTGACAATAATATTACATTATGCAAACATAGTTTTGGTTATGAAACAGACACATTATTATATTGTATCTTACCATTGCGACATGAAGAATTTAACAAAAACATTTTGGATCAGATATAAAATGACAAACCTTATAAAACAAAATGAAGAATATACATGCTCTGAGTAGGTTGATGATCTTGATACAGTGGTTGTTAATTTTTCTTGGCGATGAAGGTTAGGGCTAGTTTAAGAATTTATCTAAATGAAAAAACTTAATAATATTTAAAAAATAATAATATTATAATTTTAATAGTATTTTAAATTAAGATAATACATTTTAAAAATAATACGTACTGCATTATTTGCGAGGGTTTAATAAACGTGGAGTACTTGGAGAAGAGCCAGTGGAAATGTGGAGTCAAATCAAAGCAGCTTCTTGCAAGCTATTATTAATAATCCAAATTTTCCACCCGTGACAACCATTATGCCAGTTCATTAAATCGGTACGATGACTAATGATGTTAAGTTTATAAGTTAAACCGGATCAGTTTAGTTCAGTTCATGTGTATATTCAGTCGAATATAATTTTGTAAATGTTGTGTATTGATTCGACTAACTATTTAATTAGGTGAAATCACCCAGCGAGAGACAACTTAGACAATAAGTTTGCAGTTTGGTTCCCCTGTATGAGATTGTGAATGAGTCTAACATTTATACTTCTGTTTACTTCATCACAGAGATTGAATGGCTTCCGGTTGGTAGTAATTGGATTCAGAATTATTGAGATGTCATTGAGAGAGTCAGTTTCAATAAAACTATGTTGACAGAAACCATAACCAAAATCATACCCTGTTCTAATAGGCTTGATCTCAGCCTCAAGAGGAGAGGAGACAATAGTATAGTATGACTTTGCAGAATTGGTATCTCCATATACATCTCTAAGGATCATTCCAATGCCACGGTTATGACCATTCCAAGATGCATCTACATTTTAGCTTAAAGCCTTAAAACCAAAGTTAGGTTTAGTCCATAAAACTGTTCTGATCAATCTAGGTCTAGGTGGTCTAGCTAGTTAGGTAGGGGATGTAAGGCAGTGCTGCTATTTCTCTATCAATGTCCGTTACAACAAAAACTACTAGTTTTTATATTTCTGAGATGATGTGGGATATGGCTAGCTTTTGTTCTTAAAAAATGATCCTATTCCTAACATTCCATAAACTCCAACATATTATACAAACCACCATCCTGATCATCTAGCTTGGAAATTATATGGAGAGGCCATTATGGGATGTATAATAAGAGAGCATATCCCAGATTGAGGGGAAAAGAGAGTCAAGGATGCCAACATTTGCCATCATTTTTTACCAGATAGAATTGGAGAAAGTACACTCATTGAACCAATGATCCATAGAGTCAGCATCAGGTCATAAGTCACATTCGGAGACAAACTGGAATCCATAATGTCTGAAGACCTCATTAAAATTAGATAGTAGAGAGTTAAAAAGTCTCCAAATAAAGAAAGAACCATTTTTGGGATCTTAATTCTCCACAGGCTAGCTAAAGATGGAGAAGAACCTCTTTGATCTCTTATCTAAAATCTTAGAATTTCTTTTAAGTGGTTTGATTTTACTTTTTTTTTTCTTTTTTCAGTTTATGTTTTTTTTTACCACAATTTCAGGATCTGAAAATTGTGATAAAATCTAGAATATAAGTTAACAAAATTAAATTTAATTTAGCAGTCTAGTTCAACAAAAATAAGTTGCCCTGCTCCAATTAACTAGATATAAACTAGAAAATCTCCTGAACTCCCAACTTTCCTGACTTTCCATGAAAGTCTTTATACATTTTAACTTATAATGTGTACCTTTTAATTTGAACTGTATATTTAATAACTTAAAATTTTTAAATCTTTAAATGAAATTTCTTGAATTTTTGCATTAAAACATGTTTTACTATATGTTTATTTTAAAATGATCAATGTTTTAACACAAAAATATATCATTTGAGTGTAAATAAATACTGATAATTCATAACATTCAGGAAAATTGGTCTTCCAAGAGATTTTGCAATAAACTTTTGATTAACAAAAATAAAATAAAATTAATAACAAAACTATTTTTAAATTTATTTGATGAGAAATGAAAAGTCAAATACATTCCTCTAACTAAATCAATTAAGTCTCCATCACCTAGCTGAGACTTGCTATTACTTAAGAACCCTTAATAATCCTCTGATAGTCTAGTTCGCTGGCATTCATGCAGGTAATTAATGAGCTGTTTTGCGACTTTAGCAGCATGGATAAATTCACTCTTAAGCTTTGCCTGAGGACGATATGGAAGCTTTGCCTGAGAAGGATATGGAGGAGGAGCAGGTAATGGATTTGGATACCCATTTTCCTGATACCCGTTCATATTCATATGATACCCGCCATTCATCTGATGATGATGATTGTGATTATAATGTACTCTTGATGTTTGCTGATGAGGTGTTTGGCCAAACCACCGTGTTTCTGTCTGATGTGGAGGCGTGAGATCAAGTACGAGGTGTTGAAGATTAAGGGAGGTATCGATTAGATTGTGAATGAATCTAGCCTCATAGTCGGTCCCGGACCAACCCAATACTTGAATCTCTCTGAGACAGTCATGACTAATGTGATGCAAATCATGAACATCATTACCTTGATAATGTTCTTCACACTGTTGGATCTCGTACTTGAGTGTCAGCTTCTCGAGACATGGGTATGAACCTATGATGTCCTTGACTGTGTTGAGTTTATGATCATATGCGTATGAAGTGAATCTGAGCTCGAGTTGCTTAACATTAGTGAGAATCGGAAGGGGTTTTTCATGTTCATCCCAAAAACAGTGACATTTGTCATCCATATCCAGTTTGAACTTATGCAACTGAGGTAACTGATCCTCTTGAAAGTTCATCATTCGATTCATACAAAGTGGACCTCCAAGGTTTACGAACCCTAGTTTTGGAGCGTGCTCAAACACATCATCTTTAAAGTAGTTTATGATTGAGCCACGTATTCAATCATTACTCAGACGATTTTGGCATTCAAGATTAAGTTTAGAAATTTACTAAAAATATCTTAATCAATCAAAATATTATAATTATACACGTGTCGTATTTTTATTGATGTCTGATAAGCGTTATAACAAGATCATCCTAATGAATATTATACTGCTTGTTATTTAATAACAGTATTGTAGAAAAGTTTTTATTAATGACGGTGTAATATCTTTAATGTTTATGGAGAGGGGTATAACTTCAACCTGAAAAAAAGTTGTGATTTAATTTTTTTTCTAAATTCTGTAATTATATTTGAAATTTGATTAAAGTAGAGTAATAATGATCATCTTTGCATGTGGTGTATCCTTCATAAAAATTATTAGCTTAATATGGAACTTTTACTTAGGTTTTTATTAATACCAAAAGCTTAAGTGATTATAAAGAACTTTTTTGGGACTTGCTCTATGTAGTTGACCATTTGAGCAGATGTGAATTCAGACGAATATTCATGAGATAATATTTAGCGTAAGATATAAAAATTATCAACAAGTAAAAATAATTAGATATGTATTTACTAAACAATTTCTTTATATCATGGGTAACATTTGTTACGGACAATGATAGGCTTCCCTGCATGGGAGTCTCCCTCCCCTATTAGTTGTAGGCTTTTGATTGGCTATCTCATGAAAATTAATTTTTCATTTTATTTTGAAACATTCAATAGGACCCGATGTTGGCCTGATTATGTGAAGTGTTTTAATTCATTTTTGAAATAGATATTTATTATCTTTTATTTTGTTAATTAGAATAATTTGATTTCTGAAAAATTACGTTGGCCATATTTGCTGAAACTTATTTATTGCTGAATTTAAATAAACTAAACTGAAAAAATATAAAAGTATTGAACGGAACTGGAAAAAAAATATAATGAACTGAATAAATATAAAAATACTGAATTGAACTGAAAAAATATAAAATACTGTACTGAACTGAAAAAATATAAATATATTTAACTGAACTGAAAAAATATAAATATGTTCAACTTAACTGAATTGAACTTAAAAATATAAAAATACTGAATTGGACTGAAAATATCGAACTAAACCGAAAATACTGAACTGAACTGAATTGAAATATATTCAGATAAATAGTAAATAGGCCCTTAATTTTCCCAATCAATCCATAAACGGACATTAAATATTTACCTCTCAAACATTAATATTATAGTACTTGAAATGATAGTTTGATGAAAATGATATAATAAAGAGGGAGGTACATGCAAAACCCCACAAATAAGGGACCCATGGGGAGGGAGGCTCCCATCCGAGGGTAACCTAGACTTCTCGATTTGTTACCCTATTGTTCCATACTACATCCGCCCTTGCATCTGAGTCTCTCTTGAATTTGCTCTTACTTGATCATCCCACCCTCTTATAATTTAATTTAGTAATCTGGCATTTTTGCAGTAATCGACGAGTTGTTGCTTGGCTCGAGCGGCAAATTCAAAATCCCCCTTCATCCTAACCGCCTGAGGAAATTGGTAGTGCCAGTTTTTTTCCGTCTGATGAAAAGGTGTGGGATCAAGTATTATATTCTGGAGATTGGGAGAGTTGTGGATAAGATAACGAATGAATCGCATCTCAGATTTCAGTCCGGACCAACCCATAACTATAATTATCTTAAGATGTTTGTGACTTTGGTCTAAACCAAGGTAATCATCAATATGATCATACCCATAATCAGTTACCCCTTCTTTTAGGATCTCGTACTTGAGTGTCAACTTCTCAAGACCCGGGCATGAATTCACGATTTTCATGGCAATGTCCATTTTATAGCGATCACGATCATTCACAGCGTTGGAAGTGAATCTGAGCTCGAGTTGCTTAACATTAATGAGCAGGGGAAAGGCTTGTTCAAATTGCCAGCATAACTGACACTCGGCATCCATATCTAATTGGAGTTTCTGCAACTGAGGTATATGATGTTGGAGTTTCAACATCATCTGATTACAAAGCGGACCTCCCAAATACATGGCTCCTAACTTTGGAGCGTGCTGAAACTCGACATCACACATACATGGCTGCCATCCTACTACTGGGGCGTGTTTGAAAAATTCAAGATTTGGCGCTGAAACGACATGAATGCTTGTGAGTGATGCACAATATCTAATCTCCAACCGCTTCAATTTAGGTTTGTATCCTTAAGCACCATTTTGGTAATTGGTATGTTTTCCAATAGTAATGTCTCCAGGTTGGGAGATTTGGAGAGTATTAAATCAGCATCCAGATCCTCTACAATAAGCCCCCTCAAAGACAGGCTCGTGAGTCTGTCCCAGGAGTGGGGCGCGATGTTCTTGGGTGGAGCCCAATGCGAAACCGCCAGGTTCTCAGTCACGTAAGGAGATCTAATGTGTATATTAAGATTCTTGACTCTTTTAACATTCGCAAATTTTAACCAATCAGTGAAACAATAGTTAAGTTCAAAGCCTGAATTGTTGAAAGCAATCCTCAAGTGATCCACATCCACCCCTTGTTGATGGTTGTTCAACACATGGTTCACACATCTTAGAATATCAAATGGCTGATAAAACTTGTAGCAGAAATCTAGATCCAGTTTCCGACACAGTTTCCATAGGTTTCTCCATCTTCGTGAAACAGTGCATATCCTTATTGCCTCTTTTGTACTCAACCTGCTCAGGACATCTGCTAGAATCTCATCCGGCAATTCTTCAATCTCACGCGAACTTCTCAATCTTTTCGCAACTCTTTCCGACATATTTCCGATGGATGCTATTAGGGCAAAGAAAAAATTGATGGTGTCTGGTCGTACGGTAGATTTAATATGCCTCTAGGGTTATATGTTATACATGAATCTTGGATTTTGTATAGGAATATGCAAAATCCAATTTGATTATGGAATTGTTTTAGTCATCATCGTAAGACGAATTAATAAGGCATCAGTAATTATTAATTAACTTTGAGTGATGTATTTTATTGTAAGGCCCCGTTTTAAAGAGGTTTTCAAGTTAACTTTTTTAAAAATACTTTTTCAGTTTAATTTAATGTATTAAAATTATATTTTCCGGTTCAAATGTACTTTTTATTACATTGAACATCATCATCAGCCTAGCCTCGTTCTAAAATAACTAGATCAACTTTCTGGATAAGGGTAAAAAAATCATACGAATTTTTTTATAATTTCGAAATGAGATGTAAATTTTAAATAATTTCTATAAAAAATTTGGTAAATTATTATAAGATAATAACATATTATTTTTGTTGAATTAAAAACACTTGAACCCCTATTTTCCACTTTTAATCTAATTAAATGCAGTTTGGTTTGAGTTCACTATAATACAATTGAGATTTTCGCTCAATCTAACTTTTAGATTTAATTTATTTCAATTCACTTTTGAAATATTTCAGTTTCATTAAAAATTTTGAAGATCAATTAAATTAAATAAATATTATATCAGTTTACATTTTTGTAGTTCAATTTTGTTTCAATAGCATTGTTCAAATCCAATTCAGTTTCAAAAACACTTCGAAACTCAAGTGGATTTTAATCATATTTGAGCAAACTTAATGACACTGTATTAAAATTATAAAATATGGGACGAATAACTAAATTTAGTTTAATTTAACCAAAAATTAAATTAAATGAACCTCCCTGAATAATTTTGAAAAGTGAATCGAATTCTTTAAAGTTGAACGAAATTGAATTCAACAAATCTGTAAAAAAAATCACGGAGTTGAATTGATTTTTAATTAAATTAGTGTGAACTAAAATGTAACAATTATATTTGAATTAAATTAGTGTGATAATTCAAATAAACCTATGCATTAGCTCTGTACAAACTGGCCCTCCTAGATAAATGGCTCCCAGCTTAGGAGTGTAATCAAGATGAACCCTAATGTTGGTTTTTGATCATATAATCATCATCTTCTTCTTGAATGGGATGTGTCTGCAAGATACGAACCGACTTCCATGTCGGACATGATAACCGACTTCAATGACAGGGCGGTGAGTCTGTCCCGGGAATTGTATCAAGACTCTGGACTCGTTTAAAATGGACAAAAAGTCGAGCCATTTCCTGATACGTGGGCCAAGATCATCGCGGCTATGGCCATAGAAAGGGAACCTCGCGCTGCTGGTTCTCTGTCATTGCTAAGTTCAAACAGCGCATTGCGCGGTTTGTGAATCATCGGTTGGCCACTGCAAAGGAAACTAAGATGGAATTGAAACGACATAGTATTATTCATCACAAACATATATCCTATACAGAGTTAGTACATTGGAGGCTTTGAGCTATATATCTCAACAAGGTCTCTCATATAGAGCACATTTTCTTGTTCCACAAGGGCTATTACATCCAATTTACAGTACAACTATAATGGCCAGAAAAACCGACACACATTCTTCCTCTACTTCTTCTTCAAATTCTATATAAACTGAGCAATATTGGCAGCTATTACAAGCCCAGCAAGATCAATGGTATAGTGATTGAATCCGGGTTTTGGTTTAAGTCTGAAATGAAAGTATCGACAACATGATACACACAACACGACAGCTCAAAATGGTGGCTTCCCATATTCTTGTGACGGCTGCTCCCACACCCTCAAAAAGCCTACAACAAAACCACCCGACATGGCTTAGACACACAGCACAAAAACTCGGAAAATCTTCTTGAAAAACTAACACTACAATCACAGATAAATGGAAACTAAGGATGGGGTAAATAATGGATCGATGAAGGGGTATGTTAGTCTTTCTCCGAGCCATTTTTGCAGAAAATAAACACTCATGACTAAGCAAGCACAAACTACAATGCCACGACTCATATCCATCCCGTAAGTACTGTGATACAGACACAAGTGTAAACAGTTATCAAGGTCGGGTCACAGCCTAGCCGCTAAATAATCTAACAGAGGATGGTGTTTATAGGTTATGAAACATACTCGATGATATTTCTAGGTTATGAAACAAACTTCACGTTCAAAAGTCCTCAAAATGCTATTCATAAGGATGATAGAAATCTTATTAAGAACGAGCTATAATCAAATAAAAACGGCATGATTTTCAGTTCATAGCATCAGCATGTCCATAACCTCAAACGACAAATGCTTCAGGTAGCAAGATAAAAAAAAATTCAAAAGTGATACGAGAAAGAAACTAAAATGTCAACATACTTAACGGTATTTCTCCAAGGGACATATAAATAGGATCATCGTCACCAAGAATCTCCTGAAACAATCAGCAAATTACCCGTCTGTCAACAGTCAATTTTCAAACAAAAGCCATACAAAAAAATTTCTATCAATTTCACTAGTTCTTCCAAGTAATTTTCAGCAATTCACTCGGATACCTGGCCATTATCAAGGCCCATATCGTTGTGCAGACCATTGACATCAGTTGTCACAGATGAGCTGGATATGTCGTTCCCCATCAATTCGGATATCATAAGCCCATAACCATCTGAAGAATCGGGGATCTCCGAGGCATTAGAGGCATCGTTTGTAAAGCCACCCAAGCCATTGAAATCATTTTCCGCCCTACATAGATAGGAATAAAACATATTACACTAGGCAGACAGGAACCGAATACGTGTTTAATAAACTACACAAAAACCTGAACAAATATATCATTCTTATATTCATATTAATCGGTTTTATTTAACCATACAAACAATAAGTTTGATAATCTTAAAGGCTATAGGGCATCCGTTTCCAAACTGCCCCAATAAAATGAGCAATATCAGAGAGACAAGACACAAAAAAGTATCACTTTGGCGATAAAAAGAATGAGCAATATAAGAGAGAAGGTTTTCCAAAAACGAGGTATACAGTTTGTAAAATAACTACGAAGCAATATTGTCTTGGAATGTTATAATTGATAATATTCGTATATCCAACCTGCAAATACAACAATCATTTAACAAACCCAGATCCGAAGAGAAGAAACATTAAAATCCAACACCATCATAAAACAGTAGTACCCAACACCATCATAATAAGCCACAAAACATGTTTCTTTGCAGCAATATCCTACACCGCCATAAAACAAATTAAGCCACAAAACACGTTCATTTGCATTAATATCCGACACCACGTATAGCAAATTAAGCCACAAAACATGTCCAGCACCAACATAAAACATATTAAGCCGATTCCCATATGTTAAAATAAGGTACTAGACAGACTATGGGTGTTGTTCAGGGCTAGATAGAGCTGTATCAACACTAAGAAAGAAATTTTACCTTCCATCGGAATTGGTCAAATCCTTGTGATCGGGCACTGAATCATTTTCCAAATCGATCACCTCAATGTCTTTGCCATCAATGCTACATTTACCATATATGTTAGCTGCCCTTGTGTTATTGTGAATTGGCATTTCGACATCAACTGACACAGGTTGTTTCCCATTTTCGCTGGCAGGTGGAAATACGGCATTTGGGTCCAAATCATGAGTGCCATTAGATTCAGCAGCTTCCATGAGATTGAGGTCGCAGGTCTTAAATGAGCCTGACTCAATTTCAATTTTAGGAAACAAAGAAACATCCAATAAACTCGTCTCCTCAGATGGAAGTATGTTCTGCTGATCTTCAGAGGTCATCAACTCATCTGTAACAGGGGTCTTTACCACCACAGAATCGGGATCAGCGTCTTCAGAGGGTCCTGATTCTCTAGGCTTTTTATTACCCAAAAAGGTGTTGTCTTCATCTCGTGGGCGCTTTTCACCACGTTGATCAGTCATGACGGTGATCATTTCAAAATCGGGAAGTTCATGAGCTTTTACACTTTTATCCGGTGAAGATATAAGCGCAACGCTGCTTCCTTCCACTAGTTCCTTCTCAGAAGACAAATCTCCTAGTCCATTAAAGCCGACAACCTCTGAATCATTTATTTGATTTGGTACACCATCTGTGGGCAGATTGTTAGCAGTTAAATCCTTGATCGGGTTTAGGGATTCTTTAGAAGGCTCACCAGCACCTTCCAGAGCCTTTTCATCAACGATTTTAGGATTGGTATCAATTCTAGAGCCTCTGGCTGCCATGGAAGATCGAGTTCTTGTAGGAATTTTAACAAAGCGACAAAAGCTTAGTAAATCGGAGCTCTTCTCAGCTGCTAGGTTCCCCTCATCGGAAGAAGCCATGACTGCTACAGCATCTTTGCTTTCTTCTATCTGCATTTCATCCTTCTTTCCATCATTTTGAGAAACTTTCTTGTCATCTTTCACAGCAGCTTCCTTACCACTTACTTCTTCGCTGGGAGAAGAACCTTCTTTTGCACCTGCATCTTTCCCTGTCTTAAGTCTGTCAAAGCCCAAACGTGGATCACGTGGAGCAACCCTTTCCTGTCCACCAACCACGTTACTAGCTGAGTTTTGCGAAACCCTGTCACTGTCATCATCTCCATCTGCAGAAGCAGCCCTAGTAGACCTTTCAGACCATGATCCACTTCTTCCCATCTCACGGTTCTCACGGTTCAACTCAGAGCCATAGTTCTTGAAGGATCCGTTTCTTTTCCTTCCACTCAAACTCCTTGACCCCACTGAATTACCATTCTCGTCAGCATACCTTTTTCGACTAGGCCCCGAGTCTGGAACAACATCTCCAAGCCGAGACAGCACCGATGCACGTCCTACCCCCTCCTGTCCCCCAACCTGGCTCTTCAATTTCCCATTCTGCCATTTCCCAGAAATCGCATTCGCAGGCAGGAATCCCTTGGCTATCAAATACTCAGCAGCAAGCTTTCCAGCTTCCATAAAAATGTCACCACCACCACCATTACCAACGCCCCTTTGTGGAGGAAGAGGTGGAGCAGGCGGGCGACTAAACTGCCTAGACTGACCGCGTCCAAAACCACCACCCCTACTATAACCCCTAAACTCATTACCATACCCTCCATTACCATTACCATTACCTCTCACTGAACTATCCGGTGAAACCCCCATTGAATGAGCTCTATATCCATTTCCAGGACTACGATTACGGAAATGCATCTTCAAACTACACAATCAGTATATGTCTCTATCTCTATGTGTATGTAGACACTTCAACAAGCCAACACCTTCAAACAAGATCAAGTTTTATACATCAAAATCAGCATCAAACACATATATATCACCCATCAACATTTCAATACAGCAAAATAAACATGGATTGTCAAGATTCACTTCCTCCTAACACAATTCACCCCGAGAAGTCATAAAAATTCAATCTTTAACAGTCTTCCGAGGTCAAACTTTTGAAGATCAACTAAAATGAACAGATCTGGTGTCACTGGGTAAATCAGCAGCATGAGCAAGCATTTACCTTTATGACTGCTGCATATTCTCTCTCTGAGTTCCGGGAAAGCTGGTTATTCTCTGTTCAGACAGTTCTCAAAACCCATCTTCTCAAAATTCCGCCTTTGTCAATCTGGGATGAATCCAGCACGCAGTCACACACAGTCAGTGTGTGTGTATGAATGAATGAATGATTGTCTTTTTTTCGTTCAAAGTTCTGTCAGTAAATCAAAAGGGTTGATGATCTTCCATGAATCATATAGATTAGGTCAAAGACAGCATATGTGCATCAAATAATCATGGGATTCTTCGACCAGTGTAATGCTTGAAGATATTTTTCTGAGTTTTTCTTCTTCTGGAAATGAGGATGATGAAGATTATTTATACCTGGACTATTGTTGTTGAGGGTATTTTGAGAAATAGGGTTATTTTAAATACTTTTTAGATTCTATTTCATATTTACAGCATCTACACTCCTAAAAAAATATTTTGGAAATAGAAAAAAAAAAGTACAAATCTAAAATCACACATGGAGGAGGATGGGTTTGGGATTGATCGATACCGATTCATTGTTTGTGATAATAGATTCGTAATTATTAGATACAAAATAATAGATTCATTTCATAATTATCGAAAATTGAGAACTTCAAGATAACGTTGTGTCAGGAACCCTAACCAGGATCTCGGACCTAATTGATCCTGACACTGGAATCTGAAAGGCTAATATTATCAATCAGAACTTTGGTTGGGAGGACGTGTAGGATGTATTGGCGATCCAACTCAACGACCCGAGAGGTGGTGACATTTGGGTATGGCACAACGGATCAAACGGTAAGTTCACCATCAAATCTATGTGACATACATTGAAAGAAAATGCAAGGTGTGAGTTCTATCATAATCAGCAAGGTGGAGCAATTGTAGATGATGGCTTCTGGCCGAAACTCTGAAAGCTCTGTATACCGGCACATGCAAAGTATTGCATTTATAGACTGTGCATCGATTCTCTACCGACTTGAAAGAACTTAATGAGAATGACAATTCAGGTGCCTCTCAAGTGCCAACTCTGTGATGTTGATGATGGAACTACTACAAGACATCTCTTGTTTGACTGTGACTATGCTAGCCGAGTTTGGAGAGGTTTGGGTCTTCACCATAAAATCATGGGAGTGAACGAGTCAGAGGAGACGGCCGGTTCAAACAGTTATTAATCGACAAAGAGCTAATGACTATGTTTTGTGATGGAGTTTGGTTCCAGAGAGCTAATAATATACATGCAACCTTGTTGGCTGCATATATTCGTACCACCCTGACCTCATTCGCGGAAGCAAACAGATGGCTAGAGCGAATTTCAGAGGTTCTAGAGGTCGAACATTTACTTAGACCACCAGAAAAGGCAGGAGAATCATGTTTGATGCAGGCCTGCATAATGGAAGGATGAAAAATCAATACCCCTGATGTTTCCTACCCCATGAAGCATCTGCACCCTGTACAAGAATCTCCATAGTCATGTTTTCATTCTCAAAAGGAAGCAAACTGTTGATAGGAATGCAGTGTTGTTAATGATAAGTAGTGAAATTCGTAGCAATTTTTAATCACGGTTAAGAGTTGGCTGATGATGACCTCAAAGTTGGCATGTTCATGATATCCCCATATTGACATAAATGAGTTGTGATATGAGAAATATACTCTTTGTGGAGAGCTTGCTATGTTCAATCTTCCACATTGACTTTGTTTAGGCTAAAAAAATATCACACTTTAGTAAGACGAAATATTTTCATCATTTTTAAATTTTAAAAAAAAAAACATTGTGAATCAATAATTCATATTAGGATGATCAAAAAGAATAAAATAATAATTCATATTAGATAATATGATTTCATAGCTGTTGATTTAATTTTAACTACTATCCCACAAATATTTAATTATGATTTTGTTTATTTCCAATTAATTAAAATGCTTTTGAAATTGTGATAGAGGGTCGGAAGGTGGACGGTGGAGGATTGGTAGTTTGGGGCCGAATAATTATACCAAAAATATACCCAAAATAATTAATATTAATGGATGATTAATTATAATACTAGTGATAATGATGAAATCATTCTTTTGTATCCACCATTTCAAACTAGCAAATCTCAAATTTTAATCATGAAAACTTATTAATTACCAGCATACAATTTGCTCAGAATAATATCGTGTGACATACTATTTGTTATAACAAAAATTTTAAATATCTCTAATTTTGTTAATATATATTAACAAACTACTCAAAATCGACTTTCGAGTTTTTTATGATTCATTTTTAGATAATTTTCAAAATGTTAAAATGAAAATTATTCTCTTTTTCTTAACTGTAATTTAGCTATCAAATACATGCATTTTAAATTCAATATAAATAACTGTATTTCGATTCACAAAAAAATAATTTCAAAAAGTGTCACAATTTATATTTATTCCAAAAATGTATATATTTTTGAAAGAAGTTTATAATTTATTCCAAAGTTTTCAAGTACTGACTGAGTAATTTATAAGAGTGTGGAGTATATATCAAAACGTCAGAATTCAAAGACTCTCCAAAGTGTCAGTCGGAATAAAATGTCGGCCGGCGAGTATAACGATCACGCCGTCCTTCTCCGGTCAAGTTCTCCGGCGGAATCAGACGACGACCTAGAATCCCAAACCGCCGCCCCAACTCCGCGCAGCGCTCGCAAGAAGGGCATCAAAGATCTGCTGAAGCGTTTGGATCGGAGCTTCAATTCGAAGCGGCGGTTAAACAGCTCCAGCCGCCGCTCCTTCGACTCCAGCTCCGCCCCTTCTCCGTCGTATTCCGATCGCCGGAATGAGGGTGTTCGCGCTGGTGGCGCGGAGGATGACATTCCCGGCGATTTTGCCCCGCCGGAGTGGGCACTGCTTCTCATTGGCTGCCTTCTCGGCCTCGCCACCGGGCTCTGCGTTGCGGCGTTTAATCGCGGGGTGAGTGAGCTCATACTCGCACTTTGCCAGTTTTGATTTGAGCTTGCTTGTGTGTGTGTGATGTATCTACATTGTGTAAAATTTGCTTGGTAGTGATATCGATGCGTGTGAATTAGTCTATCAGCTGTATTTCTGCTTAATTTGTTTGTAAATGTTCCGGTTTCTGCTTGATCTTTCCACATTTTGAATGTTCACGGTTGGCTCCGAAATATTTCTGTTACAGGTAGATGTTTTGAATATGCATGTTAGGAAATGTAGATAAATGGTGAACAAGATCGCATATGATCACATAAAAATAGCCTATTGTAGTTTGAGGTGGGACTGAGGGAAATGTAGATGCTTTAGATTAAATAGTGCTACGGATTTAACATGATTGCATATGATCACATATAAATAGTCTATTGTAGCTTGAGGTGTGACAGAGGGAACTATCTTTGGTTCAGTTTAGTTGTTCTGTAGTCTGCATATGGGGTTGAAGAACTTTTTGGGTTGAAGAACTTTTTGGGGATGATGTGTTGCCAAGGCGGCACTTTTTGTTAAAGCTGATCATACACGTTAGGAAATGTATATGATTTAGAGTAATGGTGTTGACAGAATCTAACAAGATCATATCTTACCTTTAAATTTAGTTGATTTAACATCATGAATAGCCTACTGTATCATGGGCTGGGACACAGGGGGTGTGATTGGAACAGTTGTTAACTGAATTTATCTGTTCACTATTTAATTGTGAACTTGAAGCTGAAATTTTGTTAAAGTTGTCCTCTCCTTCCGTACATACTCGTACAATTTTAACACTGGTTTCAGTGCTGCTTAAAAAGTGTATTGTTTTGTAATTGTGTGTGTTTTTTTATTCTTTGACATTGGATGGTACATGTTACGATGTCTAGGTGCACGTGATACACGAATGGGCATGGGCAGGGACTCCAAACGAGGGTGCTGCTTGGCTTCGTTTGCAGAGGCTGGCTGATACGTGGCATCGGATACTGTTGATTCCGGTCTTGGGTGGAGTTATCGTTGGAATGCTTCATGGTTTGCTTGACATATTGGGTCAGTTCCAGCAATCTAATTCCGCTCAGGGACAAGGGTTCGATGTGCTGGCAGGAATATTTCCCACAGTGAAAGCCATTCAAGCAGCTATTACTTTGGGAACTGGAGGTTCCTTGGGTCCTGAAGGTCCAAGTGTCGATATTGGAAAATCATGTGCTTATGGATGCTCAGTGATGATGGAGAACAACAAGGAAAGGAGACTAGCTCTAGTTGCCGCTGGTGCTGCTGCTGGCATTTCCTCAGGTATGCTGGTTTATGACTTGATCTATTGTACAACTCAGTCTAATAATTAATTTTGTAAAATGCACAGTTTGATTAAATTTTAGTACAAAAAGTAACTACATTTTGTGGATTCTCTTTCTTGGATTTAATTTTTTACTTTCTCCATATAATTTGATAATTATGAATACCATTTGATGTTGTATAGGTTTCAATGCACCTGTTGCCGGCTGCTTCTTTGCTATTGAGACTGTATTGAGGCCCCATCATGCCGAAAATTCTCCCCCATTTACAACTGCAATGATAATCTTGGCTTCAGTTATCTCTTCTACGGTATCAAATGCAGTGCTTGGAGAAAAACAAGCATTCACAGTGCCCACGTATGAATTGAAATCTGCTGCTGGTATTTGATCTAAATCTGGTTCAAATTGTATATGGTTGTCACTGTTTTGCATCTCTTGAAAAAGTCTTAATATGGTGGTGCTTAAATCATGATCTGCATAAGTTTTTATTTTCTGTAGCTTTACTTGAAGACAAATAATTCCTGCTATTGCTGAAATGTGATACGAACACTTTTTTCCTTCTCAGAGCTACCTTTGTACCTAATACTGGGAATGCTATGTGGTGTAGTGAGTGTGGTTTTCACCAAGTTAGTAGCATGGTTTAGTAAAGCTTTTCAGTACCTAAAGGATAGGTTTGGAGTCAACGACGTAGTCTGCCCTGCCATCGGAGGTTTAGGAGCTGGACTGATAGCTCTTAGGTATCCTGGAATTCTCTATTGGGGTTTCACTAATGTTGACGAAATCTTGCACACTGGGAAAACTGCATCAGCTCCCGGTATTTGGCTTCTAGCACAGCTGGCAGCGGCAAAAGTTGTTGCAACCACTCTATGCAAAGGTTCTGGCCTTGTTGGCGGTTTGTATGCTCCTAGCTTGATGATTGGTGCAGCTGTTGGTGCTGTTTTTGGCGGTTTGGCTGGTGAGCTTATCAATTCAGCTATTCCCGGAAATGCAGCTGTTGCCCAGCCACAAGCATACGCACTAGTATGTTATCTATTAAATTTTAGTCTCATCTTATTCTTGAAAGTTATCTCTGTTATTATTCCAATGATTTATGGTTTTATGACAATTACAGGTTGGAATGGCTGCCACTTTAGCTTCTGTTTGTTCAGTTCCTCTGACTTCAATCCTTCTACTGTTTGAGCTGATTAAGGATTATAGAATTTTGCTTCCACTCATGGTGAGTACAAATTACAAAGGGATGATCTTTCTTGTCATTGAATGCTTGTTCACATTTATAACTTCAATGTTAATGTAAACAGGGTGCAGTTGGATTGGCGATATGGGTGCCCTCTGTGACCAATGAATCAAAGGAAACAGAAGGGTTGGATTCAAGGATTTCGGTTAGAGGCTACTCTGTTCTCTCTCCCTTAGAAGAGAAAAACGAGGAAGAAAGAAGGCGAACCAGTGAAAGAAATGGCTTGGAACTTTCAGTTGTTGGGAAACACAGCAATCACGATGGATTTATCGATGAACTGTTTCTGCTGGAAGAACTAAAGGTTTTTCTCCCCAGCCTTTCTACATTGAACCTATGAGGATCAGATTAAACTATTTTTTAAAAGTTTGTTTTGACTTATCTCTCTTCACTTCAATCAGGTCTCTCAAGCTATGTCAAACAACTTTTTGAAGGTTCATCCCAACCAAACTATCAAAGAAGCTTTGACTTGCATGCATGACGGCCAACAGAGCTGTGTGCTCGTTGTAGACATGGAAGACTACTTGGAAGGCATTTTAACTTTTGGTGACATCAAGAGGCATTTGTTCAAGAACTCCGGTGAAACTTCTAGCAGTGATCAATCGCTTGCAGATGTAAGTGAACCAAACACTGTGAAATGAAATGAGATGATGCTATTTTCAGTGTTTTACCAAAATCATGACACGTATTTCACGGTCTTTCACAGGTAAATACGTGTTCAGTTTCCTCTATATGCACTAGAGGAATAAGCTATCGTGGGAGGCAATGTGGACTGCTGACATGTTTTCCAGATACTGATATAGCGACTGCAAAGCAGCTGATGGAGGCTAAGGCGATAAACCAATTACCTGTGGTTAGGCGAGGTGGGGATTCCCAGAAAGAAAGAAAAAGGAGAGTTCTTGCCATTCTATTCTATGATTCAATCCAGAAATTGCTCAGGTTTTCAGACTTAACCGAATCTCATGTCTCAATTTTCACTTCCTTCAAAAGTGTCTGTTCATATCATAATGTTGTTTCTTGCCTTTCATAGAGATGAGATTGATCGCCAAAAACCTGAAATCCAGCCGAGGAAGGAATGATTGGGGATATAGCTCAACGGCAGTTTTGACTAAACAGGAGAAGAGGCGACTATTAGCTCATTGATTCCATACTTGTAATTTAGCTTCTGTGTATAGGAATTTTAACCACAGATTAAAAGTTGAAAAGCATCTGTTCTAACCTCAAACAAGCAATCACTTGTACTGCTATACAGACTCATTACTAATCCAGGATTTATTTTCTTTTGTGAAGTAAAACTTATACCAGAAATAAAAAGGCATATAGAATAAAGGCAGAATTTATTTTCCTATGTAAGAAATGTGTGTTTTTTTTTTTACTAAAATAAGATATGTGTGTTTGGTTGGAGAGTTTGGATTTTGTTCGGGATTTTTGTAAGTATGGTTTTGCAAAAACCTTGTATGGTTGGCTTGGAATTCTGTAAGTCTGAAAGAAAATTATTATTTGGTTCATCAGGACTTTTCAAGTGTAAAACAAAAACTATGATTCGTTTGATTGAGATTTTGTAAATATAAAATCAAAAGCTTATTTGGACTAAAATCTGGAGTTGGAAGAACAAAAATCAGATTTCGGAGGGGCAAAATCTGGACTTAAAAGAACAAAAACTAGAATTGGAGGGGCAAATTCTGGACTTTCTAAAATTACACGGACCAAACATAAATTTCCAAAACTGAACTTTGAAAGTCCATTTTTTTAAAAAACGGGTAAACCAAACACAAAAAACAAGGGTACTATTAAAACAACCATACCCAAAAAAACAAGGTTTTATGATAAAAAAACAAAACAATGTTTTAATGATATCAAAATAACAAAACAAGGATTTAAAATATTTGAAAGGCAATCTATCCCATATAAGGAAAACAAGGTTTTTACACAAATCAAACAAATTTTTAAAACTGAACTTTGAAAGTCCAATTTTTCAAAAAACCGGTAAACCAAACACTAAAAATAAGGTTATAATTGAAACAACAATACCAAAAAACAAGATTTTATAATCCAAAAAAACAAAACAAGATTTTAATATCCAAAAAAACAAAAACCAAGCATTTAAAGTATATGAAAGGGAATGAATCCCACATCTAGTTTCTCAAAACTGCCATATAAAATGAACCAAAACATAAATGTCACCAAAATCCCAAATAAAAAAACTTAACATCTGTAAGGGCTCTCTCTCTAGTCTCTACATCTGAGGTCCCTGGGGAAACCTATTGATGGCCTGATTGTAAGCTGAAGAGCCATTGGAGCCTTCTGACATCTGCTCTGGCTTCAGTATGCGCCCCATGCCATTCATCACCTGATTCTGCTCTGCAAGATACGGGTTCATCGGCCTCATCTCGGGCATTGACAGCCCGGGCTGGCGCATTCCAAAACCAAAGCTATGGCCAGAAGATGTGCCCATAGGAGGCCTTCCCTGAATACCATATGGCCCGAGGGAAGCCCTGTCATACTGTGCCATGCTGTTGTTGTGAAGCTGTGCAGGCTCGGGACGAACCAGCTGAGAAGGGAGGTTTCCTGCAAGCACTGCACTGATATGGCTGTTGTTTCTCGATGCAGGAACATCGTGGTTGTGCTTTCCTTCATAAGTTGTGATCACCGACTTGAGGTCGTGCGAAGCCCTCTCCACATGCTTCCTGACTGAGCAGCCTGCACTAGTGCACTTGTAATAGCTCCTGCATACAGAAAAGTATCATTTTTAGGCTATTTGCATTCAGAAAAGTATCATTTTTAGGCTATTTGCATACAGAAAAGTATCATTTTTAGGCTATTTGCATACAGAAAAGTATCATTTTAGACTGAAATGTTAGTAATGAGGATCGAAAACTAACCTTGGGTTAGGGTTCCCTTTCACAACCTTCTGGCCATACTTACGCCAGCGGTATCCATCATCCAGAATATCCACCTCACTGGTGGTCTGCACCACCACTCTAGGCTCCCGGATGGCTCGGGTGGCCCCACTCACCTCAGAAGCAGCTAATTCAGTTTTCCTGCATAAAAAAGAGTGTTTTTTTTATCAGCATGAAAGTTGCAGAATGCAGAAATGCTGTTAATTTTGATTCTAAACAATCATATGGTTATCATAAACTAACCTTCTTTTCGACTGAGATTCATCGCCGTCACCCTCATAGCCTAGCGACAAACTTCCCTGAGTTACTCGGTCCTCATCATGTTCACCATTGGAGAAAGTAGAAGTGCCATTCAAAGCTTCTCCAAGTTCCAGCTTGCCACCATTTTGAGCCTGAAGAGAGTTGGTGATAACAGATGAAGTAATCTCAAGATTTTCATGCATCCAGTCTAAAGCTCCATTCCCGTTGGGCACGTCTCTCCATACCAGATCACCATCAGCGCAGGTTCCTCCAATGATTTCACCGTTCTCCAGTAAGGCACTCGATGATCCAGCTGTGACTCTTCTGTTTGGGGGAGGTTTTGGGTGAGTATGTGCTCCCTTGTAGATGATTTCAGTAACATGGCCTTCCTGTCCTCTCTCGACCTTCTTCTTGACAAGGCAGTTGGAATGTGTGCACCTGTAGTAGCTTCTCGGAAAATTGCTCCCTTTTACCTGTTTTTGCCCGTACTTCCTCCAGTTGTAGCCATCTTCACCCTGATCCCCAGTAATGGCGTGATCGGCAGAACCCCTTGGATCTGCATCCTCTTCAAGCAGCTCATCGAGAGGTGGAGAATGGTCAGAGTCACCGGGAATAACCTGCTGCTGGTTGACTACTGTGTTTCTAGGGGGCTCCATACCATAGTTAGGGAAAGTGTCCTGATTCTCAAAGAAGTTGGTATAAGATTGCTGGGGAAAACCATTCACAGGAGCCTACAAAACAGACAGCGAATAGCAATTTGTAAACACGAGATGAAACCACACTTGCAATTTTATGAGAATTTAAACCACACAAATAGAGATTCGAGAGAGTGAAAGTACCCCGTTAGACACATTGAACTGGGAAGAAGGTCCAGAGCCTGGAAATGGCTTGAATGCAAAATCAGGATTTAAATTCTCGAAAAAGTTGTCATTTCCATTTTGAGAAAACTCAGCCATTGGCGCACTTTGGCCACCGCCACTTTGGAGGAAACCGAACTTTCCAGTTGTTGGAGATGATTGTGCCTGCAGAATTAAAGGTCAGCTTAACGCCTTGTGAAACTCAAATCAACGGGAGTAGAAATGAAGATGAATTTAGGGTTTCTAATTGAACTGCAGATCTTGAAACACTCGAGTTTACATATATCATAGGGACAAAAACTGAACTTTTTATGCATACAGATTGGTTTTAATATATATGCAATACAACTAGCAAGTTGTCGTGTTCTAAGAGTAAATGTTAATAGGCCAAAATGATGCTAACAAAATGGGAAATAGCACGAAGCCAAAATCCCGATGTGATAATCAGCAGCAACACTAACACGTGGCGCGTGGCATATATCAACACAATTAGGCCAATCAATGAAAGTTTAAACAAAAACTTTGAAACTGCTAAACAACCGTTACTTGCAAAAAGCAACCAAATCACTCAAAACAAAGTAGACCTTTTAACTGGCACACGGTTTGATTTTGACCTGATATATTCGTGTTTAGCTGTCGTTTACCCAAGTAATTCATTAAAAGAGTAAACGCTAAAGTCCATAGAAACAACAGCACGACAAGAGGCTAATAACTGTTGTTCATTAAAAGAGTAAACGCTAAAGTCCATAGAAACAACAACACGACAAGAGGCTAATAACTGTTTTTTTGCTTTGACACGAAAGAATGAACTGAAAAACTAAATGTGAACCTATTATCATAACTCTTCAACGCGTTTCATCTCACAGAAAATGCACAAAAACAAAATGTCAACCATGACAACACGTTTCAACTTTGAAACTGCTAAACGATGAATGCACATTTATAGCAGGTCAACCATTTCTAGTAAATCAATTCAAGCAGGTTAATCAGAGTGAATAAAGAAGTTGAAGCTCACCATAGAATTAGTTACGAACACGGGAGAATCGTCAAGGAGAGATGCCGGGCTGTAACCAGCCGGGATTGTTAAGTATGAAGACTCAGCATCATGCCCCTTTGACAGACCAACAGGCCTAATGCTCTCTGTGTCCAGCCGAGGAGCATTGAAACCGGCCCTAGCTGCCATCCTATCCATGAGCCCTCCACGACTGGCCTCCTTCTGATTGGCAAGAGGCGGTACCGAGTTCTCCAGAATCTCGGGAAAGGAGAAGCCAGGCTGGTTCCCATTCGTATACGCGTTATCTGGCCTAGGGTTAACATCATCATTCATCACGGATGCAAAAAGGGACCCTGGGCTAGAGCTTGGGGACAACCAATCCCCCATTTGAGCACCATGATCATCAAAGCTAAATCCTGTCATTCTGAATTCTGAGACAAAAAAACAAGAATGTAACAAAATCAGAGTCATGCATAATCATAGCAACAATCAATTCATAACCAAACAGTTTAACAATCAAGCATAATCATTTGCCCCAAAACCAAACACAGAATTAGTCGAAGATTCAAAAACAGTAACATCCATTAACAGAGAAGACAGCGGCTAAAAACAGAAACTTTAGCCCAGTTCACAAAACCACACACGATTCAACGTCCGCATATACAAAGAACAGAAATGGGAAAAAAAGAAAAGATTTTTTCTTTTTCCGTCATTAATAAGGTTCAAGCATTCAAACGCTGTGAACATTAAAAACAGTGGAAATCAATCAAAATTATGCATAATTGAAGGCTCATAAACACACACACCACACACACACGCACTAAAACTCGTACACAAAAGCAAAAGTGAAAAAAATCAATACTGGATGATCAACAATAAAAGAGAGAATCCAAAGAACGTTTTTTTAAAGATTTTGGCGATCTAAAAGTGTCCAAAATTGAGGAAAAATGCAAGAAAAGTGAGAAATAAAACTCATTTATGAACATGAAGAATCAGATACTTTTTTTAAAAAAAAAACACAGACACACAGTACACACACCTCTGAGTTCAACAAGAACACAGACTTGGTGGTGATGATGACCCAAGAGGGCGGAAAAAACTACTACCGCGTGATCAATCATAAAAATGAACAAAAACCAACAAGAATCAATGATTTTAGAAATGATGATCAAATCAAAAGATAATGTGTGTGTACCTTAAAAAAACCGAAGGACAGTCAAACTCAAAAGGGCTAAACCCAGAGACCAGAAAAAAAACAAAAAACAAACAAAAGCAAAAATCAAACCACAGATTAGCTTCAGCTAATTGGGTTTTTGGTTTATTTTTGCATTCAAAAAGAGTTTTTTTTTAGTCTTTCTACAAAGGAGAAAGAAAAAGCATTTCAATCTTATACCTTTTCTTGTTTCCTATCCCCCTGTTTAAATAATTTGGCTAAGTGCCTAGGAAAAATCACAGGCAAATCAAATGGATGTAGTTTTGTTTTTGGATTCTTTGAGAGAGAGAGGTGGGAGAGGGAGAGTTTTTTGTTGTTGTGGAGATGAAGGTAGCATACACAATCATGTATATATAGGCCTTTTAATTAAGTTTAAGTCCTAGTGATTATTCATAATTGTGTACTGATTTTGTCTCATATTGCTTTATTATTATGTTTGATGCTTTTCTTAAGCTCTATTTAGAACTATCTTATCTTGTTCTTTCCATCACTTACTTCCATGTAATCATAATATCATTAACATTTTGATGTAGAATAATTGATTTTTATTTGCAATACTATGCACAGGTCGGAAAAAGATTTGTTGAAAACATTTCTAGAGCGATATGACGTGTTCGAATCATTCAGGTTAATAAGTTACTTTTGTTGGATGGAAATCACGCGGTTTTGATTTTTTTTTTTATTGCGTCGATGCGACGTTGACCTGTGAAATTATTTGTTTTGATGCGTTTATCTAAAGTCGTTTCTTGCTTGTTTGAGGAGCTCGTGACTACAATCGCTAAAAGGTAGTGAAAAGATGTAGAATCAATTATTTTTATTTACAATACTATCGACAGATCGGAAAAAGATTTGTTGAAGACATTTCTAGAACGATATCACGTGTTCGAATCATTCAGGTTAATAAGTTACTTTTGTTGGATGGAAATCACGCGGTTTTGATATCTTTTTTTTATTGCGTCGATGCAACGCTGACCTGTGAAATTATTTGTTTTGATACGTTTATCTAAAGTCGTTACTTGCCTGTTTGAGGAGCGCGTGACTACAATCGCTAAAATGTTGTGAAACGGCAGAGCATTCTAGAGAGCGTGTTTTAATGCGTAGAAAATCAACGAAAATAACTGAAACAGATTCATTTTCTAAAATAAATGAAAGTATTATCAATAGGTACAAATCATTTTACTATGATTTTTTCAAAATGACCTCGACTTTCATGTAACAATGTAAGAGTGTCAAAATATGTAGAACAATACATAAAAATATTTGCTTGCAACATCATATTATAAACAAAATGTTCCATTCCTTATATGGACATTAGGGTTTTGTGAAAAAAATTAAAAATAAAGTTCACTCCCTAAATAATTTTAACAAAAGAGGTAATTATAGATGATAATGCATTGTGGCTAAATAGAGAGTGGTACTACTATGGAATTTCAGTGGGTCAGGATTTACATCAGCATATTGTGTAAAAGATTAAAGAAACTGGGAGAATGTTGTCATGGTTGACTGACCAGTGAGAAGCATCCACGTGGAAATATGAATTGACTTTCATTTTAAAATAAGGGCAAATTGTTTTGTTAAGTCCATAATTAGAAAGATAATTTAAAAAAAAAAAAAACCTTTAAGTATAAAAACAAATGTGATTCAAAATAAATTGTACTTTTATTTTGTGTATTCTAATATCAAATGTAAAATGATAATATCCTATCACATTTTATTTACTAGTATCACTATTAATGGTTAAATTGCCAAACTAATTCATGTTACTCTATTACTTTTATGCACTATTCTTTATATTTATAAAATATTTTAAAGTCTTAAAAATGGTGAATTTTAATATTTCAAATGAAATAAGATTGTGAGTTCAAGTCATATGGAACTTGTAACTTACATAGTATAACTTTTATAAACTATTATGAAATATTTATTATAAAAATATAAATAAAACCGTCTTGTTGATATCATATAATCTCTTAATAAAAGAAACTAAACACATTTGCTTAAAGTAGTGGTGTGAATAGTTAATCAAAATGATATAAATAATTCTATAGATTATTCTTATTTATTATAAATATATATTCAATAAAATACGAAACAAGATAATGAATCTAGAAAATAATGTAGCAAAATGCATAAATTTCATCTATGCTATGCTAGTAACCCTATCGGATTACACCAACCTTCTCTCATTGAAACGCTCAATAGATTTTAAATATTGTAACAAAAAAACACAAGTTTCACACCGTTCAATCACGCTGTGTATTTATCCTGAAAAGCGGAAAGGTGAATAGTAACGCATTATCGGCATGCTAACCTTCAACCTCGTAAATATAACACTCGGGATTACCAAAATCTGTTAATACAATTTACGATTTCAAGATAGACTGGGTAGACAGTACGATCAGTGCTGGCATTTCCAATTTCATTGACTACCATCAATAATACTAAAAGGTATATTTCTCGGTACATGTGTTAATTTTAAATAAGCAGCAGATGAGTTTAATTTAGTCAAAAATGTTTTTGTACGAGAAAGTAACTGTTAAATAAAATTATTAAAATCTATAGCAAAATATTATTAAAATACTATCTCATGTGAATTAAAATCGGATGAATAAATAAAATATCATTTGGAAAATGTTACTATTGAAATTTTATATTTTAATTTACCAAGTGAGATGACTGAAGTTTTATATTTATTTATATAATAATTATTAAATTCAAAAATGCAAGGCAGTATTTTTTTTTGTTAACCATGAATTTATTGGGCTCCCATACTCTATCAGGCCAAAATAAGCCCAAATTCATATTTGCACAATGTTGTAAAGGGAAAGCACTAGAGTCTAGAGATGACAATGGAACGGGTTTAGGTGGGTACCCGCCCAGATTTGCTCCATTTAGATTGATATGAATCATTGAATTTATAAGATGGGGCGGGTATGTGTATTATTTTTAAACCCATAATGGGTATGGGGTGATTATAGATATTTTTCTAAAATATGTCTCATACTCATCCACCCCACACCCACTCGTAATACACATAAAATTTTCAAGTATCCTATAATATTTTTTATTTATTTATTTATTTTTGAAAAATATTAACTATTAAAAAGAAAGTTAAAAGGGACTCGATAAGTATGCACTATATATACCAAACGCATCCAAAATTCCAAATCCAAGTCCAACCCTTAGACAGTTTTGGTATTCCTTCCCTTCAAGCAATACATTGATTTATGTGCAATTTCTCTGCAATTGCAATATGCTTATCTTTTGGCTATGGCCTATGGAATCATTATGTATTTCAGAGTGTATTTTTTAACTGATGGGATGATTTATAGTGTGCTAGAAGAAAACAATCATTCTAATTCATACTCTCGCTATTTTCTATTTTTACGTATGCAAGAAACATATGAATTTTTTTTAATAACTGGTAACCATAGGAGACTGTTGCCTTCAAGCTAGCTGATCTACTGAAAAATTCATGTCAAGGACTAGACTCTTCTGAAACATATTTTTACGGATTTGAAACTTTAAAGAATTTTGTAAGTACGTGTGCTAAATATTTCGTGATTTTCTTTATTACATATGTGACTTTTGTATGTGTTGTGCTTTTATTTTTCTTTTTAAGATATTGACATATTTTAAACGAACGGATGGATACCTGATGTGGATGGATATCCAGATGGGGATGAATAATCAGGTGGATGGGTATATAGATATTCACATGGGGATGGACGTTCTGGTGGATGGGTATGGATATCAAAATGATATCCATTATGGGTTCGTGGGTGGAGATGGATATTAAAATTTCATACGGGTATGGGCATGGATATACTGGTATCCACGCTCATTTGAACCAGTGAACATCAGTATACATGTAATGCACTTTGCCTTCCAAATTTAAGGATTAGCTTTTATCAGTCATACACTTTTGTTTTTTTTTCTTACAAAAATTAGACCAACATAATAAGAAGAACCATATTAATCTTTGTAGAATAGAAGTATCAATGGCCGTGGTTGATCCAATTTGAACGTATTCGTCTGTAGAATCAGTAGACATACCATATGCAAGCCTTCGAAAAGCTAATGTAATCTTTTGAAGGGATGATAAATCAAAACGTCCAGTTGCATTACTCTTTTGTATAAAATAACTATTGTGTTCCACTACGACATCATGAATTTGAAGAAACGGATTTCGGTGCATTCTAAACCTTCTACGGAAGACACAAGCTGGATACTTTGGACGATCCGCAAAATAATCATGATAAATTATCTCTCATAACCTTCCTCCAATTCCCTATCAATAGTAATATGACCCATAACTGAACCACCACGACCTTTTTTCCTAGTATTCACAGAATATTCTTCTTCTTCTAAACAAAGCTGCAAAATGTCTTCACATTTTTCATCAATACTGTCACTTTCGCATATGACTGTATAACGTAAATAACAACGAGCAATAATGTCAGTCTGAAACAAACAAAAATAATAATCGAAAACCCTTCATATATTAAGAATCACAAATTCAATCCTAACTGTAATCGAAAATCTGCATTTATCTCAGTGATTAAGATACATGACTTGCGAGACTTTGATCATGGGCTAAACTGAGTCGCAGTTGCAGATGGCGGTTATTAGCACAGAAGTCTGAAGAGGGCAAAGACGCCCAGAGCGAGCAGTGGTGGTGATCTTTGAATATACGATTGCTTATGGAGAGACGCAAGAAGTAAATTCTATTTTATTATAATTTATGGTAATATAGACTCTCTTTTTTTTCCACCAATTATAGATGCATGTCCATGTTTACTAATACAGGTCTGAAAAACACAATATGTGGCCCTGAATTGTGCTGGTGCATCCAAAATATTATATTTTGGACATGCATTAGTAAACATGGACCTGCATGTATCACCACTCTTTTTATTAATGGAAAGTTTTTTCTATTTTATTCCAAACAAAGTTCTTGCAAGTTTTAGCCTTCCATTCTAGCCCTATGACTTTCACAAATTTAAAAGACAAAAATAAGAACAAAAATGACATAAGAGTTCTAGTTCCTGGCTATCCATCTATTATAGTACAAACATTTGATCCCCACTTTTTCAAGTTAGAATCCAGTGGACTAAGATGGAGTAGACTTACAGGTACCATCCCTCCATTAGCCATTTAGTTCCTGTACATCACAAAATTTCAACCAAGACCTGCCCATAAACTACTGTAGCCATAGTAACAGACACTCTCCACCATAATCTTCACAGCTTCCACATCCCTTTGCTTCTGCTGAAAAATCCTTCTATTCCTCTCTATCCAAATCTGGTGAAAACAGCTCACCAGTATTGCAAACTTCATCTTTTTCTTCCTGTTGCCTGCTTGTCTCGGGAACCTCTTTACATCACTGAAGTTGCTCCCAACATTCAACTTCAATTTTTGCTGCAGATGTCTTGCAAAGGGACAAGTCACAAACAAGTGTCGTGTTGTCTCTTGAACTCTCCCATCGCACATGATGTATCTATTAGGTACATCTCTCTGCATCCCAAGAGAGTGTAGTCTAGTGACTGTAGAGAGTCTGCCCCTCAATAGCATCCAAATGAAGAAACTATGTCTAGGCAGGAGTCTTGAACTCCAAACATATTTTGCCATGGCATCCTTCTGCTCTACTCCTTTCAGAATGTCATAAGCTTTCATGGTGCTGAACTTTCCCCTTAGGTCTACGCAGTCCTTCAACTTTGTCCCCGTGGTCTCCTTTAAGTGCACTAAAATCTTCCAGTACCTGGTCAAGCTAGAGTTGACTAGATTATGACAGTAATCAGAAAACACTTTTCCTTTCAAGTAATATGCTTGCAGTCATCTGATCCTAAGCACATATTTTTTACTTGAGATATCCCATACTAGTGAGCACAAGGCAGGCTGATTCCAAAGTGATGGATCCTTTACTCCCATCCCCCCTTTGTCTTTTGAAATACACAAAGTTTCCCATGAAAGCTTGTGCTGCTCATCCCTGTCCCATAGAAAGTCTCTACATAGCTTCCCCACCTCCTTATGTATAGACTCTCTTTACACCTTATGGTGGTCTGAGTAACGAGTGCACGCTTCATTATTATATAAAAGACAATGTTGCTTAGTAGCTCTCTGTCCTACGCCAATTTTATTGACACAGAGCACAAACGTATTGACGTTTTTCAAATCTATCGTGATAAAGTCAACCCTTGCCAATCATGAAACCTTTAACAAAGGCAGAATTTAGCTTCCTCTACCATGTATGAAGTTGATCCGAAGTAATACAATCAGATTATTTAAGTATGTTAGTTAGATTGGTACATTATCTGTAGGCCCGGCCCAAGGGTGCTTGAAGTGAACCCTTCGGTTCAGATTCCAAAAAATAGGCTAAAATAGGGGCCAATTTGTTTTTTTAAAAAATTAGATTTTATGTATTTTAAAAAATAAATGTACACTTAAAGCCTTATTTATATAAAATATAGGTCAAAATAAGGATCTTATTTTTTGAAAAACCCATTATTTTAAATTATCTTAATTTTTTTTCTTCTTTGCGTATTAAATTTTCTCTTGCAAACCGAATTTCACCATCACCGAAAACCAAATTTCACCAGATTCTCTATTTTTTTTTTTTCACTTCAACCCCCAAATAATTAGGATCGAACCTGATCATCCAATTAGACTCTTCAATCAACTAATTAAGTAACACCTATAAAAGTTGACTTTAGATTGAGTTCATTTCTAATTAAATGAAGTTTTATTTTCTAATATTGAGCCACACTATTTCAAATGACATACTAATTAGTAAAGGACACTTTCTAATATAAGTTAAATGAAAAAACTTATGTGTGTTAAACTAATCATCCAATTTTTAATCATTCATAAGATGTACTCCAGAAGTCATTATATTAGTGTAGTTTATCTGCATTTTCGAAATTTTGTGGGAAAATAATGATATTTTGTGGCAGTATTTAACTCAAGATTTTAAAACATACAGTCCCATACTATGTTTTGGTCGGGCGAGCCGGGCTTCTTGTCGGGAGAAAAGAGAAACCCTGAAGTCACTTTGATTCAGCTCTTCTTGGAAGGTATAATCGATTCCCTCATCTTCTTGCATTCTCTCTTTCTGATTTTGCATCGAAATGCAAATCTCTGTTGAGATAGTTTAAGGTTGCATTCATTCCAATTTCTGTTGAATTAGAAGATGAATAGGTTTCTAAAAGTTGAACCTTTGCTAGCTGCTGGATATGTTTCTGTTTGTTGTATATCAACTGTTGGACAATTGGCTGTGATTGTGAATTGCAATGTCAAATTTGGGTCTTTTTTTCGTTTGTTTAAACTCACCCTAGCTGAGGGAGCATATATTGGGCTCCCCAAGCCATGAAACCTTTCAAGCTTTCTATATGTGATAATCAGATGCTTAGTTCACCGTTTTACTGGGTATTCGGCAGTTTCTTAAACCATGTAGATGATTTGTTCTTCAAGAATGTTATAAAAATTTGATCTTTGTGGAATGGACGACAAGCTTTAGGGCTGTTGTTACTATATTGGGAAATTTTCTGTGTCGGATAAATTAGAATTCTTCATTAGGGACATAACTGACTGTTTAAAATTCACCCCGAATGGCGTTGAATTGTATTTATAACCATTCAAATTGTTCATGCCAAAATATCATTTCTTTTCCATTTTAGTAGTTTGATCCCTCATCCCTTTGTTTCCCACCCTCTTCTGGTACTCATAAACAGTTCTTTCTCATCAAACGTTCTATTGCAACAACACCAAGGTTGATATTTTCCACTTTTTATCGTACAACAAACTACATTACTGCCACATAATTCTTCTTCCGTGTTATGCAAAAAGTGCCACTCTTAACTATACAATAATAAGTATAATGTTAGCTCCTAAGCACCTTCTTGGTTGGGATTACAAAAAAGTGTATCGTAAGGTTCAAAATTAATTTAATAGTTCCTGTTAAGGTGGATTATATATTTTAGTTTGCTAAAGTGGTGTCATGAATAAAGCTTGTAGTGATTTAATCTCTACGATGTCAGATGAGGATTAATAAGGAGGTTTTGAATAAGGATATAGTTAAAATGGATTTGGCCTTTTTATAATCGGTGTGAACTTGGATTTGAGGAAATATGGATGATTGCTGATTAATTAGAGTCTTCTAGGATATTGACTTCTGAGGAAGATGTGTATAAAGAAGAGGTGTTGGCAAGCTCTTCTTCTGTGTTCTGGTAGGAACTAGAGGTCTTTATAATAATAATATCTAGCTTAAGAGAAGTTCAATTTTCATTACGCCCATTTTAGTAATTTGAATTTTTGGATCCCTGGTATTTATTTTAATATTGCTCCTTCCAATTCCATAACCTTTAAAATCTTTTTGACATGTACTACTAATATAAAAGTTTATTACTTTTTTTTTGAAGACAATATAAAAGTTTATTACTTTAACTACTATGTTGTATTTAACACATTTATGTAAATAATATTATGCGAGATTTTGTTAGATTAGCATGATAACAACTTCTAGTTCTATGATATTTTAATTTTTTTAACTTTAAGGGTAACTGATGGAGCAGAACAAAGTAGTGGTTGTAGATTGAACATCACCCAAAGAATCAAAACAATAGAAAGAAAGACCAAAATGAGGCACCAAAGTTAGGATTTATCTGGATACCGAAACTTAGTTGCATTACCAAGCCTTTGGCCATTGCATGCCACGGATAAAAAATTGGATTCAAACAGTAGCCCAAGTCTGATGAGAGCCCTAAAAATATTATATTTAAGGCCCATGGATAATACTCAGGGCTTGACAACTGCTCAATTTTTCTAACACACATTCCATCACAACAAGTTCTCCGTGCTATAATAAAAGCAACCATTAAGATACACTCTTGGATGTGGAACAATTACTCGATCAATTGATTCATCTCACAGTACTAACTTACATTACTTAGACGTAATATACGTGTTACTTTACTTGATACTAGTTGGTTTTTGATATGGAATTCTGAGATCATTTTGACAGTTTTTGTAAGAAGTCAAAAGTATTATATTGGGTAGTTTTGTTGGAGAAACTATAATAGACCAACTTTTGTAAGATATGAGGCAAAACTTTTAATCAAAGCAGTATCCTGGATGAGAAAAAATTTGTGCCAGTTATAATAATTAAAATGAATTCCTTTTTGGCCTGATTGAACGCTGTATAAAGGAAAAGCTGTCCAAGCTGAATAATACTGTTACCTTATTTTAGTTTTGTCGTATCAAATAAGAATAAAATGATTTATAAATATCCATTCAAAAAATCCATTTTGAAAGTTTGCAAATATATTACAGGTGCTATTTTCATGTTTTTGACAGTCGTGATATATCATTCTCATCAGTGTAACAGTTTGCAGAGGTTATATTTGATATATATTGCGCCAGTCTCCTTATTACTAGTTAATTTTAATTTGGGAATCCAATATCACAGGGACACCCCTATTTATTTGAGTCTACTCTAGACTGGGTTGTATATATATATATATATATATATATATATATATATATATACATACATACATACATCCACTTTGGCACGTGATAGCTATTTATCCTGCATTACCGTCTGAGCGAAAAATGCATACATATAGGCCTTAGCTAATACCATCGATGAATGTCCCAAATCATTTGAATTTCTCATCGCTGCTGTTTATGGAAACCGTAAAAAAGTAACGTAGTTGTTTGTTTTCTCTTGCTAAGATATTTTAATATATTTGTTTTTTTAATGGAAGTATAATTTTAGTCGGTTTATTGAAATTCAACTTTCATATAAGTATCAAAACAGTATCCTAGACCAGAACAAAACTAATTAAAATGGTTAGATTAATCATAACAGGCATTTTACAATTAGTTGTCTTTCTGTGGGAACTTCCTTTCTGGAGAAGTGCCTGGTTGGGCACTGGATAAAGGAAAAGCCGTTTAAGCCTTTAAGGTAAGTAATATTTATCTACAAGAGCAATGCATATGTTGCCTTATTGTTGTTCTCTCTTATCAAACTATAATAATATGACTAAAAAATTCCACCTGAAGGTTTGCAAATGTTTTCTAGCAGTATATGTGTTCTGAATTGACAGTCTTATATATTATCATCTATTTTGCTTATTTTTTGTTTATTAAAAATTGAGTTCTTTTTTTTTTTAAAGTTCTTATGAATTAATCACGCCTTTAATGTTTGCAACTTTTTTTGTCATAGCACCGTCTTGTTTGAAAACTTGAATAAGTGTGCAGTTATGCAGTGGAGGTTATCTGCTTCAGCCTGTATCGGTAAACTTGATTCCCTGCTGTACTTTAGTTTTACGTGAGATGGATGATATTACCTTTGTGAGCCGCAACGTGGGTTTTTCCCTTCAGTTTGAAATTCTGAGGAGTTTTATGTGTATAGCTTTGGATTAAGATCTCTCAGTGAAGAATTTGTGCATTTCTTGCCCCGAAAAAGATTGCCGATGTGAACGGATGTATCCAAAACTGTAAGATATGTTTATTCCTCGTCTACACTTCATTTGCTTCCTTCTGCTTTTGCTATTCCGGGATATGCTGATGTTCTGTATAGCATGAGATTGTTTCACGAGAAACTTGTTCATTTCCAACATGTTTAGTTATGGCTTTTTGGCATGTTGCTCGAGAATCTCGTTTGCTTGTGCAGAATATCGCTACTTTGCATCAAGGTCGTCTTTTTCGTATTTGGTTGTCTGATCTTTTACGTCTTAACTGAAAAGCCAATTAGCTCAAACGGTAGAGCATTGTGCATCTGCACAAGGATGTGGGTTCGGATCCCACATTGGCTCAAAGGCGGAATCTTGTGAAATATTACTTCATGACAAAATGTGGCAATTTTTACAAAGGCAAAATCTTTACATCAAGCATGCACTACTAACTACGGCAACATGCCCTATATTAACATACGATTGATAATCTGCAGGTACAACAAACGACTCCGTGTAACAAGTTAGCAAAATTTCTCTCCTAATCTTGCTCTACAAGCTAATCAACCGAGATTAAGGTATGTCCCTTTCTTGTAACTCATCAATCACCGAGCTTTTCACTGATATTCCATCGAGAATATCGCTTCCTGAATCAACCTGCAGGTCCTTGAACATGGCCATGACTTGGATTATAGTCGGCCTGCGAAATGGCTTATCGTCCAAGCACTGAAACGCGATGCTCAGGTAATGCAGAAGCTCATCGAGGCCTGCTGGCAATATTCTCTGGTCAAGAATTTCCCGGCTTCTCCTCTCTCTGTGCAGCTGCTTGGCCCACCCGACAAGGTTGTTGTCCTCGCCAAACGCCACTGTGTCGATCGGCTTCTTCCCCGAGAGAAGCTCCAGCAAGATCACGCCATAGCTGTACACATCACCTTTAGCAGTGCAACGGAAACTCTGGTAATACTCGGGTGGGACATATCCTGGAGTTCCTGCAAGTGTGCTCACACTCAAATGTGAGTCTAATGCATTCACGAGCCTCGCCATGCCAAAATCCGACACTCTTGCTTCAAAATTCTCATCGATCAGCACGTTGCTTGACTTCATATCGCGATGAATGATATGAGGAATGCAGCTGTGGTGGAGAAACGCTAGCCCTCGAGCAGAACCGATGGCTATCTTCTTCCTAGCTGCCCAGTCGAGAACTGTTCCGCTTTCATGGAGCACAGATTCCAAGCTTCCCCATTGCATGTACTCGTAAACTAGTAGCCTTTCTTCGCCAATCTTGCAGTACCCCAACAATGGCACCAGGTTTCTATGCTTGATCTTTCCGATGGTCTCCATCTCCGCCATGAACTCCCTGTCTCCCTGCCCTGTGACATGGATGAGTTTCTTGATGGCAACAACGTTGCCATCTCCAAGCTCGGCCTTATAGACCTCCCCAAAACCACCCGATCCTATCAGGCTGTCGGCGCTGAACCCATTGGTGGCTTCTAGAAGGTGAGCGAAAGTGAGCTTCCTCAGAGGCTTCTCAAAAGTTGCAACATTGATGCTCAATGGCTCGACCACGCTTGAAATCTTCCAGCTGCTGCTCCCTGAAGTCGGTAGGCTTTCGATATACTTATCCTTTCTCTCCTCCTTCTCCTGATGCTTTCTCAGCCTGTAAAGAGCTAAGATAAGAAGGAAAATGGTGCATAGAGAGAATGTTATCCCTATCACCACCCCCAAAGCAACAGGCTGTTTTCGCGAGCCAGAATTGCCAGAAGAGTGGCGGCGGTTCTTCTCTGACGAGCATGATTCCAGCGGCAACCCGCAGAGGCCTGAATTGTTCTCATATCTGGCAGATGGAAAAGTGGTCAGCTGCCCTCCGGTAGGGATAGGCCCCGAGAGATTGTTGTTGGAGACATCGAAATCGTTCAGGAAAGTGAGCCCTCCCAGAGGCCATGGAATCCCTCCCTGGAGATTATTGTGTGAGAGATCAAGAACTCCAACTGACCTGAGCCCTCCAAAAGTATTCGGTATCTCCCCCGACAGGTCATTGTGCCCTAGATTCAGGACCTGAAGAAAGGTTATCAGCCCTAGCTTTTCAGGGATGGAGCCTGAAAAACTGTTGTAGGACAGGTCGAGATAAATCATGCTGCCATTACTCGAAAACGTGTAAACAGTTTTCCCCGAGTAAATCCTGGTTGTAGGGCAGGAATGAACCATGGAGAGATTCGCCATCCTCTCATCCCTAATCCCTTCAAACTCGACCAGCCCTCCCGCTCCTCTGCAAGCCGTGCCGCCTTCGTTTCTGACAAATGCAAACTGCTTTCCCGACACGATTCCAGGGAGGATGAGACCAGCCTGATCAGCTAGCTCTTCAGGAATCGAGCCACTCAGATTGTTGCTATTCAAATCCAGCCAAATCAAGCTCTTGCATCGGCCAATTTCCCGAGGAATCGGCCCTGAAAGCGAATTATTCCCAAGCTGGAAGATAGCTAGGTTAACCAGATTACCGATACCAGATGGGATACCCCCACTGAGTCGGTTTCCCGACAGGGAAACCCAAATCAGGTTAGTACAGTTGGCGAGCGATTCAGGGAGGCTCCCCGAGATGAGGTTGTTGTTGAGAATCAGCGTCTGAAGATTCCCTCCGATGTTGCAGATCCCTTCAGGGATCTCCCCGGTGAGATTATTCGCCCACATGATCAAATCCGAAAGGTCTGGCAGAGTCCACACCTCGCGAGGAATCGAGCCTGTCAGAAAGTTGAAGCTGAGATCAATGGTTCTCAAACTCCTGCAATTCCCAAGCTCTGCTGGCACACTTCCCTCCAAGAAATTCCCTGATAACATTAACTTCTCCAAACTGGAACCCGATGCACCCGATGCCGCTGAGCACAGCCAGGAAGGTACATTCCCGGTGAAGCCATTCGAGCTGAGATCAAGAACCTCGAGCCGAGTACAGTTCTCCAAGGACCTTGGAACAGGACCAGTAATGTTATTGAATGAAACAGACAGATATCTGAGGCTCTTCAAGGAACTCACTACAGAACTCAAGAAATCGCCTGAAAGTCGGTTATGCCCGAGGCTGAGGCTGATCAATGAAGAACACGACTGTAAGGCCATCGGGAGCCCACCCGACAACTGGTTTGAGGAAAGATCAAGCTCCATTAGGCCACCACAGAGCTGCCCCAACTCCCCCGGGATCTCCCCGAAGAACTGGTTATCCGACAAAACCAGCTTCTTCAAGCTCCTGAGCTTTCCCAGCACATCACCAGGAATCATCAGACTCATGCCATTGTGGCCAACATCGAAGGCCTCGAGATTCAGGCAGTTGGTCAAACCAGATGGGAAGCCACTCCCAGAGCCATTGTGAGACAGATTCAGCACAGTCAGATTAGGGCAAGATCCAAACAGTAAGGAATTCCCACTGAAATTATTATGAGAAAGATCAAGAAATTGCAGGCTTTTACATGACACATTCAAGCCATCCAACTTTCCAGAAAAGGAATTGCCTGAAAAATTAAGCAGTCTCAGATTCTGACAGTTTGCAAGGGAATAACTCAACATTCCAAAATCAGAAACCTTGTTCTGAGACAAGTCAAGCTGTGATAAAGATCCCCCAAACCTCAAACTCCCCCCTGGGATTGAGTTTCCAGACAGATTCAAAAGAAACAACTGACCACAAGACTGCATCAAAGCATCTAAAGAAAGTGGTTCAGACAGACTATTCTCAGACAAATCAAGAACCTCAAGGCCACAAGAGGAAGAAGAAGACTGAGGTTTATGAGAAAGGTTGCCACTAAAAAGGTTTCCACCAAAATGGAGCTTTACAAGACCAGGCAAGGCCAAGAGAGGGGATATTTGAAGATGCCCTTTAAGCCTAGCATTAGTGAAATCAAGCTCACTGATTCCACCATTTCCAGAACAAGAAACACCGCGCCATGCGCAGGGACTTATCGAAGAAGATGACCATGATTTCAAGAACCCTTCTGGATCAGCCTCAACAGATGAGTTCTTGAAGGTCAACAAGGCCTCCATTTCATCCAAAACCACAGCTTTTGACACCAAAAAGAAGCAGCTCAAAAGCAAGAGTATCATCACATTCAAACCAAAAAAGCTGCCATCTTTGACCATCTCCACACACCATGCTGAAAAGGGCTGCTTGCTCTTCATCTCCCTGAGCTAAAAAACCATTCTTTTTTCCAATCCTGAGCTAAAAAACCATTCTTTTTTCCATTCCTGAGCTAAAAAACCATTCTTTTTTCCAATCCTGAGCTAAAAAACCATTCTTTTTTCCAATATCTGCAAAAATTTGGTTCAAAAACAAAAAAAAAAACACCATATTTAGCCACAAATCACTTGGAGAAAGACAAAGCAAGGAAACTACATCATAGAAATGACAAGAATCCCATAAAGTTGGCAGAAAAATCTTCATGCACAAGAATATAAGCAACCACAAGTCAAAATCTGGAGGGAGGGGAATATCAAGTAAGGAACAGTAGGAGGGGAGTCCTACCAGGAGATTTTCCTTGTGAGTGGGCTGTCACCAAATGCCAAAAACAGGTGCATTTGTGGGAGAATCAGAGGGAAATGAAAAAGTGGAAATCTTTGGACATGTAAATACTATATAAGCAGGCTGAGGTTCAGCTAGCTGCTGCAAGAACTGATGTTCATAATATCATAGTACATATTTCAGAAAAAATTGTACTTTTGTTTAATCTTCCTCTCTGCATATGTCTAGGTACCATGTTCAGTGCTGTCGGCTGTCACGAGAATTTGGTGTTTTTAAAACTCCAAATTTATTACTCCCTCCATCTCTACCTATCTTCTACATGATAATCAATTTCATATATAATCTGGTTTTGGATTGCAATAATTTGTTTCATAATATATTCGTTAATTCGTGCGACTTTTGGGAAATTTTAAATAGTAGTAAATAAATTAGGCAGAGCTAATTAGCTAGTAGATGATTGAATCATAGTCCACCATTCTAGAGAGACTTTGAAAAGAAGAAAAGGTGGATTAATATGTGTGATGTGTGTGTAACATTAGATTTTGTAGATGAGACGAAAATCTCCTATTTTAGAGTCTGTTATTTTACTCAGTACAGTATATAATATTTATATATATGTGTCGTATTTTAAATTACATAATTAAAATATTAGACTGTCTACATTAACATCGATTTATTAATAATAAAAATGAATATGAATTCGTGCCTGGTATTAATTTTACGTAATATTGGGGCCATCTAGTCAAACTTGGGGATTTGATTCCCATTTCTTTTTTTTCCACTTCAAATGTTGAGGAGGATTTCAGGATTACACGCCACCAATTATTCCTAATCTCATACGACTATTTGTAGTAGTAACTAGTACAAAAAAATTTTACCCAACTATTATACACAATCTGATATTTTATTTAAGATAATTTAAAATATTATTGAAATTATAATATCGTCTCCTAAATATTTCTAAATTTTTCAATAAACATAACAAATGAAGATATTTTCATATATTCAAAACGTATTTTTAACTATAAGAATAACATATTAGACTGCGTATGGTAACCTTTTTCATGCTCCATTTTTCTTTCTTAACATATAAATACAAAAAAAATTGGATGGAATGTCTCACTATGTAGATAAAGAAATGGTAGATTGATAAGATCAGGTTAATATAAAGTCTGTTATAGTTTATTCAGATGTTTAGATCATATATTTCATCGTACTTTTATCATTTTAAGAATATATCAGTCTATCAGTTTTTAGTTCATCCCTTTTAGCTTAGTGCGATTAAATAGTTTCATAAAAAATAAATTCGAAAATTAATTTTTTCATAATAATATATAATTATATACTCTTTTATTTCCTACATTCTACTATTTTATGTTAATAAAGAAACCAGAAAAATGATATTTTCTTAGCAACCCATGAAATGTGACTAGATTGCAATAATAAATACATTGCTTCAAAAGATCTAACCTAAAGAAAGAGAAAGTAATTAAGCATGCACTACAAATGGCTTTTGATTCCTTTATTATTATTATTTTTTTATATGTTTTGGGGTTGGGGAAAAGGCCAAAGTGGTGGTTGTTCAAGAAAATGACATTTTATTTCATTTTTATTGTTTCTTGCGTGACATCCTAATCTTTGCAACAAATTAATGCACAATTAACTGGGTTAATTAGTAGCATATTCAAATGGCCCCAGAGCATACAATTAAGGGTCGGCATCATTTGTCAATTAAATTTTCCAGCAATTCATGCGAAGAATTTTGACCTCTTCTAGTTCCATCATATGATATGAACACCACACGTGTGTTAAGATACTTTTGAATTTTTGAGATGAGTTATTATACTTTTCTATGTTACGCAATTTCGATTGATTTATGACTGGTCAAATTTATTGAATTGTAATGAATCGTATTCTTGAGATGATATTTGTTCAGAAATTGTTGTTGGAGAATTTCAGCCAAAGAAGATGGTATAATATTGCAGTGGGGTTGTCATTTAAGTTAGTGATTTGCCTGAAAAACACCGATCAATGTTGGTCAAGTGCAATATCGATATTGCAAAGGGCATTTTGTCGTTTGAGTTAGTACTATGCCTGAAATTTACCGATTAATGTTGGTCAATCAATCCAATATTCATATGGTTAAAGATTTTTTCAGGCCAATACTTTATTAAGAATTCAAAAATACGATAAGATTTTGCTTTTTATACCCACAATTCTTCATTTTTGTCAATATCATTGTTGGATATACACTAATATCAAGAAAATAGCATCGAAATCTTCCCATCAAACCCTTCTTTATTGTCATCAATTAAGATTAAATAGTATATTTTTTGGTCTTTCTTATTCGGATCTAAATCATTAAATTTAGATCTGAATAAAAAAAACACTCAATTCCATTATTGGATATTAGTGAAGTAGTATACTATTTCAAGAAAAAGGTACACGTTACATGAATATTCAAATTTCTTGTATGGAGCCATAATTTCAAAAGAATTCAAATGCTAGGAAAGAGGAGTGAAGATGGGGTGAAACTCGAGTATTTGGCAACCCAACAAACAAGTCACAAACAAAAAAAATGAATACTTTTGAATAAAATGCCATGAAAACATGGAAGCTCACTCAACTCAATCTTGTTGCCTCTCAAGCATAAAATAATAAAATAATAGGTATTTTTATATGTAATCCAATATTTTACGGGTATTGCTATGCACAGTCTGGATTTTTACTTTTATAGTTCAAAATACGGTATGAATTTATGAAAATATCCTCATTTCGTATGTTTATTGAAAAATTTAGCAATATTCAGAGGACGGCATTGTATTTTCAATGATATTTTGGACCATATTGAGTAAAATATCGAAATGTGCATAACACTTAAGTATTTTACTTATACAGTCTAAAATACGGTATGAATTCATGAAAAATTTCATTTATTATATTTATTAGAAAACTTAATAATATTGAAATAACGCTATTATAATTTCAATGATATTTTAAACTATATTGAATAAAATATCGAAGTGTGTATTAATTAAAAAAAATAATTCATTGATAAGCGTATAGTTTAGTGCATAGGACAAATTTAGGGTTTTTCAAATGCTAAACCCACATGCTATTAGGGCACGGGGCGCAACACTTTTAGGGTTTTGGTCACCTCGAAATGTGGATTGCTTTTAATTTTTATTATCTGATCTTTCTGAATAAATGTGTCTTGACTGAGATTCGTATAGATCCGTAGTAGTTTAATAAAAACTGTTTCAGAAATGAGATATTACAGGTGCGTTTGAGTGGAGAGAATTTCGAGAGTGTGATTTTTATTTTGGAATTTTGTGAGTTTGGATTTTTGATTGTGATTTTAAGAATCTGATTTTGTAAAAACTTGTTTGGTTTGGTTGAGATTCCGTAAGTTTGAAACAAAATCCTTATTGGTCTGTTAGGATGTTGCAAGTCTGGATTTTGAGACCCGAAACAGGATTTTGGAAAATTTCATGAACCAAACAAGATTTATGAAAACTGAACTTTCAAAGTTCAGATTTCCAAAAACTCATCGAACCAGAGTGATGTTTGAATTTTTTTACGTTTCAAACATTTACATGATTTTATTAGATTTACAGATGAACTAAAATGAAAATACCATACAATTTATACCTTTAATGAAAAAGTGGGGTGTAAATCACCTTAACACCATAAATATTAAAGAGTTATATGTAGTCCGATATTTTACTCAGCGTGATCCAAAATATCATTGAAATTACAATATTGCTCCTGAATATTTGCTAAGTTTCCAATGGACATAATAAATAAAGACATTTTCATATCATATCATATTTTGAATTATAAAAATAAAATATCAGATTATATATAAAAGTACTCTATAAATACTACGTCAATATTCACAAAAATACATTCACATAACCCATAAAAACTCATAAATAATTTTGGGTGGTTCTAAATGCATGTCCACTTTACTTATGCATGACCAAATTAAATTTGAAATGACAATAATGTCCTTCTTAAATATGTATTATAATTCACGAAAAAATAATTTATAATTTGGACACGCGTTAAATCATTACATAGACAGATTTATGCATTCAAGGTTAGGGTTTTAGAAATATATGTGTAAAAACTAATAAATGAATGAAGGGTAATTATGATATTTTTCCACTTTTATTGGACATGGAGAAGTAAAGTGGACCTGCATATAGTAAACAACATAATCCAGTGGAGTGTAAATGAAAATGTAGGGTAACTTTTCTCAACTACTATTTGTTCAAAACTAGGCCACCTATGGTAGTGATTAACTTTTTTTTTTGGGTTTAACTATTATGATTTTCGTGAATCTTAATTCTTAAATTTAGCAAAATTCCAAGTTTCATGAATAATGTTTGCAGGTTAGGGCACACATTTGCCAGAGTGTGCACTCTACACGAGTGAGTCAAATGTGAAATCATATTCTTTTTTAAAAAAATCAAGGCAACAACCTTTATTCTTTTTCTCTTTATTTGAACTCATTTATTTACAAGTACAAATTATAATTCGTGCACCAACAATAGATTCGCATTTCAGAATAATTGTTATCATCATGTTATAATAGTTGTGCTCCATTATAATCTATACAAAATATATTCATTTGGTCCTATAGTTCATTATTCGGAGTGTTTTTAGAATGGGTCGTGTCTATTTTACATAAATTATACATGCCTGATTTTAACTTGAAATGTTTTTGGTATTCCTAATGCAGGTCTAGACACGGCCTATCATAAATGATTAGATTGGACATTACAATTGATTCTATTGTTGTTACAACCACGGAGCAAGCATAATTTTCGAAAGGTGTTACAAACAAAGCTCCAATTAAAAAGATCGACACAGAAATAGATTAATTTTCATGAAAAACGAATCTTTCTAATAAAAAATTTATGTAAAGATGCAGATTAATTTTATATGTAAAAAAATTTGTTAAGTATGGAGTAACATATAACCTAGATTTCATTTTATGGTTTGACATTCAAACAAGCTTTATGGTAAGGAGATAAGCCATGCAAGTAAATTAAGGATCAACTTTTTGACATTTTTGCAGCCCTCTCTAATACTATAGTATAAATGCATCATTAGTCTTATCAAATCCTCCAAGATTATCACATTTGATTTGATGTCATAATTGGTGGGAAAATTATGTGTATTGAAAATACATCACTATCAAAAGTTTATCTACAATTGTTCATGAATGTAGCTAACAAGATTGTTCCTAATTACTTAGGCTAATCTTCTATTCATGAAAGCACCACTTTTTTTAAGAGTCCCTTTCTTGCATGATGATAATTGATTGTATGAGAAATGCATTTCATGATTTTAATCATGATTTCTACATTCAACTAATACATAGTCATTATGTACCCTTTTAACTTATTTGGACATATATGAACTAAACTGAACTGAAACTTATGTAAAAATTTAGTTGATTTTAGTTCTTCATGCCAATTTTTTAATAGTTTGTTTTATTAAATTTGATCAAATTCGATGAAAATTCAATTTAACTCTCGTATGGAAAGGTGTATAATGTGAGAAGACGAAGATAGCTTAACAGCGGTAACTTGGACATGCCCTCCCAAAAATTCCTTGTATCGGGAACTGAAGAAATGTGAGGTAGGGTTCAGAGCGTTCTCTCCATTACACCAAATATATGCGTGTTTGCAGGTTTTGAAGGACTTGAAAATCTATCAACCGGTTAGAGTACACATCAAATCATACTCACAACAGTTAATCTTGCTCTTGCAAAATTGGGAAACCGCCATGACAGTTGATCATATTGTTAGAGTACTTACTCTCTAATCTGAATTAAATACCATAAACTTGTTTTTCAAAGGTTTCTAAACTTTATGTTTATGACCATAAAAATAATTTACCCTAAAATTATGGACTGATAAGGAAGATCAAGTTAACTCGTGACTTTGTATCACACTCATGATCATATTGACTAATCTCAATTATATTGTTTAAAAATATATATTTCATGACTAAAAAAAACTTAATATGGTCCCTAACTTTATTATATTCATCCCTTTATCCTAACATATTCATGACTCCTAAATTTAGGATCAATGTTGGCTATTATTACATGTCAATTTCACACCAAATTGTTCATATTGTTAGAGTGCAATGCCAAGTATTTAATAAAATTCTGACAGTATTTAATGGATCTGAAAAAATTATTTATATTTAAAGTATTAAAATGCATTTATGCAAATTTTAGTCAATGAATAAAAACAAAACAAATATCCTGGATAAGACTCCAGAATTCCACAGTCTGCCAACAAATGGAAAAAATGGCACAGAAGTCTATGAAAATGATGCGGTGCGGCGCCATCTAAGAGCAGCCCTCATCTGAAATTGCCATCCAAGAAATTCTCGGGTACTCTATTTTGCTCCACAGGTAATTGAAAATCCTGTTTTTTTTAAAGGTTGTGATATGTGTTCATGTGTTTCTGGGAAATTTTTGGCTTTGAATTTGTTGCCCTGCATTTTTTGATGCCACTATATTGTGTTGAAGAAAAGTTTCAATCTTGTTTTGTGTTTAAATGTTTTGAGCTGTGAAGAGGCGATTTCGATAACCAAAATCGACATTGAAATGAAAGTTTACTTGTAGAATTGAGGAATTATCATGAAAAGAGTGCTACTAGAATGTAAGGATTGGGATAGTGTTACTTTGAATTAGTTGCCCTGCAATTTTGATATTGTGTTTAAGAAAAGTTATAATCTTGTTATGGTTTTTTAATGCTTTAAACTCTAAAGAGTCCGATTTCGATGACTAAAATCAGCTTTGAAATGAGAGTCTACTTGTAGAATTGAGGGATTATCATGAATGAGGGCTACTAGAATCTTGCTGGATTGAGATTTGGGTAGAAAAGGATCAAAGAAAATTAGTGTGAGAGTAATCTTTGGAAATCTGAAGTATGATATTGTTTGGCACCATTAGTCAAAAACCTACAAATAATATATGACTTTTAGTTTTAGGAGCAATGATAGTTAACGATTCAAACTTGTTAGCCAGAGGTAAAGGAGGAATTTTGAGCTCATTAAAGGTTGATCAACTTTTTACTGTAACATGGTTTGAATTTTGTGTTCTGTTCCTAATATTCACTGGATCCGGCTATCTAATTTTGATGTTTCTGTGCATTTGATTGACTGAGGCTCAATAAACCATCTCGGTTTCTTGACAACTAACTTTGGTTTGATTCTGTATCTAAATAATTGAATGATTAATGTGTGCAAAGATTTGTGTATAGCTGGTTGCTTCGTGTGTTGTAAAACTGTTCTGTTTTGTGTTTGTAGAAATAAAAGATCGAATTTTGGGTAGTTTGTTGTCCTCGAAAAAGAATGTTTTGCTGGAACATTGTTGTTCATCTTGTATCAGTTTTGAGTTGTTAATTCTTTTACGTCTTATAATGTTGTTAGTATTATGCTCGCTTAGCAGTTTTGATCCCTAAAGTTTACTCCTTGCTTCAAATCTTGGGAGTATTTCCCTCACTTCGAGTGATAAAATTGCAGCCTGAATAGCTCATAGATTAGACATCCAGTGGTTGTTTTACGACCCAAACCTGTCAATAAATTAGAAATATATGTTCACTGTTAAACTTGACAAGAAATAAAGTTTCTGCTTAGAGTTTGAGATGGCTGATTAAGTTATGAATATGAAATCATTTCATTTGGCATTGCATCATGTTTATAGTTGGTAGTGTTCACTATTCATGTATGTGTTAATACTCAGGACTCGAGAGTAGAAATGGCGTACTTAGCAACAGCTGAAGCCTGTGATACCAATGCTGCACTTCTGGCAACGGGGGAACTGAGGGTGCTGCAGCCCATTTTCCAGATTTACGGGCAGGCCCGTGCATTCTCGGGCCCCATTTTCACTCTCAAGGTGTTTGAGGACAACGTGCTGGTCCGAGAAACTCTTGAAACCAAAGGCGATGGGCGAGTCCTTGTGATAGATGGAGGAGGAAGCATGAGGTGTGCTCTCGTGGGCGGAAACCTAGGGCAGCTGGCTCAGAACATGGGATGGGCTGGGATTGTAATCAACGGCTGCATTCGCGACGTGGATGAGATCAACGGCTGTGATATCGGGGTCAGAGCGCTGGCTTCCCACCCTCAGAAATCGTTCAAGAAAGGCGTCGGGGAAAAGGGCATCCCTGTCTATGTTGGAGGAGCCTGGATCAGGAATGGAGAATGGCTCTATGCTGATAGTGATGGCATTCTTGTTTCAAAAACTGAGCTGTCTGTTTGATAATTCATATCAGTGTTGTACTGAAATGGAGTGAATAAATTGACACAATCATCACAAAAGTTTCTGTAATCTTTTATAATTTCAGACTCAGAAATCTTGAATCATATATCTAAACTTGGAGGAGATTTTATGAGGAGATTAATATACAATCAGTTATTTTCAAAAAATCTTCAAGACTTCACAATTTCATTTTTCAAAATTACCCCGTAAATTTTTTTAATAGAATATCTGTGTTTCAAATAAATTGAAATAATTGAATATTTTTATAAATGTGCATAAAGCATTTTAAAATTTCAATGCTAAAGAAAAATTGCTAAAGTTGGCTCCCATTTATAAATGCTAAAGAGAAATTGTTGAAACGATGAAATATCAAAGTTAACAAATAAAATATTTAAATTCAATAAATTATCAATAACGTTAGTATAAGCTAAAATATAAGATAAATATGTATCAACTAGTTGTGTTATATTTTTATAACTTATTTTTTAATGTCAAACTACTAGCTTACATTAAATTAAAAAATCACGAACAAACTAGTTGAATAAAAGGATTTATTCTGTCGGGTTTAGAACGTTTTCTAATAAATGGAAAAGGTGAACTATGGAAAAATCAAAATTTTTAAAATCGTTTCCGATATTTGGATGACTTTAATTAGATGCGAAACGAAAATTACATTTTCCCATTCCAAGAATCTGTAATTTTTTTGAATCCGAATATATATATTGCAAACATATATAGAGTAACATTACAAATTCACAAAAAAATTAAATAGGAGATCTATTGTGATGTCACAACTTCCTATTCTACAATTCGAAGATCAAATCTTAGAAACGGTTGACAAGAATACTGTTACTGTCATTATCGGAGAAACTGGTTCAGGCAAAAGTACCCAACTCTCACAGATTCTTCATCGAAAAGGCTACACCAAGTCGGAAATTATAGTCGTTATACAACCCCGCCGTGTCGCCGCTGTCTCTGTTGCTCGCCGAGTCGCTCAGGAGCTTGATGTTCAACTCGGCGATGAAGTTGGTTACGCTATACGGTTTGAAGATAGAACTTCATCAAAAACACGTATCAAATACCTCACTGATGGAGTTCTTCTACGTGAAAGCCTTTCTGATCCAGAGCTCAGCCAATACTCGGTGATAATATTAGATGAAGCTCATGAGCGGAGTTTGAACACTGATATATTGTTAGGCTTGATGAAACGCCTGATGAATTTACGTTCCTCCAATTTAAAGATTCTAATCACTTCTGCTACTCTTGATGGGGAGAAAGTGTCGGGATTTTTCAATAACTGTCCCATTCTAAACATTCCGGGGAAGCTATTTCCTGTGGAGATAATGCATGTATCGGAGCAGCCCAAGAGTTATGTAGACGCTTGTCTAAAAATGGCAATTGATATACATGTTAAGGAGCCGGAAGGTGATGTATTGATATTCATGACTGGGCAGGATGATATCGAGAAGCTCGTGAAAATGTTGGAGGAGAGGATTCTAAGTCTTGAGGAAGGGTCTTGTATGGATGCAATAGTTCTTCCGCTTCATGGATCTTTGCAACCTGAGTTGCAGATTCGTGTCTTTGGTCGCGCACCACCGAATTGTCGAAAATTTATTGTAGCCACAAACATTGCAGAAACATCTCTAACTGTTGATGGTGTTGTGTATGTTCTTGATCCTGGATATGTGAAACAACGGCACTACAATCCTTCCACCGGCATGTACTCTCTCGATGTCGTGCAGATTAGCAAAGTACAGGCGAGCCAACGAGCAGGTAGAGCTGGAAGAACACAACCGGGAAAATGCTACCGATTGTACCCATCAATTGTTTATAACGATGATTTCTTGGATGCTACGATCCCTGAAATACAAAGATCTTCTCTTTCAGGAACAATTCTTTATTTGAAATCCTTGGGCCTTCCCGACATTGATATCTTGGAGTTTGATTTCCTAGACGCTCCTTCATTTGAGGCTTTGGAAGATGCTCTAAAACAGTTATTTCTTACTGATGCTATTAATGAAGAAGGGTCTGTAACAACTATTGGTCGAAAAATGTCAGAACTTCCACTGGAACCTTCCCTCTCTAGAACCCTATTGGAAGCCAATAAATGTGGTTGCCTATCTCAAGCTTTAACAGTTGTTTCAATGTTATCTGCAGAAACAACTTTGCTTCTTAGTCCCATCGCAACTTCAGATAAAAAGAGGAAACAACCACCTTCAAACCTTCCAGATGGTTTTGGTTTGGGCGACCATATACAGTTACTTCAGATATATGAGCAATGGCATAAGACTGACTATAGCATGGGCTGGTGCAAGGAGAATAACTTGCAAGTGCGAGGAATGAAGTTTGTTAAAGATGTTCGAAGGCAACTAGCTCAGATAATGCAAAAAAATACCACTGACTCACTAGAAGTACAAACAAGTAAAAGGTGGAGAAGTAGCCAACAAGAATATAAGAATTTAAGAAAGTCTTTATGTGTTGGATATGCAAACCAACTTGGTGAGAGAATGATGCTCCACAATGGCTACAAAATTATTGGTCACAAGTCTCAACTTGCGCAAGTGCACCCTTCCTCCATGTTGAAGACGGATGAAGGGGGAATGCTTCCAAACTATGTTGTCTACCATGAACTTATTACCACTACACGCCCTTTCATGCGTAATGTTTGTGCTATTGAGATGGCATGGGTCTTGCCTACAATAATGAAACTTGATAAGCTAAACATTAGGAAGCTCAGCGGTGGTAGATTATGCGAACGTGAAAAGGTTGTTGTAGAAGACAAAGCATGTTTGACAAATACGTGTACTAGTGAGCCTCACGTCACTCAACTTGCAGATGATCGAGATAGCAGAATTCAAGCAGCTCGTGAGCGTTTTCTTGCACGTAAAGGCACTTCATAGCATGATGAACTGGATATGATATGATATTAAAATGTACCATGGTTCCCGTAATTATGAATGCTGCGATTCAAGAAAGACGACAGAATTTCAGGAGTTATCCATAAGAAGATAGAGGATACGATAAGCAAATTTTGGGAGTGGTCTTGTTTTTCATGTAGTTTTGTTATCCTCGAGGAAAAAATCCATGTTTATGTCTAACTTTTAAATTTCCGCAAAACAAAATCTAACTTTTAAAAGGCAGTATGCATTAACATATTTGTTTTAGTTTTAAATTACACGTGTGATATTTTCACTTTGAAAGCGAGGATGTCTATCATGGTCATACAACAATGATTTAAGATGTATGGGGTGCTATTAGAGCAATGACATGACACCTAGACGATAATCATAGTAAAATATTTTACTCTTTAAAACTTTAATAAGTATGAAGTTAAATCTACAAAGCTCTAAATTGCGAAGTGCGAGATTACATAAAGCAATATCCACAAACCATAAACTCACAACTCATAACCATTATGATTCATCGCTCTAGTTAACAATTCTGTTCAAGTAAGAATTTGACACACAAAAGAAAGTCTCAATCCCGAGTTCCCTGCCATATGCTTGCTAACTGGAAATCAAAGTAAAAGGGCAAGAAATCTAAGAATGAACATTTTATTGACTTACAGATAAAGCACACATAAGGACTGCTCCATCAAATAGAAAGATGAACTAATCCTTCCAAGCATAACATGGCTACCCTGACTAGAAAATCATGTCATTCCTAAAGAAGAAACATTCCACTACCGTTCCAGAACACCTTTGAACAACTGTTACTTTAAGCATCAAATGCAGGAGACAATGGCGGAATCAGACGAACCATTTTGAGATTGCTATATAGGGTCGGGGGTTGTCAGAATCCAAAATTTCACCACACTTTGTTCCAGATCTACAATAATTTAGCTTATAATATAAAGGGGTTGCCGACACTGCCGCTGACCGGAGAAACAACGAATTTTACTTCTTTCTCAGCCAAGGATAAATGATTCTTTATAAAAGGGTAAGAAAGCTAATAATGGACATTTCATTGATCTACACATAAATCATACGGTAGGGCACCCCATCGAACAGAAAGACGAACTGATCCGTGCAAGCATAATTGGGCTACCTTAACTAGAAAAACACCTGATTCCTAGAAGAAACCTTCCACTGTCGTTTCAGAACAACTACTACTTAAAGCATCGGGAGACAGTAACAGAATCAGACAAACATGTTTGAGATTGTTATACACGATCAGAAGTTGTTGGAATCCTAAATTTCACTACACTTTAATATATATAAGGGTTGCCGACGCCGCCCCTGCCCGGAGAAACAACAGATTTTACTCATTTCTCCGCAATAAGATCATGATTTTATGTTAAATTTAGACATTAATGTTTATTATCGTGCTTAAAAAAATTAAAAGAAATTGGGGGAGAGAGTATATATTGCAAATAACCTGAAACAACCTGAAACAGCCTGAAACCCTTCCCCGTCTTCTCCGTTCCTACTTTTACAGTAAAAAATGTCGTCGGCGTCGAGCAGCAGCGGGCTTACCTTCAAGCTCCACCCACTCGTGATCCTCAACATCTCCGACCACCACACTCGCGTCAAGTCCCAATCGCAGCCCCAGCCGCAGCTCTGCTGCGGGGATAAGGGGGCGGCGTCGTCCTCAGCGCCGCCGTCGGCGGTGGCAGCGCCTAGGGTTTTCGGCTGCGTCATCGGCGTGCAGAGAGGGCGCACGGTGGAGATCTTCAACAGCTTCGAGCTTCTGTACGATCCCGTCACTCACTCCCTGGACCGAGCTTTCCTCGAGAAGAAGCAGGAGCTCTGTAAGCTGCCTTTGCTCTGGAGCATTTCTATAAAAACTTGTTCTTGTTTCGATTTTCTGAATTTTTAGGTCTGTTTGTTTGAATCTGTGCAGATAAGAAAGTGTTCCCTAACTATTACGTGCTGGGATGGTACTCGACTGGAAGCGATGCGCAGGAGTCGGATATGCATATTCACAAAGCGGTAACTTCTGATTTGCTGTTTCTTACTGAAAAGAATTGTTGCGTAGTGACCTGCAGGGTTTGAGTTTTAAGAACTGATATTTGGGGTAGTAATAGTGTAAAGGAGGTCTAAAGGAGCGGAATTTTAGCTCGAATTGTAGTGTAGTATGAGTTGGCCCTCGAGACGCCTTCTTTTACTGAAAAGAATGAGTTGGCCATTGAGAGAACGGGCTAGTTGAGTGCCCTGTAGGTTTTGAGTTAGTCCTTGAGAACTGATTTTGGGGTAATAATATGGTAAATGTGGTCTAAAGGAGCGAGTTTTTGGCTCGAATTATAGTGGATTATGAGTTGGCCCTTGAGAGAAAGGGTTAGTTGTATAGTAAATGTGTATGATTGTATGATTTTTGGTTGGAAGTTTTGAAAAGGCTGTTGGTCTGAGTTTGATTAGGTGACATGGTTTTATGGTTGAAACTAATATTTGTTGTGTGATCGCTTTTGTTTAACAGTTAATGGATATCAATGAAAGCCCTGTTTACGTTCTTCTCAATCCAGCAATCAATCATGCACAGAAGGACCTCCCACTTACCATTTACGAAAGCGGTAAAAGTCTAACTTCTCTTGCATTGATAAATAAAAAACTTCTCTTGCATTTTGGTTTGTTTGCTTTAAAGTTTTCTACTGATTTTTTGTTTCTTTCTGCTGCGTGACTTTATTTTACAGAGTTGCATGTCATTGATGGGGTTCCCCAGCTTATATTTGTCCATGCCAGCTACACTATAGAGGTATGCAATTTTTTCATTGTATTTTGATTTAAAAATATCCCGGTGTAAGAAATATATGGTTCTTTAAGGTGACTAATTTTATTTCTTTGCTTTGAAGACTGTGGAGGCTGAAAGAATCTCTGTTGATCACGTTGCGCACTTGAAACCATCTGATGGGGGTTCTGCTGCAACTCAGTGTAACTTTTCCGACTTCCATAATTTCTTTCTATTTAATTCATGCATCATATGATTTATGCCGGTGTTGTTATTGGTCATTCCCTTGTATTTAAACTTGATTGCCTTGTTCAGTGGCTGCTCATCTCACGGGCATACATAGCGCCATCAAGATGCTCAATAGCAGAATCAGAGTGCTGCACCAGCATCTTATTACCATGCACAAAGGTACATCTTTTGTCACTTCATTTGTCTCGAGGCATTGATTGAATTGAATTCGCGGAAGTGTTAGAATCTTGACATACCCCTCCTTATTTACTGAAACTGCCAATTTATATCTTCTTTGTTAGAATGGTCTACTAGTTTCATGTATAAGCCTTTTCACTTCCACGTAACTTGTTATTACTGTTGGAACAGTTTATGAGTTAAAATCACGAACTGCTTCTTTTAGGTGAAAAAGCTGTCTTTTTTGCTATCCACGTACAGTTTCAGGCATAAAACTTTCTACTTGAGTACATGGTTTGATAAAAACATCACGAATTGCACCTTTAAGCTACAAATAAGCTCCACTACAGTTTCACGCAAATGACTGGCACCTGATGTTATTTACTTATCACAAAGTAGATATCTAATTCATCTAATAAATGAGCTATTCGAATTTTTTTGTCTGGAGTTGTATCTTATTTGTTGGAATAGTACAACAGGTATTAAAATCACGATTGAACGTTTGCTTTGTCAACAGGTGACACTCCTTGTGAGAGTTCTCTGCTGCGCCAAGTGTCTAGTCTGTTAAGAAGACTCCCTGCAATAGAATCTGAGAAGTTCCAAGATGATTTCTTGATGGTGAGTGTTTCTGGCTATTACTTGATGAAACTTATCAACAATTTCCGGCCTCTTTACCATTTCCGATCTCTTCTTTTGCAGGAGTACTGTGACACTTTATTGGTCACTTATCTTGCTATGGTGACAAACTGCTCTAGGTATGTTGTTATATTTCTATATGTACCAAGTAACAATAGAAGAACCCGATTTTTATAGCCAAATTCTATGATTATGGCACTCATTTACCGATGCATATATGCAGGACTACCTATGATCTCGTTGACAAGTTCAACACTGCATTCGACAGACATACCAGGAGGGGTGGACGGACGACTTTCATCTGAATATGCTGTTACATGATGATCATAATGGCGTAATGGCTTGTTTTGTAGCTGAATAACTATAGGTTATTAGGGTTATGGTAAATGTATAACTTCTGATATTCTGTAAGGCTTACTATGAATGTTTCTCACCTATGAATTTCTGTTCTGGGTAACATGTTAAAATGGTTATTGGAATCATTCTGGCCGCTATCGGGTTTTTATTTGTGAAGTATCATCCTTTTTCTATCGGTATATCAGCTCAACAAAAATACAATTTAAAATAAAATTAGATAAATATAGTCATACCGATTAATTTTTACTCTAGTTTATTCGGTCCATCCAGAAACAAATTGTCACAAAATTTTGTGATAAGAAAAGGGGCATCATGCTAAATGCATATGCTATAATAAATTGTGTGCAATCCGGTATTTTACTCAAAGTAATACAAAATATTATTGAAATATACGTAATCCGATATTTTACTCAATATAATACAAAATATCATTGAAATTACAATATCGTTCATGAATATTAATAAGTTTCCTACTAAACATGATAATTGAGGTCGTAATATTACACCGTATTTTAGACTATAAAAATAAAATAATCAAGGACTTTGAAGTCTACTATGCACAAAATTTCCACCAAAATACAAGGGCCAATTTTAGTATTATCGAAAAATATCAGCACCGAACATAAAACAAACATAAACATAATCAGTCTACAACCACAATTCAATTCCCCCATTCCCACAATTTTGTGTTTCCCTGCAAATTTCAGCTCAACACAGAGAGCAGACGACCCATAATCCATAATCATCAGCTGCTGTTCTTATCTCTACAGATGTTGATGATCATCACCATATAATTTTTATAATCAAAGAAGCAGAATTCAGCGTCTGATTTTGATTGTGAAGATTGTTCAGTAGCCATGGCGATGAGGGACCTCGTCACCGGCGGCGCCGCCTGCGCGGTTCCGGGATCATCCTCCGCCTCCAATCCCATTGGCGCGTTTGCTAACGCTCTCCTGGGCTCCTCCTCCAAAGCGGTAAATTCAGCTGCTTTATTGGCTTTGATTGAATTCGCTCTTTTTGCTTCGTAATGTTTAGTTATTCGTGGTTTGGAAGCTTAATTCTCAACTAATTTGCGAGTATAACTGTCTAAAGCAGTAAAATTAGCTGTTTTTTTAATTGAATTTGCAATTTATTTTGTAGTTTTTAGTTCTTCGTAGTTTGGAAGGTTAATTCTCAACCATTCTGCAAGTATAACTGTATACATTCGAAGTTATTTCGTGTTTGTTATGCTTGATTGAATAAAGTTGTAGTTTTTAGTTCATCGTAGTTTGGAAACTTAATTTTCAACCATTTTTTGAGTATAACTGTTTAAATTCGAAGTTTTTTTGTATTAGTTATGCTTGACTGACTAAAGTTGTAGTTTTTAGTTATTCATAGTTTGGAAGCTTAATTCTCAACCATTTTTCGAGTATAACTGTCTAATTCGAGGTTTTTTCGTATTCGTTATGCTTGACTGATTAAAGTTGTAGTTTTTAGTTATTCATAGTTTGGAAGCTTAATTCTCAACCATTTTTTCGAGTATAACTGTCTAATTCAAAGTTTTTTCGTATTAGTTATGCTTGTTTGACTAAAGTTGATTTTTTTTTTTTTGGTTTAAGTTGAGTAATTCTTTGTTGCGTAATAAATGTTAATATTTATAGTTTTCTATAGTTAAAAGTTCGCGAGTTACTTAAAGCGTTTACTTTATGTGACCAGGAGAGCCTTGGGGAGATTCCTCACTCAGCAACTTACCCTTCTGATGGGAATGCTTTTATGGGGTCTGGAGGGCCGTTGTCAGTTCTTCCTGGCTCAGAATTCGATCACCCTCAGCAGGCGAATGCTCAGGTATGGTTATGTGTTGAAAATTTATGGTATGGCTCAGAATTCGATCACCCTCATTTTAAAAATATTTCGTCATTTTTCAATCTCTGTCAGGGTTCTGCCTTTCTTCAAGGGTTCCGTGCAGCGGATCAGAATGGACTTGCAGATGCTTGGGATGAGATACAGAGGCCTCAAGTTAATTTTGGTCCAGGAATGGGTGGTGTAGCCAACTTCCCTCTTGACCATGCTCGTATTCAACCAGATATGAATGGTAATTATACCTTATCTCGAGGATATTTATCATCACTTAATTTAGGTAGCATATTTATACCTGTAGCAGTTGTATTTTATGTTTCCTTACCACGTTGGGTTGCTACAGGGCCGCCTCAAAGAGTGTTGTCGGGCTTTTTGCATTCCTTTGTTCATAGTAGCCATGGTGGTGTTCCTTTTCGTCCTGCTGCACTTCCAGTGTTGGGATTATCCGAGGGGGATAAAAGGTGTATACGAGATCGCAGTAGTATAATGGCTCGCCACTTCTTTGCTGATCGAAGTGATGAGTTTATAAATTCTCAGGTTTTGTTCGAACCCCTTTCCTGGACTCTGGCATGTTATCTTTTAGGACACTGTTATGAATTGTGGCTTCGTTGTACTTGCTTAAGGAGGCTATATAATAATTTCTTTCTTTATATATCTTAGCTTAGGAAAATTTGATTAGTTAATTTCTTTCTGTGATGATATAAGCAGATACTGTTAGAGGATACATGTGTAAATGTGTAAACACATTCAAAGTTATGGAATCCGAATACATATCTTCTGCTGCGTTAAACTTTTGTGGTGCCATTTTATTCCTTCAAATTTTAGAAGTATGGCATCAATAATTTCTTTATGTATTTTGTTCTTGCATGGACAGAGATCAGGCCTTTATATGCTTAGCATTTACTGTTTTGGGATATCTTTCTGCATTTATTTAATTCGGTTTCTTTCTGTGATGAGATATGCTGATACTGTTAGAGGATGCTTGTGAGGAAATTACGTCTATGTAATCAGAAAAGTGAAAAATAGTTAATATCTGTTACTTGCTTCTCACGTGATGCCTTTTATTCCTTCAAAGTTTGAAAGCATGGCATCAATAGGAAGGACAGAGATTAGGCATTCTATTGTGAACTTGCTCTATTTGTCATTCCTGTATATCATTGACTCATGTATCTGTTTTCGTTCAGGTTAATGCTTTGTTATCTTCACTTGAGATTGATGGTGATGCTAAGGCTAGGGGGCCTCTGCCTGGACGATTCCGGGAGATGGATGAGTATTGGAACGAGTCGCAGGGCATGAGGCCGGCACCTGGTCCTGCAGATGGGTGGATTACTGAATTCAGCAGCCAACACCCGGTTGGGCACAATGACCCTAGAAACTGGGCTCAGTCATTTGAACAAGAACACGGTGCTAATGGCTGGGCATCTGAGTTTGAGCGGGTAAGAAAGTCAAATATTGTCCTATGTTATCTAGAATCCCTCAATGAGCAGTATCTTCCACGTGTGAATTATAAGAAGTCATAACTTTATGTTTACATCATCCCTAGAAAACTATTTCATGTATAAAGTTTGGCATCTTAGATAATAATAATAAGAACTTGCAATTTGGCATCTTAGAATTACATGATTTAATAAGTATCTCTAAAATGTGACATATCAGATAAGCCACCATTTACATTTCTATAACCTTTCTAAGACCTTGGAACACAGCAGTGCCATAAGTATCTGTAATTTATTTTTGTATATATTATTCTTTAATATTTTATATCTTGCCTGCTATTCTATATCGTTGGTTTTCTAATTCTGCATAATCTTGCAGGACCAGTTGCAGCTTTCAACCCTAGATCATATGAGTGGTGCATTTGCGCCTAATGTAGCTGCCATGGAGCAATCTCGCATGCTGGCTCACACTTTAGCTTCAAACAATGACCCTAAATTTCAGGTTGGATTCCTTGTCATCAAACTTAGACCATAATCTCTCCATGAAAGCAGTTTTTTCCCTTACTGTTCCTTTCTGGATCTAATTTAGATATGCCGTAGTCATGGCACCTGTAAAGAGTCTTTTATAACCAAAAGCAGGCAATCTAATCTACACTCGTTTCCACATTAATTCATTTTTTCCTCTTTGTTTGGACAAATAGAACTCAAAATTCTTCCAGTTCGTATCCAAGATGAGTCGTGGGGAGCTCAGTATTGAGGATAATCAATTCAAAGCCACAACATCTACACCTGGGGATTGGGCTACGGAATATCAACAGCAATATAATGGTGGTCAGTCATGGGCAGACCAGTTTCGACATGAAGAGGTTAGTAAAGTGTAGCATTCTTCAGCTTTCATCCACAATCCATTGAGAACTTATTTTTCAAGACTTCAACCTTCAATTTCCATAGTTTTAGGGTTTTGTTTACCTGTAGTATAACACTTTACCATTTCAGCTCTCTAGAGGACCTGATGGATGGGCAGATGAGTTTTCTGAACTGCGTGGGAAGCAGGAAGATGAGTGGGAGAATGAATTTTCCAAATTAAAAGTTAATGATTGGGCCGACGAATTTGGAAATCAGGTTGCTGAAGGGGTATTTGGTGATAGCACATCTGATAACTGGGCAAATGCTTATGATGAGTAAGTTAGTTATTTTCAAGAAGATGTGCTAAGTTCATTTATTTTTTATCAGTTTGTTTCCTTACAGTATATTCAAATATTAGGTTTGTAAATGAACAAACTGCTCTCAAGGAACGTTCAGAATCTTCACGGGGGGTGTATGAGTTCTCTACTATGAATCCTTACGTCGGGCACCCTAACCCTATGAAAGAAGGCCAAGAACTGTTTCGTAAAGGTCTTTTAAGTGAAGCTGTTCTTGCTTTGGAGGCTGAAGTTATGAAGAATCCGGATAATGCTGAGGGTTGGAGGTTACTGGGAATAGCCAATGCTGAGAATGACGATGATCAACAGGTTATACATGACACTAATGCATCCATCTTATTTACTGCTGATATATTATCTTTTCCTTAGTAATCTTGCTTATGGTTATCTTGAATTGATTATCCTACATTTCCTCTTAGCCTTGTATAGTCTACTATGTATATTTTTATGGTGACTTCTTTGAGTAATTTAGTTGTATAGTGATACGAGTTAATCAGATTGCAACTGGGAGTAAAGAGAGGGAGCGAGTTAGGCACATTTTTCAAGCATATAAGAGTCTCAATGTATCTGAATCTTTGAATTTAATGTTTCCTCATCCTTCATTCTGTGCAGCCAAAACTCCTGAACCCTAACTTTTGCACAATCTCCCCAATCCCAAAAAAGTATAGAAGTTTAAGATCTATTTGTGCTGAATGGTTGGAAGAGATGACATAATTCATAACTTTTGCTAATGAACATATAGCTTTACATTTTTATGGCTGTAATTTTGTTCATGAAACTGTGGGTTTTGGAATTAGGTGGCTGAAAGTGTTTCTGTTTGTTACAGGCTATTGCAGCAATGATGCGTGCTCAAGAAGCTGATCCCACAAACCTTGAGGTCCTTCTTGCGCTTGGTGTTAGTCACACCAATGGTCAGTAACTTTACCATAAATCGATGAAAATTTAATTAATTAATGGGTATAATTATCTGCATTGAAAGGTAGAATGGGTATAATTATTTGATTAGATAAATCCAGGAATCTGCTATTATCAAATTATCAATTTTTATAGGAGAATGATGGCTTTAACAATTTGCTCTGCAACTGTTTCAGAACTGGAGCAAGCAGCTGCATTGAAGTATTTGTATAGTTGGCTGCGGCATCACCCAAAGTATGGGGCAATTGCCCCGCCAGATCAGCCCGAATCTCTTTATTATGGCGATGTAAGAACAACTTATTGTCACTTTTATATATTTTTAGCAATGGACAGTTAGTTTCCTTATGGAATGAACACAACCAATTTACCAACTGAAATTCTTAACGGAGACACTGGCTTCACGATTCAAACAGGTTGCCTCATTTTTCAATGATGCTGCTAAAATGTCACCCGAGGATGCTGATGTGCACATTGTACTTGGAGTGTTGTATAATTTATCTCGAGAATACGACAAAGCCATTGAAGCCTTCCAGACAGCCTTGAACCTGAAACCTAGAGATTACTCTCTCTGGAACAAGCTTGGAGCAACACAGGCCAATAGTGTTCAGAGTGCCGATGCCATTTTAGCATACCAACAGGTGAAGTTTCTTTTCTTATGGTTGATTCATGTAGAACCGCTCAACAAAGCAGCGTATCCCCATTTCACATAAAAATGCACATTATCCTGAATAAATTTTGAAGAACGGAACATAACACTTCAATTTCCCCCCCTCAGGCATTGGATCTGAAGCCCAACTATGTGCGGGCTTGGGCAAACATGGGAATCAGCTATGCTAACCAGGTACATTTTAAGGGATTCGTTTATGCTTGAGTCATTTTCCTACATATGTTATGGAAATATAACTGCTTGACATTGGCAAATTATGTTTTTAATAAACTAATTTCGTATTATTGAAATAGAAATTGCGTGGCACACCTATGCTACATTGCACTAATATACCTCTGTGAAACGAGAGTTGCTTATTCTGTGAAATCCATGTCAGTTTGGCTATCTAATGGTTTCTGTAAATGATTGATTGAAGGGGATGTATGAGGAATCCATTCGATACTATGTACGTGCCCTGTCAATGAACCCGAAGGCCGATAATGCTTGGCAATACTTGAGAATCTCTTTGAGGTAATCTTCATGCAAATGAACTTAGTTACACACGCTTCAGTAATATTAAAAACTCTCAATCTCATTCGTTCTCTCGGTTGCAGCTGTGCTTCTAGAAACGACATGCTGGATGCCTGTGATGCTCGGAATCTAGACACCCTCCAGAAAGAGTTCCCTCTCTGAAGAACCTCTGTTCAGTTGTACAGAAAGAAGAAGAAAGAGGAGAATAAGGAGAGATGATAGTTTACATTTCAGAAGCTCCTCATACAGTCAGAAAGACATCATTAGAAAGGGGGTTCTAGGGTTTTGTTCTGTAAGGATAGCTGTGTAACATGATCTGCATTCTGTTGTAACTTGTTCGGAAATGGTTTATCGATAAATCTTATACAAATACTCATAATTTAGGATCATTTTAAACCATTTTATACAGATGGAAATAAGGACATTTCTGATACAAATGAAGATATCAGTGGATAGTGAGATATTCAAGAAGATAATGGATTCTAATGTATGTCCTATAGCATATTTCTGAAATTTCTTTTTGAAGAAAGTGAGAAATGAAAAGAAGTTGCCAAAAAATATTGAATGCAATAACTTGTAGAAGTGATGAAGTTATTTGCAGAGAGCCCACCATATTCTGAATTGTGATACTATACAAACCAAACACTTGACATTGTGCAAAAACTGTCACTGATTTGCCATCTATCCATCCACCATTTCTTTTCACATCCTTCTATGCTTACAAGTCGTTTTTTTAAAGTCAAAACCATTTAAATAGACAGGAAAATTATTCACGAATATTCAACTCTATATAATTCGCATTCGTTTGTGCATTATTATTAGAAATTTCAATTCTTTTACAGTTAATTTCAGTTAATCTCAGTCTAACTGAATAGAGCCTAACATTACACCTATAAATTACTAATATGTTGATATATTTCTTTAACATTTCTTGATTTCTTCATAAAATTTTAAGGAAAATAAGAAATGACCATAGAATCAAATGTCAAACTAGGTGCAAAAGTGATCCCAAATTAAACAGTTAAATTTTGGGGAAAAGGGTATCCCAAATATACGCTGACGGGTTGTTTTTCGCCTGGATTTCCATTAATTCTGATTCACCTTTTTACGTGGAATTCGATATATTTTGAATAGTAAATAATATGGTGACAGTAATAATAATATTAATAAAGAATAATATGTTACAGTCTTACACCGTAAGGCCCCCTCATCCCACCTTTAAACATGCATGTATGTCCCTATGTGCCTAGTTTATATAGCTATAAACCTTGCAGTTTCATACTACTATTTGACAGCTCTTTCTATTTTTTAGGTCAAGAATTGGACCTTCAATTATAAGGTTGAATTGTATCATACCTCAACTCTATTATTTCTCGATTTAACTGTACTTCAGTCCAATCTAGATCGATCATTCGATATAGATGATGGTTTATCAATGCAATCATAAAATTGTTTTGATGAGTACTAATGTTAGGAGACAAGACATCGTATTAGTGAGTAAAAGATAGTGTTTGTAGACAATAACATTTTCAACTAGTTTCGACCAGATTAACTAAGCTTAAACTGCTAATATTATCGAGCATGACAGCTTAAAATTATAATTACTTCACATACTTGCATAAATTTCCTCCCCGAACTTAGTAAGAAACTTTCCATATTGTTTTAACAAGCTTGTCTATTTGAATCTGATTGGAAATGACCATTCTAGCTTGCTAGAAAGTGGGTATTCAAACTTAACTCTAATTTAAATTTCTCATAATATCCCGACATCTCAGGTTAAACTGCACATGATATATTTACCATTTTTTACTGAAAATGATTGTCAATAATTACTTTGGGGGCATGGCCACATGAAGAAAGGAAGCATGATGATTGGTGATGAGAATTTAAAAGCAAGATCTAGTTGGATGAAGATCCATAGGAATTTAGATTTAGATCTCATTATAATTCCAATGGAAATGCTTGGAACCTTTTTGTTTTATGAGATGCCTTATCTCATCACCATCATTTTATTTTCACCAACTATTTGTACTGTGAGAATGAATAAGACCTCCCAAAAGAGCATGGGTGTTTACTTTTGGTTTTTGGATATATTCTCTCAATTATTTGGGGTTTCAGATGCTCAATCTCAATTTTTCTTCACTTCTTCATTCTTATTCAAAACCTAGTATATCTTAATAGCAATTCGGTATTTTATTCAGTTTAATTTAAAGCACTTTTGAAATTACAATGTCGCTTTCTGAATTTCAGTAAACATAATCTACCCATATAAATTCAAATTATTGAAAATTTTCATTGTGGTGTTTGATAGATAATAGTTTGAAAATTTTAATTATGAGAATAATTGACTAGCACTGACCATGAATTCCGACAATACTATTACTAATAAAAGACTAAACTATCCTTCTATCATTGGTGTTGAAAATGCACATGACTCCCACAAATATAATATATATTTTACAACTGGTCCCGATCCTGATTCTATTATATAGATCAGAACCATTATAGAAGGACAACATCCGATCCTTTCATTATAATGGTCATCTTAAAATATTTGATCCCCAACTACATGGGGTCCGATTCTATTACATCGATCCATAATCATCGTCCTCTAGATCTAGACTTGGTGAATATGTGATTGATAGTAATGTGTCATTTGTGTGTTTCCAATTCCAAAATGTGATGAACATATACCTTATGTCTCAGTTGAATCTGTGAATCTGTACAGCTTCAGATAGACTGAAATTTACAGATTCAGATGAGACGGAGGAAGAATGTGATCTAGAATTATCACAATATATAATACCTTTGCAAAAAAAAAAAAAAAAAGTCGAGAGACAACAGAAAGATCAAGTTTGGATACTATTATTCTGGCAAAACCCTAGCTAATGGTAGTAGCCATATTGTTTTGATGATTGATCACTCATTCTTTCCGTCGACTGTCACTGTGTGTGTCTACGTGTTTTTCTTTCTGCGTGTGGAACTGTTGAACAGCTTACCTAGGACTCTCCGTCCAAATTGGAATATATTTATCACTGCCAAAATCCTGTTCTTCCATCCACCACAGATTCTATGTCGGATCATACGTTACGTGCGTCTATTTTTCCAAATTTTTACTGCTCCCAAAGTTACTGTTTTACCTCTGCATATTGTCCGTATTGGAGAGTGAGTTTTCAATATGTAAAAATGTCTCCTCAATCTTTTAATATATCTCCGTTTTCTTTCAAAATGATTGACATATTTTATGAATGCAATTCCACTAGCTAGTATATATATGTTGATAAGAAAAAAGGGGAAAATATCTTCATTCCGATGCATCTACAATATCACTTTGCTTTGTGTAATTTACAAGCGAATGAGATAAAATAATCTTATCTGTAAAAATTTAAAAAGACGTTATAATTAAAGTCAAGTCATTCTAACGAATTAGGATTTTGTTCTATAACATGCACACATTAAGGATTCATCTTCCTCCGCTCCAATCAAGCTAATAGAGTGATTATCGACAAAGACAACGCACTAAATTTTAACTAAACAGATAAAAATTGTTCGATATAAGTTAAACTTTCTACTAACGATGCATCACTTACACCTGCCTGCCTCTTCGATTGCGCCTTTATAGTCTCTAAAACTATTCTCGAGGAAAAAATATATTAAAAATAATCATCTATATATGTAGCAAAATTTGTGAACCATTCATTTCAAAACATAATCTCACGCAAATTATGCCCTTTGCCTTGCTTAGGGTGCACACATTTGGAATACAAAGGCTAGAGGCTACACCTACAAAATAAGGATCATTATATATAATATTCATTTATATAATAAATTAGTTTGTTAATGGGCGGTTGATTAATTAAATATGTTGATCTAAAAGGAGGGTATCAAATATTTGAAAATAAAATAAGGGCCAAAGAAAAAAAGATGCCCACTAATTCACACCATATCTAATTAAACAAATATAAAAAAGGATATCCTTGTTTAACCAATTGGAATTCATCAACTTGACCTTTTTCCTTGATTTGTTTAATTACTAAGCTAGCTAGGTATCTAAAAAGTTGTACAAAGTTGATGAATTTAAGATTAAACAAATTAGGGGTTAATGGCTAAGTTGGGACAAGTTTAGATTAGTTTTACTAAGTCGGAGAGATGCGAGGACATGCACGAATTACAGAATATATTTTGCGGAGGGGATCTTGAAACTATGCCCGACTAATTCCCCCATAGATTCCATTTTTCGGGGCGACCTGCTCGCTAACTACTCGACTCATTTCGGTCAGTGAAATATAGATTGTTGGAATCACCGTCTCATCTTTCACTTATCATCTGAATGCATTATCGATGTATCATCCGAACAGTTTGGAGTGCGGATGGTATATATTCAGATGGTAAGTGAAAAAAATGACAGTTTTAACAATCTGTGTTTCAACACCAGTCTAGTATATTTATACATTCTCTGTCACAATATATTTATACATGTTATGATAGTGAAACCTTTCATATTTTGTTAGAATTTTATAAAACTATCACTATTGTTCACAAAAATGACATTTAAAATCATCAAACTTTAAAAATAGTGATGTTTTATATTATTAGATATAGCACCTTTTGAACTGACCAAGTGTTATGTCAATTCCATCCTAGATCGGTATTCATTGAATGTTGATAATTAAAATGTTAGAAGGTACCACTTTAAAAGTGATAGTAGATATTATTTATAGCCACTATATATTATCACATCCATCCTATATGTTTATTAAAAATAAATAACTATTAAATATAACACTATATCATTTGATATCTCATTTGTTATAATTCATCATTTATATAAAAAAAATACAGTCATTATTTTATGTTGCTTGTTGATTAATTAGGGCATCATCTTCAACTCACTTCACAAAGAGAAAAAAAAATTGTTATTCACAATCCGATATTTTACTCTTATAGTCCAAAATACGATATGAATTTATGAAAATCTCCTCACTTATTAGGTTCCTTCGGAAACTTAATAATATTCAGGACATTATTATAATTTTACGGATTTTTTGAATTACACAGAGTAAATACCCGACAGCGTATAACACGGCAGAAAAAAAAAAACACGCACACACACAGTAGATGAGTAGCTGGCATGGCAGTAGCCAGGCCAAAACGTTAGGTATGAGGTCATGAAAAAGATGGATGGACATGGACGGGATGCTAATATTTCAGCGAAGCTATCATCATGCTTCTATCACCACAACTCAGTGAAACTTCACACACAAATTCTTGCACCAATGTAATTTCCTTTCCTCTTTTAACCAACAAAAAACAAGTTTCTATAAATAATTTCCATGCATTTTCAGACTGATAGTACTGATAGCTTGTGGATGTGTGTAACTGCTATTTATCACTCTTACTAACCATCTTTTCAGACTGATGATCAGACTGCTATCACTATACCCATCTCTCTCCTTCTCTCTCTTACACACAGTGAATGAAAATGATCCCTTTTCTGAGTTAAGGAGCTGAAAACAATGGTCATTTAAAGCTCATCATGAATTTAATGCAGATGAGAGAGAGAGAGAGAGAGAGAGGGTTTAGCAGATTAGGGGCAGTGGTCCTATGAGAAATTAACCACAAAACACAAGAGAGATCCCATAAGAGAGAGGGGGGGCAGAAAATGGGAGATTTCATGGTTTTGTTGAGGGGACACAAGGGCAGGATTTAGGGCAATAAACACAAACAGTGGGACTTTTTCTCAAAGACAGCCAACAGATATCTGGGGGTACTTGCTAGGGTTCAGAATTCAAGAAACCCTCTTCTGTTTCATCTTCAATTCATCCCAATCCATTTCCACTTGAATAAAACTTTTCAAAACTAAATCCAATCTAATCAAATTCATTCATCAGTGCTTCAAAGCAAATGGCATCATTAGGACTAAAGAAAACTAAACAAAAGAAATTAACCGACCCACCAATGAATGAAAGATGATGACAAACAGAATTTGCAGACATACACTTTATATAAAGTGAACATATCAATATCAAATCGATCAAACACTAGCTAGTTAATTAACTAATGCAAATTGCGGTGGGCTCTAATCTAATGGAATCTTAATTTAATTTGATAAGGATCATCAATATTTATAATTAAAAAAAGCAATGAAAAATATCATCAATATACTACTTATTAGGTGAATTATTATCCTCAACTACTAAAAACTAACTATATAGTACTACCATAAATGCAGGGAGAAAATAAAAATCGAAAAATTAAACCTTTGGTGTGATCAGCATCTTCATCCTCTCCCTCCATCCTTGCATGTCTCATGCAGGCCTTCCACTTTGGGACACTAGGGTTAGGGCTCTTTCCTGAATTAGTACCTGACCGCCTTCTATTAATAGCAATCATCTCCAAGAAGAGACGGAGAAGAGCGGCTGGTTCTGCCACCCCAAGAAGAGGGAGTCATCAAGAATGCGGAGCTGGTACCCTTCGGAAGGGTAGTGGAGCCTTAGCAAAAGCCTAGCTTGGGAAAGAGCATAAGGGCTTAAAGTGACGTTGACAAAACCTGAGCTTCTGAACATTAACTCCCATGACCTAAATCTTTCGTGCTTGAGCTTTTCAAAAGCAACAATGTCGGAAATCTCCTTTCCGAACCAGACCTTTTCCACGTTCATCCTCTCCGAGTTGCCAGGTGGCATGGTGGCCTCGAGCGAGTCGAAAACGGCCGAGTAATGATCCAACGCCTCGATGAACCTCTGCAGGAAGATCGGATGGTTGTGGTTCCCCTCTCTTTCGGCTAAGGTGACAACGTTAGGGTTCATTTCTCGGATCATTCTCAGGAAAACCCTAACCCCGTCTCGGTTTTTCAGCAGCCGGTGGAGGTAGTGCACGCAGTTAACGGCTAGTGCTTCGCCGGGGCGAAGCACTAGCGACGAGGCGAAGGCGGTGGCGTCGTCTTCAACGTTGTTGGTAAGAATCGGCTGGAAATGGAACTTCAAGTTTAAGGAAATGGCGAACTTTCTGAGCCGGTCGCCGGTTCTGAGGAGGGTGTCGTAGTCATTTCCGGTGGCGGTTATTCTGAGGCTCGGCTTAGGGCTCCGCTCGCTGATGGCCTGCATAAACGGCGGCCATTGAAGGCCGTGCATTATGTCGAAATCTAGTATGTGGACAGCTTCCTGGCCTTCGATCGCGTCGAGGATCGCCTGATTTGCAGTGAGCTGGCTGAATCTGATGAACGGCGTGACTGAGTTGAGTGAGAGGTAAGCTGATTGGACAAGATCTGAGGATTCTTGGTGCTCATCCGATGTAGCAGATAATAAGAATGATGGAGGGCTAACATTAGGGTTAGGTGTGATGAAGAAGGATGTGTATCTGTTGAGAAGGAGAGAGAGAGCTTTGGTGAAATGGTGGATGAGTCTCTCAGTGGAATCACCATCTGGGTTTGAGTTTGCCATCAAGATTCCGATCAGGCGGCGGGCGGAGGCAGTCTCCGGCGGCCTGGCGGAGATGAGCTCAGCACAGCTGATCAGCAGCTGCCGCATCCGCATCGCCGGAGAAAGCTGAATCTGGTGGCGCTGGTGGTGGTGGAAGTAATGGCGGCGATCATGATCAGAAATCTCAAGATGATGATCTTGATCTTCCACCATAAGATGGGAAGAAGATGAAGAAGCAAACGATCCCAACATGATTGCAGAAACTAGCCCTATCTAGAGAGAGAATAAGGAGAGGATCATTTCTGGTTTGATCATTTTTTTCTTGGTTTTGTAGAGAAGGGGTGGACTTTGTTGGGTTGGGAGAAGAGAGATCATATTTTGTTGTCTTAATAAGTTAGTGCAAAGAAAAGACAGATGAATATGATAATTGATAGTGAGAGAATGTGAAGTACTGTATAAATTATTTGTAATTTTGTACTAGTATATTCTGTATATATTATTTTATTATTATATTATCTACAAGAACAAACTAGAAAACTCCCTGTCCACAAACACATGGAGTGTGTTATGTATAGTGAGCACAGCCATTTGCAAAAGCAATGCACATAACCTAATAGTTAAGCCAACTTTTAAAACCTAATTAATTAAGGTATACATATATCTAGCTATTTTGGTTCTTCTGTGCCACCTTTTCTTTTCTATTCATGTATTGCTCAGTGGATTTATCATACAAATATATCTGAGATTGCTAAATAGGGTCGAGATTGCCAGAATTCAAACTTTCGTTGCAATTTTTTCTCGATCTACAATAATATAATTTATAATATGGATTTGTAATATTCATGGGTTTTTCAGTTGATTCCATTTTAAATTAGTTCATAAAAGCTGTTTGTACTGTGAGTATTTACTCCATATCAGTTATACTTTTATAACAATAACAGATGAATAATTGTACTTTGTTTAGTATTGATGTCATATTCCATCTAATCAATGCAAAAACTACTTGATTTGAGCTATGCATGCAGCAATACTCAGCAGGTAATTGAGTATTCCAATCTGAGTAGTCTTTATAATCCTTCAGTTTCTACTACAATCTGAGTTAATTGAGTGAATTTATAAGGAAATTATGGCTTTGGGAGTATCATTCAAAAAAAAGAGCTTATACGTGCAGGTCTAGAAAAAGCAAAATTATCCTTCTTAATTTTACGGAATTCCTATTTACAGGTTTTCTTTTACTAATGCAGTCTGAAATTGACAAGATTGTCCTTATTGATTTATCTTGTTCAAACTTTAGTCACTTGGTTGAGGGCGTATTAGTTTTTTCAGGGAGTAATACGGACTGCAAAAGTAAAATACAACCTGCAAATAACATTACCCTGATTTTACTACTGCCTAGACCAATATTAACAATATCAGGAGCATTTCAAGTCAAAATTAGATCTGCATTAGCAAATCAGATCTGTGAAATTAGTACATATATTCCACCATTAACTATAGATCCACTACTACTAATTAGCAATTAAGTTTCTTTGTCTGGAGGAGCAGATGGGATGTATAGAAGTCTAGTTATGCTTCTTTAGTGGTCCATATTTAAAATTAGATTTGATGGTTTTGGAATATAAGAATCTTCTATCTAATGAGATAAAATTAATTAATTAGTGAGATGATATGGAATTAGAGATGCCAAAAGGGAGTGAATGATTGTACCTTCACCTCAATTTGTGGCCATAATTTTATATTAATTTTTAACACACTATCAACATTTTCTAATGCTTCTAAAATTTAATTGAAACCACTTTTTCTAACAAGGCAAGTCATTGATCCATATTCCCACTACATGACAAGTTTAGGCTATTCAATTTGGCCACACTAAACCCCATTCATCTATTTCCTACTAAATAGTGAGTATTCTATTGGTCAACTTACTTACCATTTGATTTTATCATCTTCCTTGTCATATTACTGTCCAGTTCAGCTAAACTGAACCTTACTAAATTAAATGATGTTAAACTAAACTATAAACTCGTAAATTAAACTGAAAATGTTAAAATATGATAAAAATATTCTGTTTAATCAAGCTAGATCGAGTCTTGATTTATATAAGTTTGCGGTCATTCATAAGTTACGTTGTGAAAGAACTAAGCGATGGCAAGGGAAATAGATCGCCGACCCTCTCAAAATTTGGCGACCAATGTTCATAATTTCCTTTACGCATCCTGTATCAAATTTGTGCGACTAAAAGTTATTCTTTTCATATCGCGCTTCATCAAAAATATCTCTGATTGCATCACCGATAAGTTTTCACTTTTTGTCATGTTCATTTGAATCCATGTTCTTCTTGATATATATGTCATAGTCATGATCATGATAATCTCTTGTTGATTAGAAGCATTCAATTAGCATTTGAAAGAAAACACACAAACACATGAAATAGTGAAGCTAGTTTTTATATTGGATAATATTATATATTCCAACCGACTTTATATGTATGATCGATCTTACACACCGGACAACCACACGCAAAGCCTTTAATGTGCCGAAAACTACCCTTGTAGCTTTCCTCTTCTCACACTTGATCCACCTCCCTTTTCTGAAAATTACATAACTAGGCCACCTCCATTTCATCAATATTACAATAACTACCTAGATTAAGTTAATTAGGAGTGTTTTAAAGAAAAATATAGTTTTATTTCATGGTTGGGATGATACTAATATCTTACCCGAACAGAAGGAGTATGCACTGCACTGTGAAAATAAATAAATTTTTAGATTTGACTTATATATTACTAAGTATTTCTATTGAAAAAATTGAATCTGCTAATACGGGATCATTGAAACTAAATAATAGTCAAATAGAGCTAAACTAAATCGGGAAAAGACCAAATCTCGACTCTTAACCATTCTTAGTTACATTATTTAATTATAGATTTAAATTGTGTTTCGATTGTCGATTCACTATTCATGAAAATAGAATATCACGTCGTGCAGTAACTTTATGCTTCATTTTGACGAGTCACTAATCTGCAATGATGTGAGTGGTAAAAACCATCACTTTGATTGTTTACCTTTCAAGTTATGACCTAACAATAAACTTTTAACCTTCAAGATCTCATAAGAGTCCAATAAAATTTCCAACAAACAAAAATTCAATTATATATATACCGAACATCTATCTATAATCACATCAATAGCGATCCAACATTTTATTGTTGTGTATGCATTAATTGTTTCGTATAATAATTGGAGACCGACACACACAAAAACACACACCGCCTTTCCTTGTTGGTGTTTGATAGCTAAACCCTAGGTGAAGAATTTCTGGTTCTGGAATTTCTTGTTGCTCTTTTGGTTTGCTTTTTTTCCAATCCCATTTCTTACTACCAAAGAACTAACAATCGTAGCATATTTATTGACTCCATCTCCCACATGGCCTAGGGCTGCAAATCGAAGATAGAACAGTAATCTCATTGGAAATGTGTCAAAATACATGTGATACATATATGGATGATTATGGATATCAGACCCGATCCAGACCCTGCGAGTTTAGATCTGTCGGTTTGGGTATGGATTCAATTTTATAAATCCGTTGGATATACGTCAGATATGGATCTAGATTTTTAAAAATGGATAAAGATACAGATATAAAAGATCAAACACATACCCAGAGTCATATCCATATTTAGACCCATTTACGTATTAATATTTTATAAGTATGATATTTCTGTATATAATATTTGTGTCGTACGTTCTTAACTAAATTATATTCAAATTTACTAATGATTGTGTATTTTGATGTGTATTATGTATTGATGATTCACTATGTATGTGAACATTTGCGCTTATTATAAAAAAGGAGAGCATATTTGAGCTTATTCGTACTCATATTGAAATCTCTAACATCAAAATAACGAATTTATACATAAAAAGTTAGACCTTATGGAATATGGGTTCGGATGATCAAAATTGTAAACCCTGCGGATTGGATCAAATCTGGATCAGATATTTTTTTAATACCTGATCTAGATCTGGGGTAAATTAGATCAAGATCCGCCCCATCAAAATTGAAGCAGGTTTGAGTGTGTGTACGAAATACTTTTGCATGTTTGACATTGTTTGTACGAAATCAGTGTACACAAGTTACAGTCTTTTACCCTTTAAATTTTGAATCACGTTCATTCAACTGGGAATGGGATGATGATCTGTGTCATAAATCCTGTTTTTGCTATGAAATATCAAAATCAATCTGCTGTCGATCGTTAAGTCAAAAGTTATGAATTTTCAGATGAGATGATACTCTTTCCCTTTATGTTATAAGCTCCAATCTCTTACCCGTTGGATTCAAGAGATGGAACTCCCATGGCATTTATAATTGGGTTGTTCTCATCATTTATTCTTGCTTCATTTGTAATGATAATATGCTTCAATCTTATTTATGTCAGAAACAGTTTGATTGTGCAGATATGATTATTCTAATTTAGATTTAATTTTTTCGCTACGGCCTAAACCTGCAGTAGTAATGAATATGATCAGTACATGCACCTAAAATTCCCGTTTTTTATAATACTATACGTTAAGTAGAGTAGTGAAAATATTATATCAAAATTCTCAATTTAATATTTCTTTGCCAACAGATATTGAATAATCGTGATTAATATAAACTTTTCTTTCAAAATAATATAGAGTAACATAGTCGAAAAATCATAAATAGATCTTAAGCGTAGATCTATTTAAAAAACATTATTTTCTTAATTCAAGCAACAAATATCAATTTAATTATTTTTCAATAGTTTTTAAAATTCAAGCATTCATTTCTCATATATCTTCTTTCGGCTTTGTCAATTTCAACTTACTCTCACTATCTTCAATAGCGGTTCAGTTTAATAACTTATTCTCTCATATTTTAACACTTTTCCCAATTCTCCAGTTCAGTTCATCACAGTTTAATTTCATCTGAATTTGACTTGCCTTTTAATATTGGCACACTATATCTCCTTTAATTTCATCAACACGTTAGGTCTACTTGCGTTCCATAATAAATTCAAGTGAAAATGAAAGATGCTATAGAATAGAAAAAGTACAAAAAGTATTGCATTATTATTTGTATTTCTTTATGTATTCAATACACTATTTTCTCCTTATTTTATGTGCTAGTACACCATCAGTTCATCGTCACTGAAGCATGATTTGGTCCACTGGACACTAATAGATTCTCTGTCATGGTCAGATTAGTTATTAATGAATGAGTGAAATAGAATTATTTATGAATTATAAATATATATTTCTGTAGAACATTTAATTTATGACAAGACTATATATATATATAGGTAGGTATCTGTTCCTGCTAATTCCCCCTAACTGTTGTATATTAATGGTCTTTCCTATCTTTCTGTGTCAATTATGAATGAAATCTGGTTTTGATCAGTTATGACTCATGAGAAACATCAAAATCAGTGCTGCCTATTTAATTAAACTAGGAGTACAACAAATTGTGACCAACATGCATTTTACACCATGTCTAGGTAAATATATATTATTCACAAAATTTGGTTGATAAAGTCATATCCTAATTCTCAATACATTACTTTTTACTGTAATTTAGTTCGGTAAGAGATAATTAACCAAGTCTAGTTTATATGAACTTTTTCAATTTAGTTCACTATATCTTAGTTTAGATATATGAGTTAGATGGATCGATTTGTTTGATTCAATTCTTTCAGTCAGGTAGTAACGGTTCTATACCGTCTGTATTTTATTGGATACTGTTAAAGATGAAAAGGAAGGTTATTATAGGATATAATAGTAATCGAAACAAGAATCTTATTATATACCGTCTGTATTTTACTGTATAATGTTAAAGATGCTAAAGAAGGTGTGATTAGATAGGATGTGATGGTAATCTAAATTAACAAGAAACTTGTAGAGAGAGTGGAATATGAGCATAGTAGTTTGATGGGAAAAGGGGAAGGGGGTTTTTACCATTTACAGTGATGAAAACAAGTGATGTGTATGGAGGTGGTGCCCTTTTCTTTCTGAAGTGATATATTCAGTTCGGTATATTACTCAGTAGTTTAAAGTATCGTTGAAATTACAATACTGTTTCCTAAATATTAAAGTTTTTCAATAAATTTAATAAGTGATGACGTTTTTATAAATTCATACCGTATTTTTGACTACCGGTATAACATATCAGACTGTTTATAGCAACGCCTTTTCTTTCCTTGAAAAAATGAACAAAATAGAGCAAGTGTCAAGTCCCTTCATTAATTTGGAGTGCAAGTTTAGAAAAGCTGCTCCCTTATGGATTTGACATTTTACCAAGTCCCTTCTTTTTCCCCCTTTCAAAGAATCTTCCCTCAAAACACACCCCATTTATTACTTGCATCAACCTCCTGCGCCTGCAATCTTTAAATTTTAGTTACAAACCTCACTTTTTGCAGGCTTCAATTATTGGACTTGTGGATCTAAAATCACTGAGTTTGATCCTTCTGTGTGCATTGATCATGTCTTTCACTTGGTTTTTTGAGTGGTTTCAAGAATGGTTTGTCCAAATCTTGATCTTTAGGAGCTATGGACTGATAAAATGCACATAAGTTATACTAAGTGAGTATAAATGAGTTCACCCTAGCGTCCCGGTGTAAACTACATAGTTTCAGAACTATTTCACGGCATGATTGACCATGAATTTCAGTTAGTATATATACAATATGTTGATCAAGTGTGATATTGATAGATTCACAGTTCACTATATGTTTTTAGACTATTAAATATTTAGTTGTTGTAAATATGTGTATATATAATTATTGATTTTCAAAAATGTCTTGCAAATTTTGATAAAAAGTGTGTGATTAAGCGATTTCACTAAAAATATGTAGTTTATGAACTATGTCGACTGTAATCCGTCCAGTAGCAGATTTATTCCCAAATTAGCTTCTGCCCTCAAATTTGCAAGACACAAGCTACTAATTACCACTGTAACTCCACTGCCGTTCTGCACTATTATCTATCCTTATGTTAATTCCTAAATCCGCTACTAATCCCCGCACATGATTACTTGCAAGTTTAAATACTACTAAAGCTAGATGTTCCACCTTAAAAGAAAGTTTTTTGGCCAAAGTGAACATTTTGAAGAAAGAAATAGGAAAATCTATTCATATGGAAGTGTAAAAATGCCAGAAAAGATTCTTCCAGATAGCAGGTTTGAGTGTTTGAGGTTTGATATACATAAGAAGAAGATGATGAACAACAAATGTTCATATTATTCAGTGAATTTTGTCCATATTCAAAAATTGATTGAGCAAGAAATGTGGGATTGGTACAAAGGAACATGTAAAAATAGTAATAAATTTCCAGTGGAATCATTCAGTACTGCTGCCATTTCTTACAGAGAAGAGACAGGAATCCACTATTTTTTAAAAAGTTATGATATTTGGGTGTTACAATCCTGGGAATTTATTACTTTCACTGCCTCAATTTTCCTTTCTCCAGTTTCTTTAAATGTGTAACTTCATATCTCAACATGAACATCAACCATGCTACTAATATTCTTCAAGTAATATTGTGATTGATCATACTTTCAAATTTGAGAATAAATTGGAAAACAAAGACTTTAATAGGATGATCCATCTGGAAAATGAGTTAGATGATGTTAAATTTGTATTTTGGGAGTTTAATTTCATATGTACACAAACTAAATTGAGTTTAACTGATCAAATGATTAATCTTATTTAATTTTCAATTGGTGCTGATTAAATTAAAATAAAAAATGTCCTCTTATATATATATAACTTTTTTAGATATCAAAGAAATTGAGTTTAACTAATTAAAGGTCAACCCGTATTTGACTTCCTATTAATAATTTTGGTTTAACTTTTGTTGATTTCAATTCGGTTCAAATCAAGTTTGGTCCGATCAAATTCGTATATCGATCGAATTTGGATCAAGATTCAGGTTGAGATTGGTTCGGATCGGTTTAGATATAGAACCTCTATTTTTCAGGTTCAGTTTGAATTAAATTCGGGTCGGTTCGGTATCATTTTTCAGTTCAGATCAGAACGGATAGCACTCAGAATGGTTATAGAAGATCCAAGTTCATTCTAGGGGTAAAGAATGACTTCTAGCCCATCTTTCCTGAGCCCATAGGCCGAATTCCATATGGATTCAAGGCCTAATATTAATATTCTATCCACTTAATTGAGAGCCAAATACTGAATTTAATTGTTTGGAAAGTGCAAGAACTGAAACTAGACAAGGGCAAGAAAGCCAATAAGATCTTACAATGTCAAATTCCAGACCAAAGCATCAGACATTTACACACTAAAAGCCATCCCTAGCAATGCACCAAAAACTACACCACTGACTGGAAATCAAAGTGGCAACAAAAAAGAACAACCAGAGCGACTCGGGATGTCGACTAAGAAGAAGCAAAAGGTTCATAAGTGTCTGTATCATATCCATTTTCGCCAACTCGATGATCTCTTGTCCATGGACAAGAACCTTGGAAGACTGAGGAGACTATTGACCCTTGTGATCCCTTCCAGGGCCGACCATTCTTCGTCTTGTGCTGTGGATAAGCACTCGGCTAGGCTCCTTTTCGACTGTCCCACGAGCTTTTTCTCGGCTTTTTCAACCACTGGTTCTATCTCGATCTCGAAAGATTCCTCTGTAGTCTTCTTCTTCACTGTCATCATGCTCTCTGAACCTTCAAGATCATTTACAAAGGATTCTTCTGTCGTGCTGTTTGAAGCTGCTTCACGAGCACTTGCAAAAGAATCTCCAGTCGTGCTGTTTGAGGCTTCTTCATGGTCATTTGCTTGAGATCCCGGGACTTCCTCAGTCAAGCTTGAAACCTTCGGATCGGGTGTTTCAGATTCTGTTTGGTCAGAACCATTGGCAGCGACTATTACAGGTTCTGGTTCGGGTGTGACTGTGAGTTGGTCTTGGGCTCTCCCGTTGTTCGAGGAGGTTACATGGTCCAAGAAAAGGCAAACGACAGCACAATCGTCGTTCTTTGATGTCGGGTACTTGAGCCTCCACGATCTCGTGGCACAGTCAACGAGCGCTCTAGCAGCATAGGCACGGCTAGGAGCCGAAGCCACAATATCAACAGCTTCCTTGTTTGAAAGGACATCCCAGACCTGTTTCATTATCCTTCGATTAATCTCTAAAAAGTTCATAAACGGAAATATAAACAAAATATGCACAAATTAGTAATGTGAATATTACCCCATCAGTAGCAAGAAGAACGAATTCATCTTCCTCGGTTACCCGATGATGATAAACATCGGGGACTGAAATTAGACCGAAATCCTTGAGACAGAAATCACCGAAAGCTCTTGCCATTGCCAAACCAGGCGAATCACTATTAGGCAACCATACCCGAGCCACCTCGGGCTCATCTTGCAAGGCAAAAACCCTTCCTTTGCATTTATGTATCCTAGCAGCTTCTCCTGAATGACAAACCAAAGCAAACATTTTTAAATTCTTAGTATATTTTGAGTATGAATTTGCACGGATAAATCAAAAAGGACAAAAGAGTAATACCAGGTAGATTAGGTTTTAAGTCCACGGTTAACTGTACTGCTGTTAAGCAGTTGTTCTTATCTCTGGTAGCCAAAACTGCTCTCGAGTCACCGACATTTCCAAGTACGAGATCTTGGCCCTAATATAATCCGTTAAATGTAATGAGCAAGTTAGGACAACTGAAAAACAGCTAACCGATTTGAAGGGGAAAAATGAGGCCAAAAGATAGCACTTTTGATACAAGTTATCTCGAGTTTTTTGGTGAGTGGCACAAAATGATATTCATCCTCCATTTTCCCGAAAAAATAAACATATTCTCCACTCGGTTAAAAATGATATTACCTGAAGAACCAAAGTAACACCAGTTGTTCCACTACAGAAACAGTCGATAGTAGGATGCAACTTAAGCTCTTTATCCATCAGCTTGTAAGCTTTCAAGATCGACTTTTTCAAGGGCTGATGGACTTCTGGAAACTTCTCCGCAGCCTCGTTATTATCAGTGTGGTCGCAACAATCATCGTCTGCCAACATTTCATCAAAATGCATGGTTCCGACAGTATTTTCCCCGTTCTCAGCTCCAGAAACTTGATCACTGTTGGATGGAGATTCCCATTCCTTTCGCAGCAAAAGAGGAAGACAGTCCCTTACTTTCCTCGCTACCATGTGCCCGTAAGGCCCGTGACCATCAAACACCCCACAGAAAATCGTGTCTCTTCTTGAGCAAAAATTCTGTACCAGATACATTTTAAGATGGTCAAAAAACTGATTCACTGATAAGATCGGGATTTTCATCACAAAGTAATTCATATAGAAGAACTCAAAATTATTTACCCCGTCATTTTATATCAACTAGTCAACTACTAATGCTACCAATTTCTTCAGCACTATCAGTTTATCACCGGATTCAAAGTTACAAAATCAATCAAAAATCAAATATACTGTCATTTTATATCATTACCGTTTCAAAAGATAACTTTTTTCACACAAATTAACTATTCACGCACACTTTGGAAACACCATAAATGAAATAGCTCAAAACCAAACATACCAACATTCTTAATCAAGCGAAATCCCGAACAATCTCACACACGCGCACAGAAAGCTCATCGCTACGCCATTTCTACAACACACACGTGCACACATAATATAAAAACAGCCCAAATTAGAAGAAACTGCGCCCAATTTACAAACACACACAAGCACCAAATCATCTATCACACACGTGCCCAGCCGCACTCACACACATGCCTTTCCAACCAACACAAACGAAACAGCTCAAAACCATATATACCAACATTTTTAATCAATTGTAACAATTTCACACGCACCATCATTTTCTATCAAGTAAAACTGCTCCCTATTTTCTTCAGCACACACAAAAGCACACAAAATCAACTACTAAACACATACTCACAGCAAAAAAACCAAACTTTACGACAAGAAGCAAAAGGCAGCAAATTTATAAAAACCTCAACTTTCAAAAAGGCTGATAGCATAAATTTACAAGCAAACACTAAATTGATTAAATCACAGAGAAAAACACACACCTCCCAGATGATCATAGCATCCTGATTAGTCCCCTTCTTCCCCTGCTGCGTGTACAAGCTGGCCACACTGGTGGCGCCATTCCCAAACAGCCTCCCCGGAACCTGATGCAGGGCACGCTCCTCCGCCACCGCCGCAGCTCCGCCGCTAATCTTACTGATAAAAGACGCAAAATCACTCGAACCACTGCTAGTTTTCCCCAACCTCAAATCAATCCCACCTATTCCCTCATCATTTCTCCCTTTCCACTCCCTCTCCTTCCCCTTCTTCCCACTCGATGAATAGCAAATGCCCATCTTTTCTTCCCACCAAAAAGGACCCTCTTTTTTTGCCCCCTCTACTTCATCAAAACAACAACGCCAAAAACAACAACCGCCATTAAAATACAGTAAACCCCACCAACAAAAAAACAATCTTGGAGCTGTAGACAGAGAAATCTGCGAGGATTAGGGTGAGTAGGTGTGGATTTTACTACAAAGACTGCGACTTTTCCTATATAGTTCTTCCCTCTGCGTAAAGATTCTTACTTTTTTGCGTAATCTGATTTTAGGACCAAACGGCCAAACGTTGTGCTCTTTCTTTCTTAACAGTTCAAAAGTCTTAAAGATACGCCGAGGTGGGCTGAGCGGTTTGATATTCGCATTTATGATATATTGCTATCAGGTCCATCAAGTTCTTTGCATGTGGAGATTAGGCCCGGGGGATTTTATGAATTTGAGTCTAGGACCAATCAAATTGAAGTTATAATTTTGGGGTGCTTGTAATATAATTTGGATTAACTAGCATTTATTTAGTAGTAGTTAAAAAATATGATTGGTCAGAAACAAGTAGCTGAGTTGACAATATCATTCACCTTGATAATGTTCACCGCCATTCAATCTATTAGTCAAATTGATCTTTTAAATATATATTGAAATTAATCACTAGCACAGTCTTTGCATTATCATTTATTAAATAGCACCGTTTTTCGCATAATATATAATTCATACAGTGTTCACAAAATCAAATTATCTCTTTTTGAGAAAATGTATTACATTTCATATCAAAATAATAAGAAAAAAAATATACTTTTGTGGCGATCACTCTCGCTACTTTACAATCACGGTTATTATTTTATGCTTCTAATCTAGAACAACAAACAAGACGCGTAACTCTTATTTTGTTCACTCCTCCGCATGAAATATAATTTATATTCTGAATTTCCTTCTGAATCCCTAAAATAATTTCAAATCTATGAATTATCCTTTAAAAATTTTCAGCTTTGACACTTGTCGTCTCCCTAGTTACAACTTCATACAAATACATTGCATGTAGAAACTTGTTCATGGTGAATGATTTCAATCAACAAAATGGAGGAGTTAGATGCAAATAGTGTAGGCTTGGGGGGGTTTTGTTTAATTTATGTGCGTGTGTGTTAAATCCGACCGAGTCAGCGCAAGAACACAGTTCACACGTGACAAAAGATTAATACACATAGTTCTGGATCATTAACTTTTAGGCTCCCACTGTACTGTACTAAGCTAATTTCCAAGTTGTCCACTATGGCCAAAAACATGCTTTACTCTTTGTTTTCTCATTGGAAATTACGCACTCTAGGTTACATATACTCTTCTGTCTTTTCCCTGTCTTTTGCCTGTCTCATCCATGAATTTAATCGGTTTTTGGATGAGACCGTCTTACTATAAGAAAACAGATAAAAAATTGATAAAAATCTTGTAAGTATATTATAAGAATCTCGCTAAATATCTCGTCTCATGAGACTATTACTAATATCGAAGTTTCAAGTCATAAATTTTTAAGATTTTTTTATAATGACAAGTTATTTGTAAAGATCGTCAATTTAGTTCCTAACAGGTAAGAACATGTATCATTTCAAATTGATAAGAAATTTGCGAAAATCTCGAGAAACTCCTCAAATACCTCATCACTATAAATTTTCGGCAATTTGAACTAGACAAGAAGATCGCCAGTAACTTACGAGTAACTTACGAAAATTTCACCAGATACTTTATTTCGACACCTCATTTTAACCAGGATATAACCATTTTAACCAGGATACGATGATTAATTATGAAAATGAAAATGTTTAATGGATGATTTCTATAGAAAGGTGACCATCATTAGAATGGAAGTAGAGAGTTCACTAATTTATTCATGAATTATTAAGTATGATGTTGATGTTAAATACTATCTCAACAATCCATGCTAATGTATATTTTTTAAAATCCAAATCCACACTAATATAATAGTGGGGTATTACGTGGGTACTAGTACTACAATCCTTGTCTCCATATGCACATTAGGATATACTAAAACCCAACTAGGGAATCCTATGCAAACCTCATTCATTTATGAGAACAACAAAGTGGATGCAACATATACAAACTTGTCACATTTATTAATAATATAAAAATTCAATTCATTTATCTTCGTGATTGATAAATCTTTTCAACCAGACTGTTAATAAATGACGAGCCATTTTTACTTATAAGTACATTTCTGACGACGACACGTCTAGACAGGGTGCAATCAGGGATTGTACTGGAAATCTCTCGACAATTCTAAAAATTAGGTTATAACCTAATTACAAATAGAGAGACATATCGAGTTTTGATTTTTACAATTTCTGTAAAACTAGTTCAGCAACCCCCGTTAAACTAGTTTAGCAACTTCAAACATTTTTTGTCTGATTCCGCTACTAATTCTGACTAATGTTAGAGGGGTGGAGGAAACATATGAACTTAACATGGCTCCGATATAGGTCACCGACTCCAGCTACCTTCATTAACAAGCTGTGAAAATTGTACTACAACTTGACTATAAAGGACATCTTCTATGCAAAAGCATGGATTTATTATCATTAATGGCCCTTTTACCCAAAGTTGGAGGGCAAGTCTCAAATGGCAAGTCCCACTGGGGGTGGGTAACCCTAACTAGAAGATTACCCCAAATCAAAAACATACAAAAAATGTATAAAATAATCACAAAATATCTAGATTTCATCTATAATATAGACTCCAGAATCCAGATAATAATTATAAATACTCCTGGAATCTGACAGCAAGAGAACAACAGAATTACATATCATCCACAGCTTCAAATATCTTGCAATAATCGAAATCTGCACTTACATTATTCAGTCATTCAATCAAATAATGCAGAAAAAAAATCGGTCCGTTTTGTACAAATGTTGCTGTTATAGAACACCAGGTGTTGCTGTCCACAGCTTCCCTCGATGTGAATCCGTTCCATGAATGCAACTTCTTGGAGTTTAACTCCGATTGAGAGAGCTTGTTTGTAATCACAACTGCTAATAAAACATTGCACATCAAATAAATAACAGACAACGACACTCCAAAGAGATATGGAACAGTGGCTTTAAAGAAGCATGCAAGACTTGAAGTAACAGATTTGTTATCGAGTAAAACCAATCAAAGTCCGTCTTTAACAGAACAGCATTCCAGAAAATCAAAGTATTATGAAGAACATTTAACTAGTTGGGCACGTAGGCCAATTCACAGGCATAAATGTTTAACTAATAGATTCATGTCAACTAAATACGCCCCTATAAATTTTAAAACCGAGCGTAATTTGAAAATTTCAATGCTTCACTTTCCTTTTCCCTTTCCCTCCAATATTGTCACACAAGTATAGAGAATGTGAAGCTACTATGCATTCCGTTAATGTGAAGTACAGCAAAGCTCAAAAACGGAACTATTTTATTCATAACGAGTCGCTTTTTTTTTTTTTTTTTCTGTTCATGTTAGCGAAAACCTTTCACCCTAAGCACTAGTTTTCCAGCCTATGCACTAGTTCACACTAAGCTTAGTTGCTCAAATAAGCAAACATAGAGTCCAGAAAATACCTCATGAGAAGCTCGAACTCATCACGGTGAACTGCTTGGAGCACCTACAATCAGCATAAACAGAAAGAGGAAAAACGCTAAGCAACCTTTCTACAAAAGAAATACCATCTCCAAGAAAATGTTAGGGGCACCATAAGTACTAAAAGCACTACCTTGCGGTGGTGTGCTCCCAGCCGACATAATCCGCTCGATGTTATCCACACGGCGCTGTATCGACTTCAAAACCGAATTCAGTGAAGTCACCCTCTTCCTAGCTCCGGAGATTCTGGCAGCATGCTGCATTATGAATGGAAGTGGAGCATCGTCCAGCAACTGATCAAGCTCTACAAACACACAGAAACACCATTATCGTCTCCAGTAAATGATCCAATCAGTAATTCGGAAACTAACTGTAAGAACCCTAAACCACAGAAGCCAAAACAAACACTAATGCATACAAAAATTCCAACAGGCAACATATTAGACAGTGATAAAGATTGAATTTTTAGCAACTGATCAAGCTCTGCAAATACACATAAACTTTCATCACTACTGAGCAAACAATCCAATCATTAACTCAGATACTAACTGTAAGGACCCTAAACTACATAAACCAAAACAAACACCAATAATGCATACAAAAGTTCCAACAGCCAACACATAGACAGTGATAAAGATTGAATTTTGACCAAATGGGCAATCTTGAAACCATAAAATGCGAAAAGGGTTACCTCCGGTGAGACGATCGAGGGCGCCGGAGAGTTGATCCTGGCTCCGGAGAGTTTGCTCGGCCTTGGAATCGAACTCTTGAATTACTGAGGAAATCAGAGTGGACAGACAACCTGCGACGGCGGTGGAGGATTCTGGGATCGGTCTATCATCTTCGCCGCTGATAGCTATGTTTGATTGGCTGCCGCCTTCCTCCGCCGCGGCCTCCGGTGGTTCTTCTCGGTGGCTGTTTTCAGTTTGGTCCGCCATGAATTTGTCTGTTCTCCTCTTTCACTATGGATTTCTTTTTTTGAGTTAGTAAGTTTAGTGTTGTGGTACCTTAAGTTTTACTAAATTATAGAACAAGCATGGTTACTTGTTCAAAATGACAGACAACACCTTCAAAGGTTAAGTAGCCCTAATTTCAATTGTATAAAATAACTTCAATCCAACTTGTGTCAATTCTTATGGCTAATTCCTGATTTCTTCGAAAGTTAAGGGATTCACCTTTTAATTTACGCCATGAAAATACATAAGAGTCCAGTCAAATTGCTTTCACTACACAAAAGTTTGAACCTTGTACTGCACAAATTCATACTACTAGTATACAAAATCCTTTCATTTTCAACCCAAAAATTTCCAGTTTGCACAGTGAAACCGAAACTTAGCATTTCAGCAATGGAGTTAACTGCTTGCTGTGTGATGCCCCAAAGTTTTCCGACACACAGAAGCTCCCTTTACACCTATAACTTTCAGGGCAGCAAGCAGAGGTTACCATTACCAGTCAGAGTTTTGAGGGCTCGGTCGGAATTTGATGCTAAAGTGAATGGGGTTCTTTCTGCTGACTCTGACCAACGTTTTGTCGACCGGGTTTGTCTCAAAACTCGATCTTTTTAACCTTTTTTCTTGTGGTTTATGTATAGTGTACACTGGAGGCTAAGTTTGGAGCTGAAAAGATGGTTTCTTGCTCATTTTAATTTAGAATGGTGTGTTTTGTTTGGTAGATTAAATGTCATTTTTGGTGTTTGGATTTGAGTAGAAGTATGAAGCTGGAGAGAGCTTGTTGAGAGTTAATTGGATTGAATAAGTGTGCTTCTTGTTTGTCAGTATTTGTTCACTCTGTGTGTGTGTTCATGCTATGTACTGATTGAAAGGGATTTTTTATAACTAAAGCAGACGTAGAAGCGTGACTCTTTCATATTGGCGTGAAAGATTATTATGTGGAAACTAGAGGTAAAAATTTTAACAGACCATAGGGAGTGACATTCTTGATTTTAATACCACTGGCACTCTCCCAAAATTTGATCTTTTTATATTAGTTCTTTATGGGATGTTTTCTACACGTTTCCTTCTTTCTATAGTGGAGGCTACATTTGGAGCTAAAAAGATAGATTTTTGTTTATAGCAATAGATGACTTTTGATGTCAATGGCGGAATGATTGTGCAAATGAGCTTGTTGTTGGGAAATTGATGGTATTGGATTGGAAAGTGTGTTCTTGTTTGTCACCAAGATTATTTGTTGTTTGTGTGTCTGCATACTGTGTGAAGATTATAATGGGGAAATTTTGACCATATCGATATTGGCTATATTAACATGTATGATTGCCTATTTGGTGCTTACTGATAGAGATTCTTGTTAAAGTGAATAAGTTCACATTCTGGATAGGAATAAGAGGAGGTAAATGTAACCCGTGTTCATAGGGAGTGCCTTTCATTCTAACTGAGGCATACAAATTATTGTTTTTATTAAATAATTTTACATTCTGGATAGGTATAAGCAGCGGGGGTTGCCTTTCTTGTGGTTTTATTTTTGTTAGAATGAATGCAAGGTTGGGAATTGATGATATTGGATTGAATAAGTGTGCTCTTGTTTGTCACCAAGAGTATTTGTTTGTGTGTGTGTTTGTGCACTATATACAAATTAAAATGGATAATTTGGCTATTTTTATTTGGTTTCTTCAGCTGTGATATTTGATATATTCATAAAGTTCTTCTTATATGCTTTTCTGCTTGTAAAAAATGTTGCCGTTACTGACCAATCGTTCTGATTGAGGCTTACTGATTCTGGATAGGCATTAGAGGAAGTAACTGTAATGAATTGATGTGTTCACCCCTACCCCCCATGCTCCATATTGTAACCGTTTATTGATAACATTACGTTTTCCATTGTGACAGCAAAAGGCGTTGGAAGCAGCAATGGCAGATATAAACAATTCATTTGGGAAAGGAAGTGTGACGAGACTTGGTAGTGCAGGGGGCGCCCTGGTGTAAGTTGTTCTTTTGTTAGGAAATACGAGTCTCCTGTTTGATATTAAAATGAGCATGGCAAAAGGGTGATAAAAATACAAAGAAAAGTCACGTGGACAGACAGACTGGAATATAATAAAACTCTAGTTGATATCACTGTGATGGATGTAATGATTTTTTAATTTTTTTTATATTTCTTCTTTTTGGATGTGCAGTGAAACGTTTCCTAGTGGCTGCTTAACTCTTGATATTGCCTTAGGCGGTGGGCTTCCTAAAGGAAGAATTGTGGAGGTACAACATATTTTGTGTTTCTCGTTTTCCATCAATCTGGAATGTAGTCATTCACTCGAATGCCTTGTGCCAATCATTGGTTAATTTTGCTTAATATCCCTTACGAACAAATGATACCCAACTCATCAATGTCATCTCTCATGTCTGCTTTTATGAAATTATGTCAACTTAGAGGAAGATTTTATGTGCTTATATCTCCTGTTACTGCCTGGTTGTTGCCCGTTTACCAGTTTGATACCCTTGATATGTTCTTTGACAATGTTAACATCTCTGCTGTTGTTTTTGTTCTATTTTTTTTGAAGATATATGGACCTGAAAGTAGTGGGAAGACCACCCTTGCAATGCATGCGATTGCTGAAGTACAGGTATGTTATGCAAATTGTTTAAACACGGGAAAGCATAAATTTCAATTCATTTTGTATCCATCTTCCTCGTGTTTATTTCATTTTTTCTGTGGCTTGTTATCAAGACTAATAAATGTGTCGTGCATACTGAATAGTTACGAGAAGAGTCCTTTTAGGCTAGAACCGAATGAAAACTTACCGGAAAACTTAAACACAATATGAAGCTGCTTGAAATTGGATTTTGCAGAGGCTCGGAGGGTACGCAATGCTTGTGGATGCTGAACATGCTTTTGATCCAGCTTACTCAAAGGCTTTAGGAGTCGATGTTGAAAACTTGATTGTCTGCCAACCTGATAATGGAGAGATGGCCTTAGAAAGTAATTTCTTCCTAGAAACTATTAGTATATACTTCCTAGAAATTATATGACTCTTGATCAACATTTCTCGTACTAATCATACATTATTCTGCCTCAGTTGCGGATCGCATGTGTAGATCTGGTGCCGTGGAACTTGTTTGCATTGATTCAGTCTCAGCTCTGACCCCACGAGCTGAAATAGAAGTACGTATAATATTTGTTGGCTTAATTTCAGCAAATAGTTTTACGTTCCTGTGAGCCTTCTACTTACTTTTGTCTCTACACAGGGAGAAATCGGGATGCAGCAAATGGGATTGCAAGCAAGGCTTATGAGTCAAGCCCTACGCAAAATGTCAGGCAACGCTTCAAAAGCTGGATGCACTTTGATTTTCTTGAATCAAATAAGGCACAAGGTACTTGGTTTGAGTATTTCACGTTCACGTCAGTTTTCTGTTAGAGAAAGTATTCGGTTTCAACTGCTTAACTTCCTGGTTCGTATGTTTATGACTTATCAGATTGGTGTATTTTACGGAAATCCAGAAGTTACCAGTGGAGGGATTGCTTTGAAGTTCTTTGCATCAGTCAGACTTGAGATACGGACTATTGGGAAGATAAAGTCTGTCAAAGCAGACGAAGATATTGGTATCAAAGTTCGTGTGAGAGTTCAAAAGAGTAAGGTTTCCAGACCATACAAGCAAGCAGAATTTGACATAATTTTCGGGGAGGGTGTAAGCAAGTTAGGCTGTGTTTTGGATTGTGCCGAAATCATGGATGTCGTGTTAAAGAAGGGTTCTTGGTACAGCTACGGAGACCATAGGCTGGGCCAAGGAAGAGACAAGGCAATGCAGTACCTGAGAGAAAACCCGACTATAAGTGAAGAAATTGAGAAGATGGTCCGGTCTGTGATATTCGAGGACGATGGACAAGTAGGTTCGCATAACCTGAAATCCTCGAATGTACAACACGAGGAAGAAGATTTTCTCAAAGAGCTACAAGACGAGTGACTAAAAGTTTACATTTTGGGAGAAGCTCAGAATTGGTAAAGAAGCTAGCTTTATGCATTCATAAAAGTCGGTGTTTTTACACAAGAACTCGTCTAGCATGGAGGGCATTCTTCACTCAAAGAACAAAGCAGCACGAATTACCTGGTAAGAGCATTCTCCGATCATTTACTATTGATTCCTCTCATTAGATTGCTTTTTTAGAAACTGAACAACAGCTTATATTAGTTATTTGAAATGCTTATTCCCCGATCTTATATCTACTCTTTTGCTCCCTTTTTCTTGCCGACAATTTGCTACAAATTTTTAGAACTGTTTGATGAAAATATGGTACAAATAGAATAGAATACACCATTCCCTTTAGGAAAGTATGTCGGATTAGGATAAATACACCATAGGGAAATACTATTACAGAAGCATCGGGTTTACTGAGCCAGGGCACTGGTGTTGTAAACTAGTAGAGCTCCTCCAGCGAGAATTCCCACAAGGGTGACTGCCCAGATAGCCAGCCCGGTCGTACCTTCATTCAAAACCATGTAATAACATGAGATCACCTAGGTAAGAATAAGATTAGGGTTTATAACTTTAGAGACATGAACTTACCACCGACATAGACATCACCACTAGGAGACCACTCGTTCTGGTCGTAGATTGGGCTGTGTTTCATAAGAAAGAGAGGTTTTTTAGTTAAGTTAGCGTGTTTAAATTATGTTATACTACTTCTTGAGTCGGGATTTTGGTTACCTGTATCCATCCACATTAGCACCATACTTGTCGACATATTGGTACACACCCTTTCCCTGCAACCGATACCAAACCATATGATGAGTTTAAAGGCTTCCTCTTAGCGTAAATTCAGGTCAAAATGAAAGAATTCGGTTATCCATACCGTTGGCTTTCTTCCGGAAGCATCGGTTCCGTTCCTCAAGTTCATTCCACCGCCAGTTCCTATCAACACACCGTAAATGAATCTGGTAAATCCCTATTTGATTCATCGAACACTATTTTTACTGTCTTATATGATATTATTGTCCAAAGAAGCTTCTTTTCTTCCTAGGAAAGCATCGTATTCTGATTTATTGGATTCTAGGTTTCTTCCATTCTAAAATACTAGGTTTCTGTCCTATCCAGACACTAGATTTAACATTAAAACTAGGTTTCTGTCCTATCTAGACACACATCATGCATAGAAACACGACTCTTTGTAGTTAAACCCTAAATGATGATACTATGAACCAAAGAAGCTCCCTTTCTTCTGATATATTGAATAACAGAATCTAGTTTTACACTTTTCCTTCCACCTAGACACACATCATGCGTAAATTTACGAGGTAAAGCGGTAATAGAAACACGCCTCATTACATAGGACGAAACAAACATGAATTTTGTGAAAGACTGACCATAGGGGGTGTCTGTCTTGATTTTCTTGACTCCACTGGCACTGACTCTGAAAGAGGAGGTGTTCCTTGCAAGAGAAGGAAGGCCTCTCGACGACGATCTCTCGGCGGTGAAGGCGGCTGGCTTGAGGCTCAGGGAGCTCATTACTGTGGTTGCCATTTTCAGTTTCGGACAGTGTTTTTGCAGATTGATTCAACTCTCGATCTTTGTCTGAACCAGTGGCTTAGCTCAAATACTACAAGCTGTGGGATTTCTTGATTGTCATGTTTACACGTGGCATTTCTTTTGTGGTTTTGTTCTGGATATGATTTCATTACATTATCAGAATGTTGAAATGATATTATTATTTCAAAGAAACTATTGGTTGACAATTATGCGGAGTATATAATATTGAAAAACGAAATTACGAGGAAAGAAAAAAAGGGAGAAATTCTATATAAGTCATTGTTTATTTAATAATTTTGTTTGATATCATAGTCGTCTAGTTCAATTTCCTTGTAAGAAAATTTGTGTCCAAAACCTGATAACAATCAACGGAAACTAGAGGATGATTGATGGTTTTCATTTATTAAATTTTAAAAAAAGATTATTTAAAAATAATTATATCTAACATCACCTTATTTTTTGGACAAATTTTTACTTTGCTAGTATTTTTTTTTATACAAATTTAATTCCTAATCATTTTTCATCCATTCTTTCCGCTCCTTTACCTTAATCTATCTCAAGATCCTTAATAGATATGACTGCATTCAACCATACCTAAACAATATCGTTGGATCCGCCACTAGTAACGCCACTAACACTAGCTTAGAGGAATATTTTGCGTATCTGTAATCGATTGTGATTGTAGATAAATTGACCAGTCATTGTAAATCAGACAGGTTCAATAATTGTAATTATAGCGCTGTATATATTCTATATTTTTCACCATGAATAGACACATAAACACATTTATCATTTATAAAAAACACTTCAATCTCATCTTTCAAGCGTTACATATCATGAAAACACAAATTCGAATTTGCAAACAATCTCGAATATATAAATAAATGATCACAAATAATTTATTGTACCGGAAATAAAATGGTAGCAAAGAAAGAGTTGCAGAGATCAAGCACGCTCGCCGCGAATGCGCCTTGCGAGCTGGATATCCTTCGGCATGATAGTCACCCTCTTGGCATGAATGGCACACAGGTTGGTGTCCTCAAACAGTCCCACCAGGTAAGCTTCCGCCGCCTCTTGCAGCGCCAGCACGGCGTGGCTCTGGAACCTCAGATCGGTCTTAAAATCCTGCGCGATTTCTCGGACAAGACGCTGGAAAGGCAGCTTTCTGATGAGAAGCTCGGTGCTCTTCTGATACTTCCTGATCTCCCGGAGCGCCACCGTGCCGGGACGGTAGCGGTGGGGCTTCTTCACTCCGGCGCCTCCCGGGGGTATGATGCTCTTCCTCGCCGCCTATCCTTGTCGGAAAATTGTTAGCAATATAGGTAATATATTGAATTGAAAAATGAGTAGATTTGTACTTGGATCCTTTTCTCTAAAGATTAGATGTACATTTCAGTTCAATTAAATCAAGTTTTGTGAAAAATTCAATCTAATTTAGATGAACTAATCAGCACTATATAAGAAATTGAATTGACATTAACATATTGCCCCTCAATAACTTGGATCCTTTTCTCGAAAGATCAGATGTATATTTCAGTTCAGTTAAATCAAGTTTTATGAAAAGTTCAATCCAATTTAGATGAACTAATTAGCACTATAAGAAATTGACATTAACATATTTCACCTCAATAACTTGGATCCTTTTCTCTAAACATTAGATGTATATTTCAGTTCAGTTAAATCTAAGTTTTGAAAAAAAAAATCAATCTAATTTTGATGAACTAATTACCACTATAAGAAATTATATTGACATGAACATATAATCTTTTCTTTTGAACTTATATGTACCGTCAGTTCAATTTTGTACATATATAATTTGATAGAATTTAACAGATTATCTGAATAATTACAAATATAACCGTTACGTCGTGCTTGAGGAAACCCTAACGGAGGAAATGTAAGCATACCTTTGTGGCGAGCTGCTTCCTCGGAGCTTTGCCGCCGGTTGATTTACGAGCGGTTTGCTTGGTACGAGCCATTCTTGATTGAAGGATCGAGATTATGATAATTTAGGGCAGAAATGATGTGTTTATATATGTAGTAGGGGTTAACAAGCATGGAATTTTACATTTCCTCTTTCTTTTAATGTGAAATGTATGTTTTTTGGGGTTTTTTTTAATGTGAAATGTGTGTTTATTTTGAGGCTTTCTCAGTGTGAAATGCGTGTTTCTTATTATATCAATAGATACTTTGTCTGTTAATTCCGTCCAAGTCAAGTTTGCACACTTAAACTTTTGTCGGTTAAATCGGAAAATGTCTGATCATTAAATCTCTAATATTACTAATTAGATCTAAGTTATAAATTTTTTTATATTTTAAAAAATATACAATGCTACAAATTCGACAAAATCACATATAATAATATTAAATATTGTATTCTAATTCAATTTTAAACTTAAAATTAAGCAAAATTAACTAACTAAATAATTATTGAATTGAACTAAACTATTTATTCTACCCGTTCAATTCAACTTGATAGACCAATTTATTCTCATCACTTTCATTTACATTTCAATTTAATTCAGAATTTTTCAACATCTTTTAATTTAGTTTAATAAGTCTCGGTTCATTTCAGTTGGAGTGCACTCTACAAATCAGTACATGGATCAACCTACAATAAATTATAATTGAATAGAATGAACTATCTACTTTGCAATATTATTACTAGTAAATACTTTGGTCTTTTTAGCGGAAGTAGACATTTTATACGGATGGAAGTTAATAAGGAATTTTCATTTTCGAATTATAAATGCATATGGCGGGATTCGACCACTTGACTTCTGGGAGCACATTTCCCACATCGAAAAATCAGAGACGAAAGGATCAGTTTATAAGCCTCAAGAAATTAGAAGGGCTCAGATGTATTCAGGCTCCTAAGCCAACTCTCTCATCCCCACACTCTATACTATACTCCCATTGCGGGCTGGGCTTGACCCAATCCAACTATGCTGCCTTGCGGGCTGGGCTTTGACCCAATCAAACTATGCAGCCCATGGCACAGCTCTAATCAGGTGCTATATCATGATACTATTAATCAAGCCTGCCTAATAATAACCCCAAACCCTTTTTGTAATTTTTTTTTATAGATAAGAAAAACCCCCTTTTGTATATCTATATAATTCTTTTTATTGCTTTCAAGATATTGACATTATATTATGATTAAATTCGATGCGTAATTATTTTTTAATTACGAGGTTTATTTTTCTCTCCAACATATCGGATACTTATATTATACACAATTATAATTATTTATGATCAAATACTTTTTAATATAACTAATGAAAGTAAACGAATACAGTTTCAGAATAAAAGATAGATGATTAATTAATCATTTTTTTTTGTTTAATACACCTTATAAACCTTCTAACAGGTGCCCTTAATTTTTTGTTCCAGTCTTCTTGGAAAAGCTGTACTTCTGATGGCACGCCGCCTTCCTCGCGGTGGACATTTGGTGGAAATGAAAGAGGAACTTAATACGAATCTGTTTGTCCAAAGACATCTCCATCTGGTGATCTTTCAGATTTGGAGTCAAGAAATCTTAGTTTGCTGACACTTGAGCAACCATTGAGCTTTGCAATCAGAGTTTTCGCGAAAAAACGCTTCTGCAAGCTGCTGTTATTCTCAGATCTTCAGTACACTTAACTTGGAAGAGCATGAAGGGTGGTTCGGGCGCGACAGACACCAAGAACACCTAGCAAAACACATAGTAGCAACTGTTTCTGTAACTGATTTTGTTGCAACTGTTTCTGTAACTGATTTTGCTGCAACTGTTTCTGTAACTGATTTTGGGGGGAAATACCTTCTTATCTCACAACACAAAAACAAAATATGTACAATCATACTTGTAACATGCTAGTAGGTGAAAATAATCGCACGCTTAGCGTGACAGAATGGCTAATCGATAAAGCTAAAATATCGACACAAAAGGCCATCTTAAACCAGAAGCTAGCAAAGCAGTGCAAGTCCTGAGAAGTACATGATCAAGATATTCTATCACACAGTACATGATCATACCCTTACTAGTTACTACTAAGCATAAACTAGAGATGAAATCTAATAAGTACAGACACGAAACACCCGACTTTTAACATAAAAGTTTGGAGATTCATTAACATGCATAATAGGCTAATAATAGGTTACGATGAAAGGATTTTAAGTCGGTCTCACACTCCCCCGGTCCTCCTAGTGCTCCTGCGAACCGGAAGGGACACACTGTTATTTCCCCGGACAGCAACAATCTGAACTTCGGGGGAGGCAGAAGTCGTGGCTTCTCCTGCAGCCGCCTTTCCCTGAGCAGCCAAACTCGCCATCGCCTCAGCTGCCTTCCCTATATTGTTCACCAAAGCGACATTGTTCATATTTTGCATAGAAGCGTTGATTTGCTGCAGCTGTAACAACCGACACAAGAAAGCTCGATGTCAGCATAACAAAAGATATGAAAGTCTGTAGCATTATATAAAAGGAGTCGAGTATAATACCATTTCAAACTTTGCCAGAGAAACATCATACTTTTTCGAGAGCTCTCGGTTTTCTTCCACCAACTCTTCAATCTGACAATCAGAGGATATAATGGCAGTAAGACAACATGGAATACAATGAAGCAGATGGAGTGAGATTTAAACAGTTTTAGTACCTTCCTCTGTGACTCGAAATACATGCTTTTGTAAGTGGCCTCACGGGCCGAGTTGGTGTCCTGAGAAGCTATCTTAACACCCTGAAATGCAATCAAGCAGAAACAAAATATGCATCACGAGGGGTGCGAATCGGGTCATATATATATATACTCTCCAACGAAAAAATTACATACCTTCTCCATAAATTCCTTGACAGACTCTACAAGATAGTCAATCTTGCTTTGCATCTCAGGTGTTTCCTTCTCTCGATGATCGGGAGCCTCAGCTTCAGCCTCGATAGCATTGGCCACAGGATTGTTTGGTACAGGTACAGGTACTCGTACTGGTCCAGGCACGCTTCCATTGTTCTGTACCGAGTTAGGCAAGCTTTCCCTGATGAGCTCCAGGGCGGGTCTCTGTGAAGCCCTACTGGCACGGTTCAGCACGACATCCCTTTTGCTGAGTCTGACAGACCTCCTAAGCGTGCCACACATGATAGCATCTGCACCCTTCTCAGGAGAGAGTAACCTCTCACCCTGTGCGCAGAGGAAAAGGAAACCTTAGATAGTCGGATCAAGAAGTAACCGAATGATAACAACTACAACAACCTATCAAAGACGCAAACCATCCTAACCGCTTTAACAGAATGTACAACCGAAAGAACAGATTAAAGTCGCAAAAACAGCACATGCATTGCTCGAGAAATGTTAGCAACCGCGTAAACTACCACCTATATGCATTCTCAGACTAAACAAAACCGAGAACCCGAGTATGTACAAGCACCAGTAGACACACAAAAATTAAAATCACCATCTCAACTGCCCCTCATCAAGCATCCAAGACAAACATGAACCAGTATTCCACAAGATAACAAGAACCATTTGCAAGAAGGAAAAACCCCAACAAAAAGGACCATAATACAAATAAAAACACAACATGCAAAGCAAGTTCTGTCAAGAAAAGCACAATCCCTTTTCAATCTCAACAAAAAATGGAGAAAAATACACTCTTAAAACCACAAAAGATGAAGAAAACCTTGAGCTCAATTGCATGGCATCCTGAACTTGAATCCTTCCTCGTCTTCCCAATTTCAGTCTGTAAAGAAAAGCTTAAATCATCATTTTCAACTTAAAATGCAGAAAAAAACACAGTCTTGAAACCTAAAAAGGTAGAATCTTGGAGATTTGCATACCTTGATTGCAATTGCATTGCCTCTCGGAGTGGAATCCTTCCTCGGCCTCCCCATCTTTCTCAGCCAACCCACAAAATTAAACCTCGGAAAAGTGAAAACAATGCAAGCAAGTTCGGACTGGTAAAGTATAAATACAGAGGAAAAAAAGGTTAGGCTTGATAAATTGAAAAGACAAGTCACTGTAAAGCCTGATGGTGTTGGTCCAATGATCATCAACAGTATTCAACACATTGCTATTCCCGGTAAAATATTGTTGGAGGGGGTTTTACATTGACTTTAAAAATTCTCACTATTTATTTAAAATGAACCTTGAAATAGGGAATTCTCCTAATTTATTTATATTGAAAATAGATGTGAATGAATATTAGGATGATAGCATTGTGTTTGGTCAATAATTTTGAGATTTTTCCTCAAAAAAAAAATTGGAGTTTTGAGATTTTCTACATCTAATAACACAATATAATTTTGTTTTAGATGAAAATTATGCAACACTTAAACATAGAAGGGTGAAAAGTTGTTATCTAAAATTAAACATTGTGTAACACATTAACACTACTATGTAACTAATAGTACTCACATATGGGTGTAAAGTTGATATTTAAAAGTTAACAATAGTCTTCATAGTTATGTATAACTGGATTGCAAAGTAATATCGTATTTAAATAGATAAAACTTGTAGTAAACAGTTTTACTCAATCGATTACATTGGTCTTGATTGAGCTACATACTAATTTGTAGAGTAAGACTATATCAGAATGGATTGAACGGGTAGAATAAAGAGTTTAGTAATTCAATTCAATTACATGAACATATCCGAACTAAATTGAATTGAATTGGGTTAAGTTTCACTTAATATAAATGAGTTTAATTATTTCAAATTAAGTTAAACTATTTAGCTCCATCATGTTGAATTAATCTCAATTCAAATTAGATCATTTTCATTACATACAATATAATTGAAATCATTTTTGTGATTTTATAAAACTAAATACAACTCAACTACAATTCAATTTGGTTTAGTTTAATTTCAATCCAACCAACATATTAAATAGGTGCCAACAAACATTGAATGTCACACTTTTACTTCTTCATAACGATTACACAAATTAGGGTGTAATGTTGGGTTCTTTTGGAATTGGACCATTTATGACACAATTATGACATCATCGATATAAACACAAAAATACTTGTTTGACACATTGTGAGTATTTTGCGTCTTTGCAAGAAAATTAGTTTTTTTTAGTGGATTCATTATAGACCAAGGGACTCCTTGAATATTTTTAATTCAATTAAGTATTTTTAGTTCAGTTTAATTTTTTAAAATATATCTAACAAATTCATGTAGTTTAGTTTATATATTTTTAGTAATTACAAATTATTAAAAAATTTATTTTGTTATGTTTAGTTCAATATTTTTCATTGAATTCAGTTCAATTTAATATTTATTAATTAATTCAGTTCCGTTCGATTTATCAATCAAGCCTAATGGAGCATTTGATATGTGGTAATTTACATCAAACATGCCCTAGCTAAGATAGCCTTGTGCATATTTTAATTTAACAATTTCATGAATGTCCTTCACAGCCAATTACTTTTATCTTAACAAAATGTACTTGTCCCAAAAGTGGCTAGCTATAGATTAAAATTAAATAAATTAGGTTCTTATAGGTTCATCGCAACTAATAAAGTGTGGAAACTATTAATAAATGCGTAATATCACAGAATTTCCTTCGTTACATTTCCCACTTAAAATATAACCTGGTCAGCATCAGTGACCGTGATGGATCCATGCCTAGATTAATGCAGACGTTGGCCTGATTTCGGATCCATCAAACAAACACGTGAACGATAATCGATAAACTACTTTCGTTTATACATTTCCCACTCAAAATATAACCTCAACATATAATCCGTCACACCACATTTCTCATTAAAATGATGAAGATGCTCATTTTTTGGTCAAACCTTATATTTCGTACGTGTAAATTAACAATGAGAATATCTTCACTTCAAGATCTATCTCGTGAATATATGACCTGAAATTTAAAATCTCCAGTTTCCGGTAGCTTCACACACTCAGTTGATGATCTTCAGGATCTACGCCAGTAATTCCGATCAACCTATCCATCACACGAAGATTGTCGACTAAATTGATCATCAGATGTAACGCTAAACGTCATCTAGATCTCCTCATCTCGGCCAGATTTTCCGGCACGGGGATTGCCGGAAAGTTTGTGTTGAGTCGAAGGTTTTTAGTTGGGTTTCATCGTTCTGATAATTAATTAATATGTGAGATCATGTAGTAGAACAAGATCTCATACATACATCCGTGTAGCATTTTAAATATGAAATTAAAAGGTAATTGATGAGTGCAGTCATTTTAAAATTGCTGATATACCTTTATTTATGGACCACATTTACTTTTGAATAAATATTGAGGATATTAATGACATTTCATGAAAAAATACGGACTGCATAAGTAAATATTAGACTGCATATATCAATGCCCAATTAAAATGGCATAGGTATAATTCGAGTTCAAGTTATAATTATAAACTCGATAGGATTGTGATATTGCTAAATTAACTAAATCCAAAATTACCTGTGAATAGACATTCAAGAAATAAAAATAATTCGGCTAACGTTTGACTAAATAAAAGTGAATCCTTATTTAAATTCCTGTAATTGTAAATGATCATATTATGCGAGAATTCTTAAATACTATTAGAGTCATTTCTTACTTGATTATGGGTCAAACCTAGCGTATTAAGTCTAAGTTATAGTATTAAAGTAGTTTTGGTTGAAATGTATGTAATTTATATTGGTTCAATTTAGATTCTCACATCGGATCAGGTTGAGTTATTGCCGGATTGGTATATTGGATCATATCGAGCCGGGTTAATATCATGCGAGGTATAATTCGAGTTCAAATTAATATAAGCTCGGTAGGATTGTGTTAGTGCTAAACCGGCCAACTGGATTCAAGAAATAAAATAATTCGGCTAAACTACCAAAATGCCCTTGAAATTAATAGATCTAACAGTGAAATTACCAAAATGCCCTTGAAATTAATAGATCTTACAGTGAATTTTATGAAAGACCAAAAATTGTATATTTTCAGAATGTTGGGTACCAAATTAATAGATCTAACACATCTTCCTTCAACGACTTCTCTGAGGCTCGTCTCCAGATTTTTACCACTGCCGCTAAACAGGCCTGGGATGAGGCCCATCCGGATGGACACAGACCGGCAACTGACGCAGCACGTGCTGGATATCGTTCCACAAGGTTTTTAGTCCGCAGGATGCTGCAGAACAGACTTGTCCACGCAGGGGTGTTTATCGAGCGAGTCGGTTCGAATATCGCTCGAATTCAACTTGCTATCACTAATTTTTATCGAGTTCGAGTCGAGTTACGAGTTATTTCGATTAAGTTTTTTTCAAGCAAAGTCATAAATAATTGATAATATGATAAATTTTTAAAAGTAATTTTTGCATGACATATGAATTTACTGGTATAAATTATGTAAAAACACAGAAAATGATTGTATTATAAACATGTTCATGAATTAAATATCAATTTTAATAACCATATTTGTGTTATCGAGTTACTCGCGAGTCTATCGAGTCGAATATCTCTTTTGATCATCTCGCGTTTGAAATTTTTCTGGCTCTTTTGATTATTTCGCATATGTAGTTTCCAAAAGAAGATTACTTTGGATAAAAAAAACTTCAATCGTTAATTGAAGTCGATTGAAGTTTTTTTTATCCAAAGTAATCTTCTTTTGGAAACTAATTAACTAGATAAAACAATTCTCAAACTGATTACTCTATCACTGTCAAATTTACATTCACTAAATAAAGTATATATGGCTTTTTTAATTTATCACCCAAGTTCTTATAAATCTTTCTAGTACATATACGTAAATTTACTAATTAAAATTTTATAATGCATAGTAAAAATTAACACACATGTATTCATATAATATAATATTATAGTACATGTGTTTGCAATTTGCTGTTTTTACAATATTAATTAGGTTGTGCCGCACATTTTTTTATTTCAAATTAATAATAGTATGTAAAGTATTATGAGTTTAACTTAGTTACATGATGATGGAATTGGTCTTAGAATAATATAACTTGTAGTCTTGTACTATAGTGTAAGTTGTGCAAAAATTGAAAGAATATATGGAAGATCACATATCACCAAATCAGAAATTTGATCCGGCCATATAATTTCCTTGGCGGAGAAGCCTAGTAAGGTGGCGGTTTCCTATAATGTAAGACTCGTCTAAGACGAGATTGTCTCTGACCGTTTATTTTGTTTTATCAACACAGACAATAACTAAAAAAAATTGATAACCAAATGCAAGCATAAACAAACCGAAACCAACCTATTCAATTTATAACTAAATTCGTTTTGAAATCAAAATTAGATCGAACACCAACGACACATTATTCCGAAAAATTTGACTCAAACCATATGTGTAATATGTGTGCTTGCTAAATTTGATATTTATATTTTTGATTGGATGGAGTTTGATCTGAAAATGAGCTCACCAGTAAGTGATTCTTCTGGTGATTAGATACAGAAATTTGTGGGTTCATTAGTAGTTTTAGAAATACGTGTACTATACTGTAAATTTTAGAAATGGATGTACTATACTGTAAATTCTAGAAACTGGTGTACTTAACTATAAATATTTGACATTGGTAGGCTGAACTGAAATTACTAAAACGATTAAAAAATTTTAAAAAAATTCTTTATATGCAAAATTCTGTCACCCTTTTGTTAAGTAACTAATGATGGACAAAGCCCACATCTACTGAATGTCTACTTGTCATTTTTCTCCCTTAGGATTGTTAAACCGGGATTTTGTTAATATATATTTATTTTATCTTGAAGTTTATCTAAATTAAAAAATATTAATTGAAATTACAGCATGCTAAAATATATTGGAAAGTGTTTTATTAAATAATGTTGTTCTGCACTAATTTGTGTTGTATTGTGCTGATAAGCGATTTGATGTGTTATACTGTGTTGATTAGTGTTGTACTGAACTGAAATGTGTTAGAATAAATTGAACTAGACATGACCGAGATAATGCGAATGAGAGTCGAATACCATAAAAGCTAATAAACGTAAAAAGGTAGCAACCCAGCCCTTTCAATAATTAATTAATATATTTAATTAATTAGATACGTAGCATGTTTATCGATAACTTAAATATTGTGTTTAAATATTATATTGGGATGATAACCGTAAATATGGTTGGATTTGTACTGCATGGGATTTTATAATTATCTTAACGAAATGGAAACAGTGGAAATTAATAGGAGTCTATGTATATCCTAATTTCAAAAATTAAAATATCACCCGTATAGTTATCTTCCAGACTTGAAATTATTTGCTCATTATTTATTTTTCCATTGATTGTTATCAAAGTTGCAGTCTTTCAATCATCAGTTTGTTTGTTAGGTACCATGAATCGTTGAACTATTGTAATCTAGTTGCTTATTTGGTTTTATATATGAATATGTTTCAATATTGATGGGTTTATTTTCTACTGTTTTTCAGTCATGGCTTCTGAACGCAGCCGGAGAAGTATAAAGCATGTCTGTTTTGCATGGGACAGTGAAGACGAAACCGAAGAGATGGAAGAAATTGTAGAAGACGGTGATTATGAAGAAAGAAAGCCGGAAAAGAAGAAGAAACACAGGCCAAAAGTCGCCGGAGAAGACAGAACAAGGCAGCAAAAGAAGACAGATCTAAGATCTGATACTCGGAGATCTGTCAGAAGGACGCTGAAATTCGACGATCAGAGTTGGGAAGATTCAAATGCAGAAGCAAGGGAATCCAAGAGAATGTGTCTTTCTGCAACAGTGATGTCAGCATCATCTTCTGATGAGTCTGCAGATGAGTCTACCGTTGAAGGCAGAAGTAGAAGGAGAAGATTCAGAAGCGTGCAATCCATACTTGAAGAAACTTATCAAGATTCCATTGTTTTGTATCAAGATAATGGAGTTATGGTTCCTTTTGATAGTCGATTAGAGGAGCCAAAGCCGCGCCCCCAAGTCGAGCTTGATGAAGAGACACTGAGAATATGGAAGTTGTTACAGGGATGTTCAGACAGTGAAGGAGTTAATGGAACAGACGAGGAGAAGGCAAAACGGTGGGAAAATGAGCGAGAACTCTACCATTCGAGGATTAAAGCATTCATCGCTTATATGCGTCAAGTCCAAGGTATGATTTTCGCTTAACTCTTATGAAAAATAAATTCACAAAATTTAATTATCTTCTTCAAGTGTTCGTCTGCGAACAAGAATGGAAAAAGATCATTTTTGAATATCTAGTTTTTTAAAAATATATTATGATTGCAGTATGTGTTTAGTAAAATGACGAAATATGTGTGAGCAGCACTTCATAGTTTTGCTCTGTACAAACAAATTATAAGTATATTTATGACATAGTTTTTAAAATTGTTTATGAAGATTATGTGGATTGCCTACTTGTTTATATTGGTTT